>JABMCL010003111.1:0-75000 GCA_018857735.1 Alviniconcha marisindica
GTTTGTTCGTTCTCTCTTCTCTGGCACTGATTTCAGCTGGTCAGATGTTTGTTTTGTCAGTAAAAATCTGTTTCGTCTGATGAATCCATTTCAATAATAATCCAGCTGGGCAACTTCTCCCAGTAGAAATCAAAATTGGGATCCATTTTCATTTCTCCAGGGAGAAATCTCAGTTTTAATTTGACCAGTAAGATTTGAAATCCTACCGAATTTTGATTTGTACCCTGACATATACATATATATTGATCAGTGTTGATCCAACTGACTGATAAAAGTGTTGATTGTTTTGTTGTTGACGCTATGAATGTCGTAAATGTCAAACTTTCCTTTACGGTGATGCTTACTGATCTTTAGCTGACTGCACATGATCTTGACCTTATTTCAGGGTCACAGCAGCAGCATTGGAACATATTTCAAAGGAGACTTTTTATCTGAACAAGTTCAAAATTTGTATGTTTATTACACTGCCTACATTACACACACACGCACACACGCACACATATATATACTGATTGTTTCCAGAAGCAGTGGTAGAAAGTGCCAAAAGCAATCAATGGAAACTACTGTTTGTTTCATCTGATCAGAGTATGGTGGAATTGTTTGATGTTGCAGCAAATGAAAAAATATTTCAAATGGGAACTCTCAACTTTGGTGGTATGTTAGCCTCAAAAAAGAAAAAGACAACAACCACAAACAAAAAGGAGGGGGGGGGGGGGGGGGAGAGGAAGGTGCATCTGCCCATTCAAGTTTCCCACAAGCACATCTTTCAATCAATGGATTTGACTTCAATCAACTGTAAATACATAAAACACTTCGTGCCAAAACAAATGTCAAGCAGCTCCAACAATCTGTTCAGGAATGATGGGTAGAAACTCCACCTAGTTTCCATTAAATCTCACAGGGACACTGGTTGAAGCAGATTTGGTATCACAGATTTGGACTAGGTACACTTGGTTGAATAAACAGTCACCTTCCCCAGCTGTGGGTTGACTACTGAAAAATGGAACCCATCCTTCAAACCCTGGCATGCAGCACCTGCACACAAACACATCAGGACCGGCATCCAGTGACTGGTGGAAATGGGAGGATTAAAAATAATCACATCCGTAATAACTATAAAAAACATGACGTCAGTAATAACTATAGAAAACAACAACTGTTAAAAAGGAGAAAATGTTCAGCCTTGATCTGATGAATTCATCCCCCCCCCCCCGAGAAAAGAAGGGGATAAAGAACAGAAGACTGAAGCTCAAAAGACTATGAAGGAGACAAAAACTAAAACAAACAAAACCAACCAACCAGCAAAACTCCCACAAACAAAGGCAAAATCAAACTAGTTTAAAAGAAGGAAAATATGTATCATTTGCACAAACATTTGACTTTTCACTGTACTCATTGTACTTTCAACTGAACCACTGAATCATTAATTTTCTGTACAGATGTGAACATTAAAATTGTACTGACTAATTCAAGATTGTTTAATTGCATTGATTTCCTCCCCACCACTCCCCCTAACCGGTTTAAATGAAAACCTGCCTGTCCATGGCCTTCCATCAAACGATGAGAAATACCAAAATGAAAGAAGTAGGTAAGGACTGAGAACTCACCATATTGCCCAAAGCATCAGCCACAATCAAGGCTCCACTAAAAGTGGGGAAGGCCTTGGCAACCTCTGCAGCTTTAGTCACACTGAGGCCTTGACCTAGAAAGATCGCTGCATGGAAACTGCAGAAATGCACACAACTGAGGAAATACATTTTCAAGATGAAGAAATGAAGCAAAAGTACCAGTATGACTATGATATGTCAGTGACAAGAGCATTACTGACTACAAGCTACTGTAAAAATACAAAAAGCAGAAGGGGAAAAAACAGGCAATTGCAAATCAGCTTTGCAGTCACAAAATTGTCTCCCTTGCCTGCAAAATCAGTGACTCTAATTGGAAGGATGAATGGCACTGGCAGTCCAAACAGGCCTTACTGAGAGAGAGAGAGAGAGAGAGAGAGAAGGGCTTGAAACTGAAGCAATCATTTTGGACATCAAACACTTTTAATACGCAATTCGTTTGGTTTTGTTGTCTTCTCTGTCCTGAAACAATCCCATAACTTTAAGTCAAAAGAGTGCTGAGCCGACACGACTCGGTTTCAACTCATGCATACTAAACTAAAGCACAGTCTATCTGTAAGGTTGCACTAAAGCCTAAAGGTAGGTGCGTGGCTAAGATAAAGACGACACCGGTAAAACTGACCCTTTTCCGTGGTGTTAGTGCATGGCTATAGTCTATGACCAATGGTAGCATTGAAGACCGAATTTGCAGAGGAATCCAGCTCAACTACCACAACTTCGAATTTGCAGAAGCAACCAGCACAATTGCTACAAGAAACAAATATAGCACACATCCAAACATCGTGCCTGACGCCATTTTCACTGTCATGTGACATTTGGTTTACAAGGGACGCAACTCTCAGAAATAAAAAAGTATGGACTGTATTGCATCCCCTACATATTGGCTGTCACGACGTGCACGCACCTGCCAACAAACAGACAGACCTGTAGTCAGAGGAGTCAGTGGCGCAAAGCAATAGTACTCACTCGAAACACGAGGTTAAGCATGATCAAGCACGTTCATCAAGTGGATGGGTGACAGTAATGTGCTAGGCTCTGCGCCCATCCTCCGGAGTCAAATTCTGTGCAGACTCCACAGCGGACTGAGACGGTGGGCAGAGACAGCGGGAGGCGACAAGAGCATTACTGACTACAAGCTACTGTAAAAATATAAAATGCAGAAAAAACATTATGGACCATGAATGGCAACATTAATAGCATCAGGCTATGAAACCTTTGCCCAAGCCTCTAAATAGTGTCATATGTGGCTTTTAGATGCACTGCCTGTGTTATCAGCAAACATGTATCTTCAGGCACCTATGGTAGACTACAGTCTGCTATCTTATAAAATTATATGGAAATCTTAGTTCACCAAAACGCGGCACACCCTCATCAACAGAAATGACTCCACATGTTTGTTGAACTTCAAGAGAGCCCCAACAAGTTGTCTGCAGATGTGCACACATTTGGTGACCTCTCTGATTAGAGGCCACTGGGGCTAGATTAGATTTTAGAAAAAGAAAATGGTCACAATGCAACACTGCAAGTCTTACCCAGCCAGGGGATGTACATAACAGATTCAGAGTAATACTAATAGCTTCCCCCGGGATAGCCTCTTTCCTGGGGTCATCTACTGTGATGGCAGGGGACAGTCTATGTTGATATGTAGGACAAAAAATTGCACTGGGAATGCAGAGGGCAGTCTACACCTATGTTTGTACACAGAATATTGCACTGGACATAGCAGAAATCCCCACCTGGGTCATAATGTCACCGTCACCAGTTGCAGCAGCACCTCCTAACCCACTTGAAGCATAGGCACCACCACCATCAATTGGTGAGTCACCCACTCATCTGAAAAAGCGGAAGAGAGAGAGAGAGAAAGAGAGGGTGAGAGAGAGCTGATATCTGTCCTAGTCTTGCTTTTCAAGATCACCAATTAATGATACATTTAAGCAAACTGCAGGATATAATGCACACTAATCCAAACTGTGTATTGCACTTTATTCAAATTGTGCAAAATTACTTCACCTTGACCAAAATTTGCTATTAAAAAACACAAGAAACATAAAGAACTAAAATCAGTTGTTGTACATGATCTGAATGATTCTGTCTTCAGCATTACAGGATCTCAAAGACATTGGTTTTACAGTGGGTTTGGCTGTTCAATGAAGTGGACCTGTACCTTTCTGTAGTCTGGCTGGCAGTGCTTGGCTCTCCAGTCTTTCCACATCTGCACAGCGCCATTGGTGGAAAGATTCGATCTCCACCCGGAAGCCCATCTCCTTGGCAAACTGCATGGCTGTAGGAATGCAACGGTGAGAATACAGAGTAACACTACAGACTGTATGGCACACAATTCTGAAACTCAGAGTAGGCAGAGGTCAGATGCACAAAGGTAAGAGAGAGAGATAGAGAACTGGTAAGGCACAAACTGGTAAGACTGAGGTTAGAAAAACAAATAAACAGAGGCAATGGCAAAATAGATTCCCCAAAAGATGAAGCTTTGAGTTTGACACCACAGGTCTTTGTGTGGGTTGTTTTGGTAGGACTGTGATCTACATGTGTATAGAATGTCATATTTAGGGTAATATGTATCATGTGAGCATTATTATTATTACAGGTCATTTTAGCAGATGTGTAAATTTGCTACACAGTAGTATTAGACAGTATTAGTAAAACAAAAACAAAAAAAAAACAAAAAACAAACACAGAGGAAACAGAGGATTTGCAGCTGCAGTCATGCAAGTAGTTGTGATGAATGTTACAACTGCAACTCTGGAACTGAGCCAGCAACTGCCCGGCTGTGATTATCACTGAGTCCAGTTCAAACTATGCACATCTGACTGTTGTTCATATTGTTCATATTTGGGTTGCATTTGCCATTTAGACTGCCCTGGCTGTGATTATCATTGAGTCCAGTTCAAACTATGCATATCTGACTGTTGTTCATATTTGGGTTGCATTTGCTTTTTGGAAAGAGATTCAGCCTCATGAAGCAACACTATTCTAATTTTATGTGTTACTATTGAATGCCCATCTATGCCCACATCAGTCCCAAATCAGTAGTTCAAAAGAGTGATGAGCCGACACGACCCGGCTTCAACTCATGTACACTAAACTAAAGCACAGTCTATCTGTGAGGTTGCAGTAAAGGTAGATGCATGGCTAAAATTAACTTCTTTAAGACGACACTGTGTAAAAGTCTAAAACTGACCCTTTCCCGTGGCGTTAGTGCATTTCGAACTTGCAGAGGAAACCAGCACAAATATAGTACACCTCCAAACATCGTGCCCGACGCCATTTTGACTGTCATGTGACATTTGGTTTACAAGCAACAAGGGACGCAACTCTCAAAAATCAAAAGGTATGGACGGTATTGCGTCCCCTCCATATCGCTGTTACGGCGTGCACGCATCTGCCAACAAATAGACAGACCTGTAGTCAGAGGAAATCAGTGGCGCAGAGCAATAGTACTCGCTCTCGAAACACGAGGTTAAGCACGATCGAGCGTGGTCACCAAGTGGATGGGTGACAGTAATGTGCTAAGCTCTGCGCCCATCCTCCGGAGTCAAATTCTGTGCAGACTCCACGGCGGCGACAGCGGGCGGACGGAGACGGCAGGCGGAGATGACGAGCGGCGACGCGGGCGGCGAGGGCGGGCGGACGAAGACGGCAGGCGGATATGACGGGCGGCGAGAGCTGGCGGACGGAGACGGCAGGCAGGGATAAACCGTCGAGAGGCGACAGCTGGCGGATGGAGACGGCAGGCAGAATAACCCCCCCACCACCACCGCGCCCCCCCCCCCCCACCGCGCCCCCCCCCGCAGAGTAGGCAGGGTAGGCAGGGTAGGCAGGGTAGGCCGGGTAGGCCGAGTAGGCCGAGTACTAAAGGAGGCCTAAAACAGGAGTAGGAGTAGGCCTTCAAGAGTAGGCAGCAGAGTGAAATGAAGCAGGAGTAGGCCTTCAAGAGTAGGCAGCATGAAGGGTGAAATGTAGGAAATATGGCAGAGTAGGCAGAGTACTAAAGGAGGCCTAAAACATTATGTACACTCTGTAGGCAAATGAAGGGTGAAATGAAGGAAATATGGCGCATCACAACTGATTACACACACGTGACGGGGGAAAAGGAGGCCTAAAACATTATGTACACTCTGCTGAAAACTCAAAGCCAGTGTTGGGAAAAGCCAGTCTCCAACATTGTTTTAATGCCACTCCTGCTTGAAAATGCCCACGCAACTGCCTTACTCACCCGTGTCATGAATTTCGTCAAGGAAGCTGTGGCACATCTGAATCCAAATCAGACTCCTGTGCTGACGATGGACCCGCTCTCCGTAGCAAAAGAGATACAGTGGCTGTGGCCTGACTCGTTTAGTAACAAATATGTGTTAATGATGGGGGAAGGGGGACTCGTTTAGTAACAACAAAAATATGTGTTCATGATAGGGGGGGGGGGGGGGGGGGTCTTCATGTTGAGATGGCTGGGAGAGTGGTTTAATGGTTCTGGGTGGCCAAGTGCAATCACAATTGCTGGAACACTGTTGCAGAATCTTTTGTGAAAGCATCTTATTTTTTCAAGGACAAGGCATGCCCACCAGGTTACAGCTGCAGCGCTGCATGTTCTGCAGCAGAGTGCCTTCCTTTCTTATGTGCAGCTTGAGCCTGATCATGCCGTCAGCTCCGAACAGTGACAAACACAGGATGGAGACTGAACAACCGCTGTTTAAATACTGGACTCTTGTTCTTGATTTCCAGCTCTGTGTTCTTCAGCTTGTGCGTCGAGTTCGTTGTGGTGACTACCATCCGTGAAATATCCGACTAAACGTATGCCCTGGCGTTTTGCTTTGGACCATGTGAACTATGAGATGTCAAACCTTCAGCTCGCTCGGCTTCTTCTGCCGTGGAACATTATTTTGGTGTGTGGAAAACAAAATGGAGGAAAAGGCGTGGCGGCCTTTGTGGCCTACCTTACCCCAAGCTCAGGAATCTTGCTATGAACGGATTCGCTGTACTTGCAAACCAGTGTGCAGAGGAAGATGTAACTGTTTCAAGGCAGCCTGCTGTGCACAGCCCTGTGCGTATGTGGTGAGAACTGTCACCGAGACTAGGCAGGGTTTCTTGACTGGAAAGGGGCAGCTCCATTAATGAAGTAATGTTTTCAATACTGCGAGCAAGTTCACACTATCTGTCAATTTCAAGCTTTGAAAAAGTTGTTTCCCTGACGAAACAGGGCAAATGAACGGATTTATTCAGTTATGTGCACACAATCATGCCCATCTAATGTGACCTAATTACAATAGCCGCTGTTGCAGACAACAGATAGAGGTGTTTAGATGTTAGGTTTATCTTTTAGGCCTAAATTCTTCTCAGAGGAGCATTGCATCTGCGCAATTGCTTCATTTTTCAAAACAATTTTTGTCACAGATTTCTGTCCGAATTACAAAATCGTGTTTTGTGTAACTTAATTGTGGATTTAATATTAGCACCAGGGCATCCAAGTGTCTGAATGGATCAGCTATGCCTTACTGGAGAATAATGCTGTTGTGAAAGATCAGAAGTGATGTTGATAACCCTCACTGTGACAGAGTAGGCAGAAATAAATCGTCAGAAAAATGTCCTTTGCATGCTTGCACGTTACACCATTTTAAGGCACCACGTAAACCACCCCTAAAGAAATGACTGTAATTTATTTCTTATTTACTCTCATATCATCAACCAAGCAAGAAAGACAAGGGGAGATGTAGGACGAAAAAAAGACAGTTCTTTAGTTTCTGTTATGAACAAGTCACAATAGAAAGAGTTTACGCATGCCATGCATCTCTCTCTCTCTCACTCTCTCTCTCTCTCACATACACACACTCAGAGTAATGCACATACTCAGAGTAAACCAAACACACATTCAGTCGCATGAAACATGTTTATTATGAACAACAAATTTCGTGATTCGTGACAGATGTTGCTGACACAGATGATAAACTTACAGTCTCATCCACAACAAAAGGTGAGGGTGATCACAGTCACACTTGTCATCAGTGTATAATACTGAACAAGTGGGAAACTTAGCATACCCATGCTCTCCCCCCCCCCCCCCCCCCCCCCACCCCACCCGGGACCATTGTTGTGACAGGGACAAAAACCCAAACAATGTCCCAAAATTAATAGCTCCAACAGCGTAGTTACAACTTTAGTCACATTCTAATACCCCAGAGCAATTTGGGTTTTTTAAACATCATGGGAGTTTGGAACAAAATGTGGTGTGCAGAGAGTTCATTTCTTTGTACAACATATGCCCCAAATCCTGGGTGCTGAATGGAACAATCACTCTTTGTCCTGAGCAGGAGCATACGAGTACTTGTCAAGAGTTGATGGTACATGTATGTAATTCACTCATTCTGGCGGTTCAAAGAATCAAAAAGTACACTTTTTATAAACTGTCAGTGAATGCATGAATTTCCAAGCAGGTCTCACATCTGGTGACCTGTGTAAAATGTAAGCAAGCCTCCCAGCCCAACCTGTTTGGAAACTGACAGTTTGAGGCAAATGAGTAGTCCCTCGGTTCAAGGAACCAAGGTCTATTCTGCTTATATTGAAGTTCAAAAGGTGTTTTTAAGCACCACAACACCTGTGGACCAAACCCAGATATCTGTTTTTCCTGGAAAAGGAAATACGTCACAAAATTGCCAGGGTCGAAACAATCTACGGTTCCTTATTCAAATTGTGCAGCATGTCGTTTACGTCCATTGTGCAGATCCACCTGTGTCCTTTCTGAGAAGCATTCTTGATTTGCCCTCTCCTGTCCCCCATCCCAGTTTGTCAGACTTGACTTCCATCATGCCTGCTTATGTCATACTGCAACAGAAAGAGAAGGGAATATTTCCATTTTGTGTTTTAAGCGGACAGTGGTGGAAGCATGGTGAAATGAGCGTTAGAAAGTTACACACATGCACGCACACACACATTTAACCCCTTCCTCAACCTTACCCATCCAAATTCACACATACATTCATTCAAGAGTGAATGCTTTCACTGCACTACATTGTACCAATGACTGCTACTGTGCTACCCATGAAAGTTCTTCCATGAAAAAAATATGAAACTTTCAAAAAGTTACCCTTTAAAATGCGAACATAAAATGGGATGAACCAATTGTGTTCACCGTTATAACAGTTTTACCACTGACCTTTCCAAAAGTGCTCCACGCATATCTGTCTGCAGTGTTGATGGATTGCCGTCGCCAATTCTGAAAATGTTTTCAATGATGGAGACCTCTGTGGCTGTTGTGTCCTGGCCGCAAAATGCAATCCAGTCGTTGACTACCAGCCCCGCACCGATCACATCACTTCCTCTGTTCACTGTTCCTGCCTTAAAAGAGAGAGAGGAACTTTCATGTTCATTGTTCCTGCCTTAAGAAGAGAGAGAGGAACTTTCATGTTCACTGTTGCTGCTAAAGAGAGAGAGGAAACTTCATGTTCACTGTTGCTGCCTTAAGAGAGAGAGGAACTTTCATGTTCACTGTTCCTGCCTTAAAAGAGAGAGAGGAACCTTTTATGTTCACTGTTCCTGCCTAAAGAGAAAGAGGAACCTTTCATGTTCACAGTTCTTGCCTAAAGAGAGAGGAACCTTTCATGTTCACTGTTCCTGCCTATGAAAGAGAGGTGCCTTCATTGTTTCTGCCTAAAGAGAGAGAGGGACCATTTATGCTCAGTGTTCCTGCCTGAAGAGAGAGAGAGGGGGGCCGGTTACGTTCACTATTTATGCTTAAAGAGAGAGAGAGGGGCCAGACATGTTCACAGTTCCTGCCTAAAGAAAGAGAAGGACTAGCTATGTTTAAGAGAGAGAGGGACCAGTTATGTTCACTGTTCCTGCCTAAAGAGAGAGAAAGAGGAGTTACATTCATTACTGCTGCCTAGAGAAAGAGGGACCTGTTATGTTCACTGTTCCATCTTAAGAGAGAGAGGAACCAGTTATGTTCACTGTTTGTGCTTGAAGAGAAGAACCAATTATGCTCACTGTTCATGCTTAAAGAGAGAAAGGGACCAGACATATTCACTGTTCCTACACAGACAGACATAAACTAGTCACGTTCATTGTTCCTGTCATAAGAGAGAGAAGAGGAGAAATTATGTTCACTGTTCTGGCCTAAAGAGACATAGGGATCAATCATGTTCACCATTCCTGCCTAAAGAGAGAGAGACAGTGACCAGTTATGTTCACTGTTCCCGACTAACGAGAGAGAGGGACCCCTTATGTTCACTGTTCCAGCTGAGAGGATGAAACTGTTCACTGTTACTGCCTAAAAAGAGAGAGAGAGGGAGAGAAGACAAAAAACACCATTTATGTTCACTGTTCTTGCTTGGCTCAACTGTCTCTACAGTTCCTGCCTAAAAAGAGAGAGAGCTCCTCTGGTTGACTCCAACACAACAGACTACAGAATACTTTATGCATCACACTATTACTTCCCTTATTTTTTAACATTTTTCTTCTTCCATTCATATTAAAACTGAAACTTGCAATATACAACAAAAAAACATCTCCTTAACTGACCAGAGCATCAGTCTTTAGAGAACAGAACATTACACATACACATTATAATATACAGTACAAACACAACTTATCGCATGTATGTATCAATGCTGGTATTACGCACCCAAACACAATCTTTGTCTGAATCACTCAGAAAAAAGCACTTACCACCAAAGGCACTTGTATCAAGGATGACAACTCTTCCAAGGCTTCTGTGGCAGTCTTTGGGTGAACCTGCAAAACAAACATAATAAAATAATGTCTGTCAAATTTCACCTGCACATGTACATGTGTCACCACAGTGGCATGTAAAAGGTCCCGGTCATTCTGCCAAAAGTGCAGGTGGCAGTTACAGCTAAACACACATGCACCCTACATATGTGGCTTCACATGAACTGATGTGTCATGGTGCATGGTTGTATGGGGTACACAGAATGTGTCAAGATGGCAGCAGTTTCATGTGGCACCAGCCACGTAACAACCAAACAGCACTGTACGTACACCACTTTGGTGGCTACTCAAACCATGCTGTAAAAAGATACAGTCACACATTTGGAATCTCATGACAAAAGTGCAGTGAGTCTGTTCAAGAGTGGAGACTAGTGCTATACAAAAGCGATCATCATCATCATCATCATCAATACGAGTCTGCCTTTGTGTGTGCAACTCTCTGTGTATATGCTATAAATGCTGTCTGACCTGACACTTAACCCTTTCCTTGCCAAAGAAGTTACACTCCTGCTGCTAGCCTTTTTACAAACTGGAAGAGAGTTCATGTGAACAGGAAATGGTCCTTTTGAACATTCTGTTTCTCCTGGGAAGGGGTGAACTCCATGTGAATTGTTGGAATTCCAGCAGAATGTCATATAGGCTCATCGGAAACACTTTACTGTGGACCTCATGTACGATGTCCTTAGGGCAGCAAGAGGGCTAAAAACATAAACACACAGTCCTCCCTGACTACCAAGGATATCAGATGGCAGGATGAACGCATAGTCCTCCCCGACTCCCAAGAATGCCAGATGGCATCATGAACACAAGGTCCTCCCTCACTACCAAGCATGTCAGATGGCAGGATGAACACATAGTCCTCCTTGATGAATGTCAGATGGCAGGATGAATGCACCATCCTCCCTGATGAATGTCAGATGGCAGGATGAACACATAGTCCTCCTTGATGAATGTCAGATGGCAGGATGAATGCACCATCCTCCCTGATGAATGTCAGACGGCAGGATGAATGCATAGTCCTTCCTAACTACCAAGGACATCAGATGGCAGGATGAATGCACAGTCCTCCCTGACTACCAAGGACATCAGATGGCAGGATGAATGCACAGTCCTCCCTGACTACCAAGGACATCAGATGGCAGGATGAATGCATAGTCCTCCCTGACTACCAAGAATGTCAGATGGCATTATGAACGCACGGTCCTCCCTCACTACCAAGCATGTCAGATGGCAGGATGAACGCATAGTCCTCCTTGATGAATGTCAGATGGCAGGATGAATGCATAGTCCTCCCTGATGAATGTCAGATGGCAGGATGAACACATAGTCCTCCTTGATGAATGTCAGATGGCAGGATGAACACATAGTCCTCCTTGATGAATGTCAGATGGCAGGATGAATGCATGGTCCTCCATGATGAATGTCAGATGGCAGGATGAATGCACGGTCCTCCCTGATGAATGTCAGATGGCAGGATGAATGCACGGTCCTCCCTGATGAATGTCAGATGGCAGGATGAATGCACGGTCATCCCTGATGAATGTCAGATGGCAGGATGAATGCATAGTCCTCCCTGATGAATGTCAGATGGCAGGATGAATGCATAGTCCTCCCTGACTACCAAGCATGTAAGATGGCAGGATGAATGCATAGTCCTCCTTGACTACCAAGAATGTCAGATGGCAGGATGAATGCGTAGTCCTCCCTGACTACCAAGAATGTCAGATGGCAGGATAACCGCATAGTCCTCCCTCACTACCAAGGATGTCAGATAGCAGGATGAATGCATAGTCCTCCCTGACTACCAAGAATGTCAGATGGCAGAATGAATGCACGGTCATCCCTGACTACCAAGGATGTCAGATGGCAGGATGAATGCATAGTCCTCCCTGACTACCAAAGACATCAGATGGCAGGATGAACTGCGTAGTCCTCCCTGACTACCAAGGATGTCAGAGTGGCAGGATGATGCAACAGTCCTCCCTGACTACCAAGAACAGTCAGAATGATTCCTCCGCTCCAACAAGAAGAGTGGCATTTCCACTAAAGTATCAATAGCATGTCCTCCCTTCAGTCAATGGAATGACAGGTCATCCCTGACTACCAAGAATGTCAGATGGCAGGATGAATGCATAGTCCTCCCTGACTACCAAAGACATCAGATGGCAGGATGAATGCATAGTCCTCCCTGACTACCAAGGATGTGAGAGGGCAGGATGAACACACAGTCCTCCCTGACTACCAAGAACATCAGATGGCAGAAGAGTTTTCCAACCTAAAGTAGAAGTCGAACACTGATGACCAGAATTCCCTGTACACAAAAACAGTGATAACAATTACCCTGTCCATCACCAGCCTCACTCCAGCTTGGTTCCTCAGACAGCAGGACAGTTCTGGAACCTGCCTGTCAAAGAGCACTCACCAGCCCTCCTTGGTTGCTGAAGGAGCAGTAGCTGCCGACAAGGACATTGGATGCAACAGTCTGACGAAACACCTCCACTTTCAGAACGTCTGAAATGATTTCTTCCGTCTCCTAAAACAAAAGGTGCGCACACATTAATAGTACACAATATTGCTGTCCTTCTTTCTCTTTTTTTCACACGAAAAGGTACAGTTACAAGAACTGTAGATTGTTTCCACAATGCGGTGAATAAAAACCAAGGCAACCACAAAACAGACTGTCCTGAAAGCTTGAACTGCATTCCCGCACAATTAATAAATAATTTAAACATACAAAATATATCTTTACTGCTCACAATTATACAGAAAAAATGGGAAGATTTCTTTGATGCATCATGCAAAACAACAAAAAAGTCAAATTGAGGGGGACTTGCTGGACAAATTCAACAAGTCGACTTATACATGGTGTGCAAGACACTAGCAAAAGTAGCATCAACCTGATGGACCTGACTAGTCTGACACAGTGAGAGGAAATCAGTCGGTTTGAACCCATTTTCTCATTAACCCTTTGTGCACAAAGTAAATTCAAACTGTCCCATATCAAACTAACTTCCCCAATTCCAATACCCTTTCCATGCAACACACCATTTCGTTGTTATACTTACAGTGCTATCACATGCGTCTACCACGCAATATATACATTTTCCAGTGATGTTTTATGTTGCTATACATTATGAATTACTGACAGTTAGGAGCTGTGTGAACACAGAGGTGGGCTTGGGCTCTCATTCCCTATCCCATTCTTCCCCGGTCCCTAATAAACCATACAGTTTCTGTGAACATAAAGCACCATGAAAGCAGAATTACTGACACTAACAGTAACACTACCTGCACTTCACAGATCTATACACTTTAACAATGTGTGCATGCACTCTTAGTCTTACACACAAATTCATGCAATCCTTCCAGTTCCACACAGTGACACACATAAGCTGACAGTGACACACAGAGCTGACAGTGACACACAGTGAAGCGGACACACAGTGACACACACAGAAGCTGACTGAAAAGTGTGACCCACTCTGTCCAAATCAGGATGCACAAGAGCCACATAGTCGTTACAGGCGACAACATTGCCCAGGGCAGACAACCGCTCCTCCACACGCATGACTCGCGTTGAGTCTGGCAGAGCATTACGTATGTGTTGCAGCTCCTGGTCTGTAGTGGAACTGGGCACCAGCAGCCCATGCTTGTTACCTGATCACGACAAAATAATTTGTAACAATATTATTATTAACAAATACTGAACATGACAGCAAGGTTAGAAGTAAATGCAAACAGGCACCAAGTCTAACCCAGTCCTCAATCTCTAACCCTGAGGTGTAATAGCTAATATTAGTTTTAACAGTAATTAATATGCATGCTCTGGGATATTGTCTAATTCTCAATATGGTGAAGACCTCTTGGATGTAAATATGCCATAGTGATATACAGTATGACAGTTCCATGAAGTTTTTTAAAGTTTTTTTAAAATGTTTATTTAAATAAATAAAAATAAAAAAGTTATATTATTAATATTACAATTTTACATTATTATTAATAATAAGGCTCACTTGGGCACACGTCACAAACTGACAAAAGGTTAAAATTAAGTACAGTAATAACTAAATAAGGGTTATACTTCTAATAGTACAACTAACATTAAATAGTAATTCACAATAACATTCCAACAAGTACTATTTTTAACAGATTAAGTTCATTAACAACTAAACCAATGAATCATAATTGATATTACTATTATTAGTATACTGTATAGTAACAAGTATTATTTTCAAACATATTAATAACTAAACCAGTGAATCATAATTCATGTTATATCAACATCATTTTACATCAGTCAATGAATCATATATTTTGCATTGACAGCAAATAGCCGCATTTGCAGGATATTTACTCTCTTTTTTAGCCATATCAGTATTACTCAAATGAGCATTAGCTATAAAACTAAAAGTAAAAATATCAATTGGTAGTGGTAAAGCAGCTTACCTGCACACATTCTGCCAATGATTCTGCATCCTGCGAGGCTTGTGTGAACCACAGGAATATTGGCATCCAACAACTCACCTTCAAAAACACTGAAATTGGACAAATTCCAATACGTCATTTTAATGACCAGAGAGGTGGGCTTATAACTTTATAACAATATAAGTACACAGTAATTAATGTTACTGTAATGTTAATCAACTTAATCAAGTTAATGTTATCATTCTTATTACATATTAATAATTTATTTTCAGAAGGCAGAATGTTCAGCAACAACAATGACTAAGCAAGGATACCCCCACCCCCATTTTTGTTCTTTTTTTCTTCTTCGAATATTTCTACATTGAATCAGCTATAAAAATGGCTGCCATGTATGATGTATGGTTAATGGTACAGGTGACTGCTAAAAAGTGCTATAAATCATGGTACCATGATGATAGTACTAGTATTAGCAGTACTAGTACTGTTACTGTAGTTGAGCTCATAGCCTGTTACACTTACATTTTATTCTGGACTAACCTACTAGTACAAATCTAGTAACTACTGTTAATGTGTACATTTTACTTAGTCACTTAATCAGTTAATGTCCTCAGATATATAATAATATATGCTAAAAAGCATTATTCATTAGGGACAACCAGTAAAACAATCTTGTGTTGGATATAGTCATCACTACATAAGTGATATTTTTATAACGACTATAACTAGTATAACGCTTAAGGACATGTATGAAACCCACGCCGTATACACTTTTAACCCTTTTATTTTAATGATATAATAACACTAACACTAACAGTAACAGTTGTTTGATCGACGGTCAGAATACACTGTGAAGAAAGAGACGAAGGAGAAAAACTTCAAAAAGGAATTAACTTGGCATTTTATACAAAGGTTTTCTTCTTGGAGTTCTTCTCATTCGTCTTCTTCAAGTTCTAACTAATCGAAGGATCTTCAAGTTCTAAGGAAGGGACAACATTCAACAAACCTGTAGAAATTTTCCGATCCACCTATTCCAACAAGACAATACGAGTTTGTTAGTTTAGCAAAGACTCCGATGTCGTTGTTACTTTCAAACTGACAACGCACAGCCATTTCGAACACGTGTAGTATAGTCAAACTAAACAACGGAACTGTACGGTTGCACAACTTATTTCTAAATTACTGTGAAAGCGATCGCTTTCGCAACAACTTGTCACCACGATGTCTGGACAGGAACCGGATGTGGGCTACAATTTTCACAGTAGCCTCCCTTGTCCCGCAAAACGAAACAGCAACTGCTTTTGGTAGAGAAGATTAATAATTGCTTTGGAACGAAACACTCGATTCATCGACTGTTGGAGCGGGGAAACAGGGGAAAGGCCACACGGGATGACATCACACTCACTCCTGCTGAGCCCCGACACTCCACACAGAAATCGATTGAGACTGAAGTTTGAATTTTTGGATCGTTTACTTCCGGAGTGATGACCGTGACTTGTGACTGAATGAGAATACCTGTTAGAAAAGAAAAAGAAAAAAAGAAAAAGAAAAAAATCACCACATTGAAATCCATCTTATGTTATGCAATTTAAAAAAAAAATATTACATGACTTCATAAATTCAAATGAAACTAGTTAAAATGAGCGGTCTATGCCGCCTTAGTACTTGAACTGAGTTTTTCTTGCGGCCGCCTGCGGCCATGTGACCTGACCATGAATGACCAGCTGAACGTAATAGCGACCAAACATTCAAGTGCTTTTGAAAAAGTGTTATCACTGCTCCATTTGATTTAATCATAATTTCATTGCGGGGAGCGCGTGCGTGTAGTGCACACACACTGACTCACACACACACACACACTGACACACACTGTGACACACACACACACACACACACACACACACACACACACACACACACACACACACACACACACACACCACACACCAACAACACATACACACACACACACACACACACACACACACACACACACACACACACACACACACACACACACACACACACACACACAACACACACAACACACACACACACACACACACACACATCACACACACCAGCACACACAGCACACACACACACACACACACACCACACACACACACCACCACCACACCACCACCACACACACACACACACACACAACCTCAATTAGTCTTGTCCTGACTGAGTAATAACTCCTCTCTCTTTCAGCCCCCCCCCCCCCCCCTCCTCTTCCCCCATCTGTCTCAGTGATATCGATCAGTCCGGTGTATCTCAGTGTCACTCTGAACCGCAGAATCAGCAGGCCTGTTGAATTCCTTTCTCATTCTGAGTTCTTTTCAGTCTTCAAATTGTGATGTTGCTTACGTCCACGGACCACAGAGATCATAAGGACCGTCTATTAGAGACGGGAGCCCATGAATTCCAGCCGTTCGACTTTCACTGACACAGCTCCTGATCTCTGTACTCCCTTTTCAGTTGAAGTCTAGACTAGCCTTTTGTTTAGACCCAGCAGAAATAACCGGTACCCCGGCCCGCCAAAGACGTGTCTATTCTAAGACATGACTGACAAAGCCGGCCTTCAAACCTAGATGGACACTGATCGAAGCTGAAGATTAACCGCCCCTCGCCCCTAGACACACAGTGGCAGCAAGGTCGATCTGCCTTCAAGGCAGAAACGGTTTCAGGTGTAGCCGGTTAAAATCAATGCTGGCCAACATTGACTGGTGTTCAGGGCACACACACACACACACACACACACACACACACACACACACACACACACACACAACACACACACACACACAACACACACACACACACACACCACACACACACACACACACACACACACACACTCAGCACACACACACACCACACACACACACACACACACACACACACACACACACACACACACACACACACACACACACACACACACACACACACACACACACACACACACACACACACACACACACACACACACACACACACACACACACACACACACACACACACACACACACACACACACACACACACACACACACACACACACACACACACACACACACACACACACACACCTCCGTTAAATGATTAGTAATCAAAGATCAGTCTCTCTGTCGGGGCAGGGACTGACTTGGCCGCGCCGCAAAACGGCTCTAGTGACAATCAACATCAGTCAGTGTAGGGGAATTATGCGATCGATTCGTTTCAACTTCGCTCTTTTCCGCCATTACGCCAGTATCAACTAACGTTTTATCGATCTCCATCTCCTGTATTTATATAGTTATTATGCAATCAAGCGCCGCAGTGAATTTAGCGTAGATTCCCGGCAGTGTCGAGAACCAGCTGCGCTCACCACACTACCACGCTTTCCGGCGGCATTTCAGTTCTGGCGGCATCTTTCCGGCACCTTCCTCCAAGGAGGAGGAAAGATGTCGCTGTATGTAACAGTCTCTCTCTCTCCCCCCCCCCCCCCCCCCTCCGGCCCAGACTGAGTCCCTCCGAGGCTTTGCCGGCACTGAGTCAGTCTCTCTCTGTCTCTGTCTCTCTGTGTCTCTGTCTGTCTCTCTGTCTCTATCTGTCTCTGTCTCTCTCTGTCAGTCTCTGTCTGTCTCAGGGTCTCTCTCTGTCTCTTTCTCTCTGTCAGTCTCTGTCTGTCTGTCTGTCTGTCTGTCTGTCTGTCTGTCTGTCTGTCTGTCTGTCTGTCTGTCTGTCTGTCTCTCTCTCTCTCTCTCTCTCTCTCTCTCTCTCTCTCTCTCTCTCTCTCTCTCTCTCTCCGGCTCGGGCCGGCAGAACTGCTGGACTCAGTGACCGGACTGACTGTCTCTTCAGTGATCCGGCGCTTTGCCGATCTGGGTCCATAAGTGACCCACTGAAACGGCGGCATACTAGGTAGGTAGTGTTGCTTAATGTCCTCGGATGTCGGTTGACATACTGATTAGGGACAAGCTGAGACTGACCTGCCGAAGCCGCATGAGTATAGCTTTACGTCCACGGAAACCCGCAGAAGGCTCGTTAGGACGGACAGCCCAGGACGGCCACCTCGACTCTCACACAGCTCCTGAACTATGTGGCGGCATACTGTCAGTGGTTAGTCGTGTCTAGTCAGTCCGTGACTCTCCCGCCGCCAGTGTCACGGCCGGAGTGGCAAATCAGTGCCGTCAGGGTTGGACTCAAAATAACTGTTCTGCTATGTTGTTATCAAGCGTGACACGTTCAGCCTCCGTTATAAATGTATCTGAAATGTATCATGATGATCAGAGTCAATTTCCAGCCGTTCAGTGCCAGACCGCAGCTGTCCCCGAAGCCGGTACCCGCTGTGCCAAGGCCGGCCAGCCGGGCAGCAATCCTCGTCGTCGCGTAGCGGATGTGGGCGGTTTCCGGCTCCCGTGACTGACGCCGGACGAAACTGCCGGGCCTGCTTGAATTTTGGTTCTCACTTATTCTTCCAGCCTTGGAAACGGCAACAGTCATTATTTTATGACAGTTATCAAGTTCTGCTTCTGGGTATTACTGATGCGGTGCCACTGAGTTGAGCCGCAACTGACAGTCATGACAGTTATCACTCCATTGACTTGAAGTTCTGCGGTGCCAGCTGGGCCTACGTCACGGCTGTGTCGGTGGGTGGCTGCCGTCTGAGACAGTCGAGTCTTCCCGAAACCGGCCGATGAGTCGAAAGAATGACACACTGAGTCAGTCAGTCCCAGTGTGTGTACGACTGGTATCACTGAGTTCAGCTCCAAACCCACACCGGGCGGGGCTGAAAGTGACATTAACTTGTGTGACCCGGCATCTAAGAGTGCACGCCTTGTCCTCACTGATGAGGCCAGTTAGGGCACTGACCACAGTCTACGCAAGCCACAGCCAAGTTAACTCGACTTGAAAGAACGATTCGGCTACTGAATAGGCCCTCACCTGTCTCGACTCTCGCACCGGTCGACATCAGCGCAAAAACTAAGGCCGGCGAAAACACCGTACCAATGGGATCTTAAAATCGTAGAAGTAGCTCTTTCTTCTTTCTTTTTCTAACGCCCTGTGCCCCAGACCCTTTTATTTGACTGTGGCTAAGATTCTCAGTCACTGGCATATGCGTCACTGACAAAAAAAAAAGACTCAGCTGATGTGATACTGAGTGGCCATTCAGTCATGGATGACTGAGATGAAAACGAAGGCTAATTGTTTATTTTATAAGTTTTGACGCCCGAAGAAAAACTCGAAAAAGCGAAATGCTGGTGGCAGAATAATTTCAAACTGGCTTTCAAAAGTACAGTAGTACTAGTAGTGACTTGTGGCGATGGCCTCAATCCTCAAGGACGTTGCACCTCAGTTTCAATTCAGTGCTCCAAACCCTGAAACGGACTTTAGCAAGAGGATGGAAGGGGGGAACAATGGCAAAACAAGAGTTGCCTCCCCTAGGTAACCGGCACGACCCGCGCTCACTATGACGGTCCACACTGCTCGCCAGTCTGTGGGCTAGAAACATGGCGAGCAGATCGTCCCACCAAAGATCGGACGTAAATCAATTTTTAGAAAGTGGTCTGCTGCCATTCTCGGATATACTGAGATTCTTCAATAACCCCATCAACGAAGAGCAAGCATGGGCTGTGTGTTACCAGTGTGCTCAATATTACCTTCGTGAACAGTCTCAGGAAAAATACCAGGATTTGTACGAGCATGGATTACAAAGCGTTTGTTTGAATCGAGAGGGGGAGGTTCATATACGGTCGGGTGGACCCAACGGTTCTGGAAAAGGACCTCCTGGAGGTAATTACTATTTCCTTTCAATTTCTCTCTCTCGCTCCCTCTCTTTCTCTTTCTGATTTTCTTTTTCAATTTGCGACATGAGGGTAACCGTGGCCAAGGCACTTGTTAGATCCATCACTAGGTTTGTCGTAACTGACTCAAACTTTCGATTTGAACAATGATGGAGAATGTGAATTTGACCCAGAACTATGTCACTCTTAAAGCTCTGTAGCCAGGCTAACAGAAGTTGCATTGCGCAAATGACCCCCACCCCCCACCCCCCACCCCCGCCCCCCTCCTCGTGAAACCGAAAAGAGCATTTGACACAGCATCCATTACCAGCTGTTACACTTGCTGTGCGCTCACTTCCATACTGCGCTGTTTCTACAAATTGATAGTTGGAATAGAGATCTATAATACTACGTAACGGGATTGATTTTTGAACAACATTATCATTTAACCGCAAAATGTTCTGTTTGATTCGCATTTGAAATCTTGCCAGAGCTGTGTTAGACTGTTACTGTTGTATGTCTTTGATAAATTTGTTTTTAAATTTAACTTGGATTCCATGTTGGAAATGTGTCTATGGGATATAACCGTGCAGTGGGTCCACCACATCATCAGAAAGAAAAGAAGTAAATTCCTCAGACCTTTCATCAATTCATGTCAGTAGACAGTACTGTCACCCTTGTAAAATGGTAAAACTAAAACTAGAAAAAGTGCATCCTGTGGAAATAGATCTATTAAGACTTACTGTCTTCAAGACACTTTCCTTGTTGTTAAACTTAGTGACTAAAAAATCTGAATCTAATCTAATCTAATATTACCTAGCATAGTCACTGAGTCAGGTCCTACCAGTACCACTTCATTTTAAAAACATTTGACAAAACTAAATACTTGTTTTGGGTGTTGTAAACTTGAAGTGACTTGACTTAAAGTCAGATTAGTTAGTGCTCAGTTACTGAGTAAAGAGAATTATTTAGTCAGTGTGGGAACAGAAGAAATGGCCTATTGCAGTGAACTGAGTATCATGAGTGTATAATTATAAAATGTATCAGATGGCTGAATTACAGTGTTAGATTTGTTCAGACCACACATGTAGTACAATTTAATAATTTACATTATGAGTTGAGACTAATGAGAGAGAGAGAGAGAGAGAGAGAGAGAGAGAGAGAGAGAGAGAGAGAGTGTGTTTATGTATGTGTGTGTGTGTGTGTGTGTGTGTGTATTGTCAATTTGTGGCTGTGTGGGGGCACCCAAAACAGTGCAGCTTATCAAACTCCCGATTCAGGATTATTTTGATAATGATACTATGAAAGTGTAGAAACTAGAATTAGTAAATGAACTGCTCAGGTTTACTATTAATACTACATTGCATAGTATGTGTATGTAACTCTACACAGCACAGACTGCTGTATAGAAAGTGACAGCGAAAGTGTTGACTGCGCTTCAGGCCATTGCAGCTTCTAAGTTTGGTTTGATAAGCTGATTTAGTGATTAGTTTAAAAATAAAATGACTGATGTGCTGCTTCGATTTTAGCCATGCCCTCCAGTCTGTCCTTTTTTTTCTCTATGTGGCTATTTATGAATTACATTAACAAGCATTTTTAGTTTTTTTGTTTTGTTACTCTGGTGAGATTTCTATTTAGAGAGGAAGAAAAAAAGGAAAAAACTTTTATGGATTGCTTTTTGATCAGTTTTTATTATGTTTGTTTCTTCATTTTGTTTCTGCATTTCACCACATCTGTTTATAATTCTATTGTGTCTGGAGGCTGTATAGTTTATTATTAATTGGCAATTTAGGAAGTTTGTTTGACTTTTAATTTTTGTTGTTGTTGTAATTATTTAGGTAGTCTTGGGACAGCTGAACAGTCTTGGGATCAGCTTGCTATTAATATAATAAGGTTATCATGAACAATGTATTACTGAAGAAAAAAGGGGAAAAAAAGAGTAATAGTAATACCCTGATAGACTCAAAGCAGATTTCTGTTTTATCATGGATGAAGTCTGATGGAGACTGACACTGTCACTGAGAGTGACAGAAACTACTGATTTTTGGCACTGTGACCTGTTGAACAAACCAAATTGGAGGATACCCTATAAACCTGTTAAGGGTTTCTCCTTGCCCCCACTACAGCATTGAAGGACCTATTGTATTACCTCAAGAAGCCCTGTTATCACCTGTTTATTGCCATGCTATCTCTGCCTGCCATTCTTCACCTTCTTCAAGTCCTTCTGGCCAATCAGAAGTTGGGACATGCATACTGTCCCTGTGCTGGGGCAATAGAGCCTACCAGCAAAGATTTTCATAGTGGGATTTTGTACAGGTACCTGGACTGGTATCTGGCATAATCTTTTTTTTTTTTTTTTTTTTTTTTTTTAATCCACTGACAGGCACTGTATTGTAATTTGTAGACCAGATTGCTCAAGGTTGTCTTCTCTGTCCCTGTGGGACCTTTGTCAACAGGATGCAAAGCTTCAGGTAAACGTAATATATATTTGTATACATGTATACATTACAATTATGTAATATGTTGCATGTAATTTATTATTGATTACAACGATTGGCTGGTGAGTTGAGTCATTGATGGATGCTTGATAGTGATAGAACTACAACAGTACAAGTGAATGACTGATCTATGATAGATTGGTCAGTTGACTGATTTGATTTACTCAGATTACTGGCTTAAAAGTGCTGAGGCAGTCCTCATTTAAAAGCTTAGAGTTGATTAATTGATGATTGAATAATATAAATATAATGTGTATTGGTGGAGAAGTTTCTTTTTTGCTGATTGAACTCTGGTTGGTTGTAATTGTATATAATTTTATAAACAATTTCAAGATCAACTTGTAAATGGTATCTTGTCACCATCAGGTGACCATGTAGCATTATCACATATATTTATATATCATATGCTGTGTGTTTAGCTCAGTTAACAACAACAACAACAAAAATCAGCATGCATTAAAGTTCTCATCAACAAGTGCCCTGTCCATGAAAAGTTGTGCGAAGTTGGGACTGTCCTAAACTGAACTTGGAGTTGTTCCTGGTCAGAATGCATGCTGCCTCTTCCCAGACCCCACTGCCATGACAAATTGCACAGCACTTTTCTAACTGTATTATTAGAACTATCCCATTATATATATATATATATATATATATATATATGCAGACAGTGACACTGGCAGTGGACCCTAGAATGAGATCCTGGATTACCCCCCAGTGCTCCACCTGCCATGGATCAGGAAACATTCATTGATTTGTTTTAGTCTAGAACTCCAACTGTGGACCTCTGTCTCATTTACGGTGTCTCTCTCAGACCCTATCTGTCCATCTGGTAAGCTGCCACACACACATTCCCGTGGGCACACACACACACACACACACACACACACAAACACAAACACACTGTACATATACACACACACACACATGAGGCAAGTGTAATTTTATGGTAAGTCTGATCTCCCTTTCATCTTCGTTTTTTACTCTTCATCTTCGCAATCTCAGATGCTGTACCTGACCTTTGACCTTCTAATGGCCATAAGACATAGGATACACCTCCGAAGCATCATGAGTTTGAGATTAATTTCATAATTTAAAATGGATCTTCCCCTGAGGGCCACCTGTTTATGGCATACTCCTTCACACTGTCAGATATAAAATGACAAGCACTGAACAGGATCATGATAGATCTATGTGAGGAGCAACACACCCTCCAGTTAGCTGACTTAGGCTAATTCTTTGTGATTATTTTTACATGTTGCCTTTGTTCCTTAATTGTTTTGCTGCTGTAGTAAGGGGTCTGTAAAGTTCTGTAAGAGTACACAGTTTGTGTGTGCGTTTCTGTCCGTCTTTCAATTTCATTGATGAGTAATTAATTTAGTATTAAGTATTAATCACTGCATAATTTCTAATGCACTGAAACCCTCAATGATCATACATCATTACATGTGTGAGGCTCAAATTCATCAAAGCACTAGATGTACATAAAACATACTACAGGACACAACCTAATGTATTTAATAATGCATTACATTTACAGAGCTCACTCTTTAATTTTTTGTTTTGTTTTTACTTCCTTTCCCCCCCCTTCTCTCCCCAATTTTCTCTCTCTCGTGGGTGGGTGGGAGGTGGGGGTGGTACCTTCTGTAGAATTTATAATAATATGCTTCAAATTTAGTACAGTGCTTGTGATACTTAGTGATATTTTCCTCCTGTCCCTGCATATAATATATTTATATATATATATATAGATAGATCTGTAAATCACCAAATGTCTAACACTGCTGGGGGAGGGAGAAAGAAAGAAAAGGTTAAAGAAGTGATGAAGAGTCAAGACAGTGGGAGCCAGGAAACTATAGACATAGTTTTAAAACTAGTGCTTCAACCATGATGTAAAAAATAACCATCAACAGGCAGTTGGAAATGAACCGAAGTTAGTGATTCTCTGCCCCCCTCCCTGTTTGCCTTGATCAAAATTAACAGATCTTACAATGTTTATGGACCGGTACAGATCCATGGTAAGAACATTTTTCGTGTGTGTGTGTGTGTGTGTGTGCTACAGCTTTGTTTTAGACTTCTATTTCTAGTATTTAAGCATTTAAAAAAGAAAAAAAGACACCTCGTGGTATACCATTTCACCAGCCTAGAGTTTGATTAAAACGGTCCCGGTTTTTGATGCTTTCAAACTTAAGGAGTGCATAGATTCTTTGATTCATTCAGACGTGCCGCGGAATGCGTACACGTGCATGTTTGCATTCAGGAAACACTGGAGCGTAAATCTACAACTTGAGAGGTGAAAAGTGCAGTAGGTGAGCGGTGGTGAAGTGATGCTTAATGTCCTCAGATGTCAGTTGACATATTAGGGACAAGTTGTGACCAATGCCGAAGCACGGTTCAATAATTCTTTACGTCCACGGAATCCAGAAGGCGCGTTAGGACGGACAGTCCAGGACGGCCACCTCGACTCTCACACACTATGAAGTAGTAGGTGAGCGCTTATATCGGCGCTGCGGACACAAGCGAGCTCAAAGCGTGCACAGATCTAGCTGTCTAATCCTGCAGTGGCTGCCCGTTTGCGTCCTGATCTGTGGCTTTAAAAAAATCAGATTTGTGGAGCACCCCAGCCTCTTGTTAACTCGGGCGAAAATGTCTTTCTCTTGCCAACACTCCGCGCGCACCTCCTCCAACCCCCCCCCCCCCCCCCCATCCACACACTTCCCCCCCGTCCTTTCCACCTCCCCGGTCTCTCGGCCTCAGTAATTCAACTAATTGCAACTCTGTCTCGCTTTCTATCGACAGTACGTACTTGCCCACTAAACTGTACAACTTTGTCAACATTATTTACCAGTTAATAGCAAATATACTACATGTGTAGTACTATACGTACTATATTAGGCTCTGTGTCTGTCTGTCGTATTCATACACATTATACACACGCACATCACACACACACACACACACACTGACGCGCGCGCACAGAGAGAGAGAGAGAGAGAGAGATTCCGCTCAGGTCCCTCTCTCGAGTTAATTTCCACCGAAACACTACCCTTTACGGCTTGCCTCCTTCGGTTCTTTTTTTCTCGCTGGCGGCTCATGCCCAATTACACCCCCTGTAGAAGAGAAGGTGCATGCCACGAGAAGCACCTGTGTGTACATGGAGCACCCGACCCGTCTCTCCTCGCCCGTCCCCGTCCCCCCCCCCCACCCCGCCCCCCTCCCCGGCGTCTTTTCATAACGTTGTGTGAGTGTCATCTTGACTGCTAGCCTCGGTGAAACTGGGGTCGTGAGAAAACGACACCCGTTTGGGGACCAGTGGGTGGATGCTGAGAAATGGGACTTTGGGTGGAAATGGGTGGATGGATGCAGAGAATAGCGTTCTTTATGACTGCCGTATCCGGTAGCGACAGCGTCGGCTGTCTGGAGATCTTTATGGAAACGGTCCAGTTGTCGGAAGTTTTCAGTGTTGACCTTGAAACCAGTTGTTACGTTTCCTACCCAGTTTTATTGTCTTGCTAGTTTACTGTATAATGAGGCAAACGCATCTCAAATTTGAGATCAAACGGCATCTCAAATTTGAGATCATCTCTGTACATGCTGATCCGGTGCCTTTTGGCTTTTTGGTTCAGGGAAACAAAAAACACACAAGAAAAGGACCCAAATGGCTTGATGCAGTCGCTGGCCTGTGACTAGGTAGGTAGGTAGGTAGGTAGGTACAGGCTACGGTCAAAACCCGTTTCGTTCGTTCAGAGACTTGTTTAACACCGAGTTGTGCGCAGGGAGGTACTGGAAATGGGAAAGATCAAGCTAAACACAGTATAGCACAAAGAAGAGGCAAACCGGAACAAGTTCTACAATATTCACAATACAGTCATGCAACACTCGTGACCCCAAGTGATGATGTTATAAATCACGCGCGCGCGCCGCGCGCGCGCGCGCACACACACACACACACACACACACACACACACACACACACACACACACACACACACACATCATATAAATTATAATAAATTGCCGTTTGTAAAAAATAAACCACCGAGAAAGGCAGTTGTGCCCAAAATTTGGGATAAAAACACACACCCAACTTGTTGTTTTTCTTTAATTTACTCCGTTTTACACACGCACACAGATGTGTGTAGATTTTGAGTCCATGCGTCGCGTTACGTGCGTCCAGATTGATCACGAGTGCCACTGCGTCCACTGTCTCACTATCGTCCTTGATGTAGGAGGACCCGACAACTGCAAGCGCAACGTGGAGAAAATCGACAGTTAATGTTCAGCATTGATCCTTTCCAATGGGTTTCAGTTAGCGGAGGAGTGTGAGAACGTTTCGCGCACAAAGGAGTCCACGGTGCAAGCGGCGAGAGAACCTGAGGGAGGCCCCCACCTTGAAGATTACTGTCGTAGTGTTAGCTCTCTCAATGGCGTCTGCCTTCCGGATGTAGTGCAGCTATCATTATTTCGCTCTCTTCGGGCTAACGATTTGTGTGAAGCTGTCGCCTGCTGTGAGTGAGCGAGTAACTGTGTGTGTGTGTGTGTGTGTGTGTGTGTGTGTGTGTGTGTGTGTGTGTGTGTGCATGCACATAAATTAGGTGTATTCACACACATGATACTATTTACACGTATATGATACCAAGCTGACACATGTGGCTGCTTGTGCGTGCGTGTGTGTGTGTATATATATATATATATATATATATATTATATGTGTGTGTGTGTATATATATATATTTGTGTGTGTGTGTGTGTGTGTGTGTGTGTGTGTGTGTGTGTGTGTGTGTGCAGACAAGCTTATATTACTCCTTCAGTCATAATTATGCTTGGAGGCCAGTCAGAAGTGGCTGTAATAATACATAACTAAGTAACAACAAACACAAAAACAAGATTAAACAGTCGTCATTCAAACTGGTCGTTACGATTTTTTTTTTTTTAAAGTACAATGATTTTTAAGTCCTTGTGAGCTGGTTCAAAGCTGTCTGATGGATCACTTTGTTTAAAGACAAGTATTGTTCCAAGCAGTAAACATTGTTAATCCATTCTCAGTCAAGCTTTATATAAATCTGTTCCTTGTTTCCAGTTTGTTTGTTTTTTGTTGTTGTTGTAATAATTTTTATACTAAAAATGGACTAAAAAATGTAGTACTACTGTACTTAGACAAGCAAAGGCCTTAAATAAATAAGTGCTACAGTCTGTTTTTTTGTTTGTTATTAACATAACAGTCTATTTTAATTTTAACAATGTAATCCGTATTACTATTAGCTTTCTTCAGGCCAAGCATATTCGCCATTTAAATCTAATTAAAAGGCTTATTGCGGAGGATGTAATGTCTGCTTAGCTCCGATCTGATTACACCCCGATAGACTAGAAGTAACTTCCGAGGACGTGAAACTAATTGCACTGGCAGTCGTGAACCAAATGACAGTTGCAGTAATTTAGTGACCAAACTGTTCAATGTTCAGTAATTTAGTGCGTGTATCGTGTGCCGCACAAATCCATAGTTTTGGGGTCAAGGTCATGGGCAGTTCTGAAAGAAGAGAGAAATGGCTCGGATGGAAAGTGAAGTCGGAGAACGGTGATTTGGGAAATGGCGAATAGCCCCCCCCCAAGTCCTCCCGCCTCCATGGACACATGAGGCGAATCACATCTGTCTCGGAACACAGTGCTCACTGACTAATTTATGGCCGTCCAGTTTCGGCACACACTATTAGTCTATAATTATAACAATCGATAAAAAAAATATATAAAAAAACGCGCTTCCACTACGGTTCAAAGCGCTGAACGATACAAACACAATAGAACAAACATGGACATATATATTATTATTTTTCAAGTAAAGACTGTTATCTGTTTAACCAATAATGTTCACATCTTGACACAGGCGGACAACATTGTTCACACATGAATGGCTACACACACACACACACACACACACACACACACACACACACACACACACACACACACACACACACACACAAATACAGCAATTAGGGATGAAGGACAGTGTTGGTGTTTGGAGAAGAGAAATACTGGCTTGAGTTTGTTTTTGGCAGCACGTTTGTGAGGAATATTACTTACAATATATAACTTATCGGCTGTCTGCGCTTCATCTACTGACAGATCTGAGATCAAACAGGATTCTGTGTCCACCTCACAGACGTTGAGTGCAGTGTCTGTGGTCCACCTGCATGGTGACTTGGCGAAACGGGACAGCGAACTGTTTGAGCGGCGCCGGGGTCCCGCCGGACTGGTGGTGTTTAAAAATGGAAGCAGATCCGGTTATGTTAAGCGTGGGACGAGGTCGTTGACCAACATTTGCACTGACCCTGGGGCATTGCAATGTAGAATGTGTAAGACTGGGAAGTACATCATGTAACATGCCTGTCTCTCGCTGTCTCGGTGTGTGTTTGCGTGAAGAAGAAGAAGAAGAAATCTCTGGGTGTGTGTTTGCGTGAAGAAGAAGAAGAAATCTCTGGCTGTCTCGGTGTGTGTTTGCGTGAAGAAGAAGAAGAAGAAGAAGAAATCTCTGGCTGTCTCGGTGTGTGTGCGTGAAGAAGAAGAAGAAGAAGAAATCTCTGGCTGTCTCGGTGTGTGTTTGCGTGAAGAAGAACAGAGAGAGAGAGAGAGAGAGAGAGAGAGAGAGAGAGAGAGAGAGAGAGAGAGAGAGAGAATATAGGTAGGCCTACCTACTGACAAATCATCCGTATATTTGGGGGCACTTTAGTGTTCTCAGTGACTCCAGTGGCAGTTTAGTTATTGCCCTATACGAAACTAGTACCGACTCCGGCTTTTGCCATGTAGATAATCTGACACTGAAGTCTGCTCTCTCATCATTGACATTGTGGTCATCATTGTTTTATTACCTTAAACACATGCATGCATGGTCCGATGTGTTTTGTTTTACACCCACTCTTACTTCTTAACATAACTCTTAGTCTTACAGGTTTAGGAAGTACAGACTGCCAGATCTAGTAAAACTATGTGCAAGACATACATGTGTAGTTTAACAGTAATAGTATGCTCAAGCTGCGTAGTCAGCACAGACATCACAAGGATTTTCAGCAGCATTTTTACTGTGAAACCGGGCGACGTTAGGCCTACCTCAAAAGACACATACAACAACAACAACAAACAATCACAAGAAAACCAGAAGAAGAAAACGAAGAGGAAACAAAGCCCCCCCAAAACAACAACAACAAAAAGCAACGCCAGGACGGTCCATTCTGTTATATACATGCATGTATAAATATCACAGAGTCAGAGGATGATTTACGCATTGCATGTTATTCTTAACATAGGGGGGGGGAGCAAACTGTCTCAAAATTATTATTTTGTGATGTGTGTGAGTGTGTGTGTGCGGGCGCACACGTGTGCGTTTTGAAGTAAACGTCTTCGACATTTGGCTGTACATAGCCTCATTGCCCACGTGTAGTTTTAAATGAAACGTCTCCGACGCGTGGCTGTGGCCCCGTTGTCCAGTGACAGTGTCCGGGAAACGTACTTCCGCCAGGCTGTCGATGGCCGGCGCGGTGTTGGAGGAGCCGGAAAGCCCGGACGTCCTGCCGTGACCACATCACCGTTCTTCTTTTGTCGAGCCACGCACACAAAAAGAAACTTCCCCCATCCACCGTAGCTTAGAAACGGAGGGAGAGTCGGGGCAAAGCATCCAGTGACTCGGGGTTTCAGAGTGGAAGACGGAGTGTTGTCACGGGCCACTGCGTTTTAGGGGACTGTGGCTTACCTTTTGGAGGGGGTGGGGGGTATGGTGACAGTCGTCATCGTCATCTAATTTTGGGGGTCGTTTGCTGGGAAAAACGTTAATGGGGCTTAGTTTGTTTCGGGCAATAATAAACACACATCTTAGATTTTAGAGACACAGAAAGGGAAGGAGGGGTGCAGGCATGCACGCCCCCCCCACACACACTCTACTATGCACTGCAGTTCTTCATACAAAACCTCTAATCAGCCATTGTTACCAGATGATGATCAAAATGATTACAAATTCACGCTCATACGTGTATGACAATATTTGGACATGCAGGCATGCGCACCTCCACGCCCCCCCCCCCAACCCCCGCCCATTCTATATTAATATACTGCAGCTCTTTATGCAGAACCTCTTTAGAATCATCCATTGTTTCCAGGTGGGGGTCGACATTAATAATGCCATGCTCGTATGAGTATGACTGCATGGACACATGGACATTTCTGGTTCAGGTGACCTTGATGATGTCAACTGTCATAATAATGACGTCTTGTGTGTTGCAGGGGAGTACTATGCCTACAAGAAACGCCTCGCCACAGAACACGATGTGAGTATTTAAAGTGCGCTGCACGTATACGTTTTGTTGTTGTTGTTTTTCGTTTTTGTTTGTATTTTCCCCCACGGCAGTTCGTTATAATTAGGCCAGAGCTACAGATTTATCAAGTTTGTTGTTCTTTATATGCGTATATATATTATAGAGAGAGAGAGAGAGATTGACTCAGACTTTGAGTTTGTAAATTGAGTTATAAGAGCACCACCCCACCCCCTCCCCCCATCCCCATCCCCAATCTCCCTTCAAACGAGAAGTCATGGCTGTGTTGATTTTGTTTTGTTTTGTTGTTGTTGTTGTATTTACTGTGGGCTGGACCGTATCGAAGTTATTGTGAGCGACATAATCATAATGTCCGCTTGCTCTAGCCCGTCGGGACGTTACGGCTACGAGTGCCAGTAACTAGCCCGTCTGACGTTACGGCTACGAGTGCCAGTAACTAGCCCGTCTGACGTTACGGCTACGAGTGCCAGTAACTAGCCCGTCTGTGTTTGGTTGTCAAGCGAGGCGTGTAGATAGACTGACAAAGAACCATGGACTATCAGCTGGCTATTTCCACGGAAGGGGCACAATTATTGAGGTCTATAGACCCCGTGGAGTATTGATAGCGACAGAGGCAGCCACACCAGAGGAAAGTCCTTTTTATTAAGGGGGGGGGGGGAGTTCTCTTTCCTCTTCGCTCACATTTTTATGGGATTGTTTGCGCACCATTTTGACATTTGAGCCCGGTTTCGCACGCTGAGGAAATATTTGGCATAACATTGCCATACACGTGGGCTTTCTTTACGATTTACCCTTGGGTGGTTCGGCCATAAGTCTGGACACTCCGGCGTTGCTGGGGGCCGCACGGTGACATCTGCAGGCCGGCGGGACGCATGTCTTGAATTTGAAAGAGAGATATCTCTGTTGGCCAGCGTGTTTTCCCTGGAAGTTTGGGGTGTTTTGCTGATAATCCCGCTTCTCGTACCACAGGCCTTCCTTCTTGTCCCGCCCACTCTCTGCTTCCCAAGCCTCCTTGCAACGCCTGGTGATGCTTCTGTGCAATGAACCGTGAATGGGACTGTTCATTTTTACTCTTCCCTGATATGACCGTCATGGTTTACTGGGCATTGAAAAACCCTTTTTTGTGTGTTTGTATATTTGTGGATTATCACACACACACACACACACACACACACACACACACACACACACACACACACACACACACATATATATAGCTATCTGTTACTTTTGCTTTGATGACTTGTATTTCGCCCTATATGTTATAGGTAACCTCTGCAGTTGACTTGGCTTTATATTAACACCTGCCCCCCTCCCCATCGCCCTGATATAACCGTCATGGTTGACTGGGCATTAACATTTCCTCCCCACCCCCAGCCCACGCACCAACTCAGTGTACGTAGCTGCTACTGTTCGCGTACCTGATCACCTATTTGTAGTTTCGCATCTCTGACAGTGACAGGGTGCGGAAGACACAGCTGTTAGACTCTGAAACTGTACTACAGTTTCAGACGGGATAAACTAAAGAGTTGGCTTGATCTCCTGTGGGCTTTTCTTCGCTTTTAAAGTTAAACTTAGAGCCAACCCCCGCTTCTTACCTGGTTTGCTGACCTCCAGTACAGTGGGCCGACTGTTGGCCACTGCCTCCAGTTTCGGTCGGAACTTCTTATTGGCCCGGGGAAGCTGTTTGCTTTCTCCTCAACTCTAACTATAGGGGCTCATTGTGGAGGTGCCACGGGTCAGCCCGGGGTCGTGTGAACGGGTCTTCGTGTCCTCCCGGGTCTAAATGGGGGGGAATGGTCGTTACCGCCTGATGACTGGTGTGGATTACTCGCTGTTCAAAACGAGCTACAGGCTGACCATGGCCGGGTCAGTCAGGACGCTGCCTACAACTTGTACAAGGCCGTTCGTGGATACCGGCCGCCGCTTACAGCCACAGGGACTTTGTCAGTGTGTGTATAGCCTGCAGATACTTAGTACTATATAGTAGTACTGTAGCCACTGGCCAGGCGTAATCTGGATAACTGCCTGTAAGTGTAAGTGCTGAAGGTGCAAGTCATCGCCGTGAAGTCTTGAGTGACGACTGCAACACATTCGTGAACCTCCCTCCCTCCCTCCCACCCTCCCTCGTCTGTGTGGTGACCTCTCAGGTGGACTCAGAAGCAGGAGAGAGAGAGAGAGAGAGAGAGAGAGAGAGAGAGAGAGAGAGAGAGAGAGAGAGAGAGGGATCGATTGAACATAAATTACGCAATGCCTGTCGGGCAACTTGTCCTTGAAACAGTTACACACACACACACACACACACACACACACACACACACACACACACACACACACACACACACTGTATACACGTACGTGTGTGTGTGTGTATGGCCAGCATAAACTTAGTAGTACTGTAGCCACTGGCCAGTCAGAGAGAGAGAGAGAGAGAGAGAGAGAGAGAGAGAGAGAGAGAGAGAGAGAGAGATTGATTGAACATAAATTACGCAATGCCTGTCGGGCAACTTGCCTTGAAACAGTTACACACACACACACACACACACAACACACACACACACACACACACACACACACACTTACACACACACATGTATACAACGTATGCGGTGTATGGCCAGCATAAACTTAGTAGTACTGTTGCCACTGGCCAGTCGAGAGAGAGAGAGAGAGAGAGAGAGAGAGAGAGAGAGAGAGAAAATTGATTGAACATAAATTACGCAATGCCTGTCGGGCAACTTGTCCTTGAAACAGTTACACACACACACACACACACACACACACACACACACACACACACACACACACACACACACACACACACAGTATATTGTGTGTGTGTGTGTGTATGGCCAGCATAAACTTAGTAGTACTGTAGCCACTCAGTGAGAGAGAGACGAGAGAGAGAGAGAGAGAGAGAGAGAGAGAGAGAGAGAGATTGATTGAACATAATTACGCAATGCCTGTCGGGCAACTTGTCCTTAGAAACAGTTACACACACACACACACACACACACACACACACACACACACAACACACACACACACACACACACACACACTCACACACACATGTATACACGTACGTGTGTGTGTGTGTGTGTGTGGCCAGCATAAACTTAGTAGTACTGTTGCCACTGGCCAGTCGAGAGAGAGAGAGGGAGAGAGAGAGAGAGAGCAAAATTACACAATTCATTCGACGACGCTGTTGGTTCGTATTGTAATAATGCAATAAGACGTCTTGCAGTTGTTCTGCTGGGTGCTTCTTCTTCTTCTTCTTCCCGTAGCCAGATCCATAGAGATGCATCCCAGTTTAAGTGTGCCGTGACAGAGAGTATGATGACACACACACACACACACACACACAGGGAGACAGTACGCAGTCAATACAGTGCCAGACAGCTCTCCGTGTCTGTCTGTCTGTACCTTCCTCACTTGGATTTGTTTTGGTCCGACAGTCTTTGTGGATAGACAGACAGCGTTATTTGTGACTGGGGTAATCCATAATCGCTGTCTGTCTGCAGCATTGTCGGATGACGTCATCGGCAACCCTCGCCTCCAGTATGGTGTCAGTAAGGGGGCCATTTTCCCACTGTACTAATTACGATGCTTGGAGTTGGAGAGATCTATGCTTCAGCATAGTTTTAAGGACATACATTTTGGACTCTTGAGCGAAGTAAACACTCACAGCTTTAGATCTAAGCGGAGCTTGTTCAACTCAGTGGACTTAAAACAATGCAGTCAAACTGTTGGTAGTGCCCAAAATCTATCTATAGAGAGCTGTCAGAGAGAACAGGGAGGTGAAGCAGATACGGTCCTTGCCGTGTCTGGCCACGTATTGATCAGTCGAGCTCAATGCCTCGAGGTCTTGAAACGTGTTCCCTGCTTTCCTTGGGAACCGGCCAAATCATCCAGGGACGAACCGTGTGAAGAATGGAGAAATTGTGAGAGGGGTTTTGCGGGAAATGGTCAAAAGACGAGGTATTTAAAGAAAGTATGAAAGGATTGTTATTGATTATTTGAAAGAGAATTATTATTAAATTCTTTTGGCGCTGGCGGAAGGGCTAGCTGATATTTTTGTCTGGTCGTCGAAGACAAGACCTGAAATAACCAAATACCTGTCCTCCCCGAAAAGCGATTGTTATGTGGGTGTGGGTGGGTGTGTGTGTGTGATTTTTCGCGTTCTCCGTTGTGGTTTGGTTCTTGCTCTAGCCCACATGCACATTTAGCAAATTTCAGACTAGAGCTGCCTGTGTTTTTACAGCCCTTGTTTGGAGTGTCAGTTTTGGTTACGGAATGAATGCTATGGATGGTTTTTCCATCTCTGTGATTTCCGTGATTGTTCACAGTGTTCGGTGCGCGCGCTATGTGTCATTTTCGCTCTCTTTGTGTTTTTCTCTGTGTGTCTCTGTCTCTCTCTTCCTGTGTAGGTGTGTCACAATGTGTGTGTGTGCGCGCGCGCGCGCGTGCGTGCGTGTGTATGTGTGTGCGTGCGTGCGTGCGTGCGGGGTGTGTGTGTGTGGAGGGTGACTGTGGTGGAGGAAGGGTTGAGACCGCCGGATACACTCGACAGGCGGAGCTCTCTCAACCTGAGTATCTCAGTCACTATCTGTGACAGGCGGAAGTGGGAGATGTTTGAGAGCGTGGAGAATGTCTCTCCGGTGTTGTTCTTGTCTCCTTTCGAGGGGGTGGGGGGGAGGCGGGGGGACATGTTCAGCCCAGACCTGTCCTGAGTGCACAGGTATGATAGCCGCCGTTCACGGCACTGGTCTCAAAGTAGCCTTCTTGCTGCCTGGCGAATGTTTGCCCGACACCGTCACTGGCTACACACAGACATACAACGACACGCAGGCGCTAGTTGCATACACATGCGCACATGTATCCACGCGTGCGCACGCGCGCGCACACACACTGACACACACACACTCTCACACACTCATACACAGGTAGGTAGGTAGGTAGTGTTGCTTAATGTCCTCAGATGTCAGTTGACATATTAGGGACAAGCTGAGACCAATGCCGAAGCATGGTTCAATATAGGTTTACGTCCACGGAAACCAGAAGGCTCGTTAGGACGGACAGCCCAGGACGGACACCTCGACTCTCACACAGCTCCTGAACTATGTACTCATACACATATGTGATCACACATTATATACACACGCGCACACCTACATACGCACAATTGGGTACACACACACACACACACACACACACACACACACACACACACACACACACACACACACACACACACTCTCTGTCTGTCTGTCTGTCTCTCTCTCTCTCTCTCTCTCTCTCTCTCTCTCACATCACACACACACACACACACACACACACACCTTTTTCTTCTTCGTCTTCTTTATGTTTGCATTTTATTTATCATTTTAACGAGCGTTTTGTCTCAGGGGGAAAAAACAAGCCCAACATAATATATGTATGTTATTAATGATGTACTATATATATATATATATATATATATATATATATATATATATATATATATATATATATATATATATATATTATAATACATTATATATATATATATATATATATATATATATATAAAAGAAAGAGAGAGAAGAAGAAGAAGAATATATATATATATATATATATATATATATATATATATATAATTATATATATATATATGTAATGTCTCAAATTTATATATATATATATATATTTATATATTATATATATATATATATATATATATATATATATAGGTACCTACATGTAGATAGCGCTGTGCAGATGCTGTCTCTCAAGCGGTGGGGCCTTTTGCTGAGCACTGTTCTGGGCGAGGCGAGGCGTCGTGAGGCCTGCCCCGCCCCCTCCTTTGAGACTGAAGTACTTTTGGTTTCCCCAGCACACACCGCATACCTCCACTCAGCTGCTCTTCTGCTCTGTTTCCTTTGTCACAGTTTGTGAACTCGCTGAAAAGGAAAAGTGGCCCGTGATGCGTTGGAAACGGACTCGCCTAGCTGATAGCTATCTGTTCGTAGTCTGCTGTTAGTACTTTATTTACACGCTGGTGGTCTGGCTGGTGTAGTGTTAGTACTTTATTTGGTGTAGTGTTAGTACTTTATTTGGTGTAGTGTTAGTACTTTACTTACACGCTAGTGGTCTGGCTGGTGTAGTGTTAGTACTTTATTTGGTGTAGTGTTAGTACTTTACTTACACGCTAGTGGTCTTGCTGGTGTAGTGTTAGTACTTTATTTGGTGTAGTGTTAGTACTTTACTTACACGCTAGTGGACTTGCTGGTGTAGTGTTAGTACTTTATTTGGTGTAGTGTTAGTACTTTACTTACACGCTAGTGGTCTTGCTGGTGTAGTGTTAGTACTTTATTTGGTGTAGTGTTAGTACTTTATTTACACGCTAGTGGTCTTGCTGGTGTACTGTTAGTACTTTACTTACACGCTAGTGGTCTTGCCGGTGTAGTGTTAGTACTTTATTTGGTGTAGTGTTAGTACTTTATTTATACGCTAGTGGTCTTGCCAGTGACAGTGTAGTGTTAGTACTTTATTTACACGCTAGTGGTCTTGCTAGTGTAGTGTTAGTACTTTATTTATACGCTAGTGGTCTTGCCAGTGTAGTGTTAGTACTTTATTTATACGCTAGTGGTCTTGCCAGTGACAATGTAGTGTTAGTACGTTATTTACACGCTAGTGGTCTTGCTAGTGTAGTGTTAGTACTTTATTTATACGCTAGTGGTCTTGCTAGTGTAATGTTAGTACTTTATTTACACGCTAGTGGTCTTGCTAGTGTAGTGTTAGTACTTCATTTATACGATAGTGGTCTTGCTCACCTCGCTTGCCCGGCTGGTTTCTGCCCCCTGAAAGATGCAGTTGATCTGTTAGAGAACACAGAATCTTGTGAAAATAATACACTGAGAAGGGCTCTCAGTTTTTAGAAACTTTGCACATATTGATCTGTTGCGATAGATCGATAATTGGTCTTTAAGGCCTAAAAGTGAACCATGACGATTATAAAGATCATCAGGGCGAATTCTGTTATGAGAATGAAAGATAGGGACTGTATCCACAGAGAACGATATCTCAGTAACAAATAACGGACAGACAGACAGACAGACAGACAGACAGACAGACAGACAGACACACACACACACACACACACACACACACACACACACACACACACACACACACACACGAACGAGAGAAAGAGAGGGAAAAAGAGAAGCCCCCCCCAAAAAAAGAAGAAGAAGAAGAAGAAGAAGAAAAAACAGAAAAGAAGAAATACCAGACGAAATGAACAGATCAAGGGGTGATCGAAGGCAAGCAATGACTGCTGGGACATGTATTGATGTATGATATGATAGTTTGATGTCCCGAAAACCTTTAATTAATGTAAGATCAGAAGCGAGAAGAGGTACTTCCGTCGCAAAGGACCTGTCGGGGCACATTAGTCTCTTCCCCGAGATGAAAAAAAGGAATATAGTATGTGGAATATTGCCACAACCGTGCGTGACGGTTGAAATTCTGGTTAGTGCGTATGATGGGGGAGGGTCCGATCACAGTCCGGAAAATCCGTTGTAGCTGACCTCCGAGTTCATCCTACTCCTGCCTTGTTTGCTGGAAAAACAGACTAACGCTTGCCTACTGTATGACCGACCGGCGGTGTGTCTAGTATTGCATGACTCATTGTGGGGACCTTAGAATAACAACATTAAGCACCCACGCTACATACACACTTATCAACGTAGTCTTAATTTCTTTCCGGTCTGAATTCAGCCCCCTCCCTCGCTCTAATCTTCTCTCTCTCTCTCTCTCTCTCTCTCTCTCTCTCTCTCCTCTCTCTCTCTCTCTCTCTCTCTCTCTTTTGGGGGGTGGGGGGTCGTTGTCCTCGTTGGTTGCTCGCTGATCCTTTCTTGCCCGTTGAATGTCACCAAGTCGTTTATCTCATTCGTACCTTGGGGCAGCCACTGCTCAACCTCAGCGTTTGGTCTATCCGGCATTTACATTTGTTTTTGCTACTGCAGTTGTGTGTGTGTGTGTGTGTTGGGGGGGGGGGTCATGCGCGTGCCAGCGACTCGTGCATATATATAATACGTACACTTATCAAAGTATCATACGTGAACTTTAAATAGCTAATGAAAAAAAGTATGGTACGTTTACTTGTTATCTGACAGCAGCGAAAAAGAGTTGGATTTATTGACTACACAAACAAATAAATGTTTTATAATTAGGGAAATTATAAAGCGGAGTTAGGAGTTTTTAGACTTGGAGTGCATGGGAATGAAAATTGTAATAGTTTAGGTCAGTGGTGAAACTGAAAGACTGCATTAGCATCGTGGACAAAAAACGTGTTTCACAGTGAGCAGTGTGGTGCCTGGTATTATAGTTCTGTATAAAATAATCAGAACCCGGACATTTTGGCCATTTACTTCGGGAAGAGTGGGGGGGGGGGGGGGGGGGGGGGGGGGGGGGGGGGGGGGTACCTGAAAGTAATGGTACTGGTAATATACCCAGCAAGATTCCAGAGGACCAGCAAGCCCAGAAATGTCGGATCTTTCTTCTGCTGCTTCTTTTGCCTGATAATTATGACCTAAGATATATATATATATATATATATGCGGGTATCTAACTTCTCGTTCAGGCTTTACAATCTATAGTGCAGTGTGCAAACCTCTGTTGAGCACAGTCTGAATGGCCACAGTGTGTAGACCTCTGTTGAGCACAGTCTGAATGGCCACAGTGTGTAGACCTCTGTTGAGCACAGTCTGAATGGCCACAGTGTGTAGACCTCTGTTGAGCACAGTCTGAATGGCACAGTGTGTAGACCTCTGTTGAGCACAGTCTGAATGGCACAGTGTGTAGACCTCTGTTGAGCACAGTCTGAATGGCCACAGCGTGTAGACCTCTGTTGAGCACAGTCTGAATGGCCACAGCGTGTAGACCTCTGCTGAGCACAGTCTGAATGTCCACAGCGTGTAGACCTCTGCTGAGCACAGTCTGAATGTCCACAGCGTGTAGACCTCTGTTGAGCACAGTCTGAATGTCCATAGTGTGTAGACCTCTGCTGAGCATAGTGTGAATGGCCACAGTGTGCACATGATACGTGGACCGGACAGCCATTCCTTAATGGAGGTGGGATAGAGGCTGATTTAGTAAGTGAAAATTAAAATCGGATTCAAAGCATGAGGTGGATGGAGCTACTGAGTGGACCACGTCCGACCCTCCACATCCACTTTGACGGCTGTGGGGTGTCAACAGAACATATGTATATCATCTTCTAGGAGTGGCCGAACATCAGAACCGGGAAGGGTGCGGCAAAATGATTTCAGCAGAGGGAGTGGTGAAGTGTGTGTGTGTGTGTGTGTGTGTGTGTGTGTGTGAGAGAGAGAGAGAGAGAGAGAGAGAGAGAGAGAGAGAGAGAGAGAGAGAGAGAGAGAGAGTACACCAATGAGTCTCACGGGTCTTTGCCATTTTGCTAATAATGGTTGTGAATAATCAGCGTGGGCGCCTCTACTTCGTTGCTGCCACGATCTCCATTGTGCTTGTGGGACCCGGCGACACTTTGCATTTAGGAATCGCGACTTGCGATGATCCCAGTTCCAAACAGCTGGTGCCCGCATGCCGTGGCAGGGTGCCAGGTCACACCTTTCGTGTGGAGAATTGTTCGATCTGATTGTGTACCAGTAACAATGGCCTTTCTGTCGCGCGAGGTTCTTCTTGGGGGCTTGGACTTCACTGTCTGAGTCTCTTCTACAGTTTGGTTCTCTTTCTTTCTCTGTCTGTCTCTCTGTTTGTCTCTGTCTGTCTGTCTCTCATACACGGTCTCTGTCTCTGTGCCTCTCTCTCTCTCTCTCTCCATGATCCGTTATATGTTGCCATGCAATTTGGTTAGGTTAAACTGTTAAACGTATTTAACGGTGAGTTGTTTCATGAAGAGGTACTGGCGGGGACCGAGATCCCAGGAGGTGGGGAGAAGGGGTTAGACTATGTCAGTATCTGTAGCTAACACTGCACTGTCAGTGTCACCACCAGAATGACACCGGCATTAAGATAGGGCAGCGACGAAAGCCATTTATTTCTAACGTTTGGTTGATTTTGTGAGGGACAGAGTCGCGAGACAGTGTCCACAGACCGCAGTTTTGAAGTGAGAAAGAGAGCCGAAGTAGAATCGAACCAAGGTCCTTCTGTTTACCGTTAGGCCAAACAGTTTCCCTCAGCCAGTTGAGTCTCGGTCCGCTCTCTCACGGCGCGCCGTTGTTTGCAAGTTATTCACGGCACGACTGTGGTCGACTGTTGTGTCAGGCTGGTGACTGCCGCTGTTTTTCTTGTCACCCCTTGTTACGTCAACAAGCAAGCGGAGTTAACTAGCATTCGAAAAAACCCACATGAACACAACAACAAAGACCCCAGTCACCTTACGGGCCACTCTCACCTGGCATGCGAGTATAACACAAAGTACACAAACGTCAAAAGGGACATCCTCAGCTTCTTGCTGTTTGTCCGTGTGAGAGTGAGACTGAACCCGAAAAGACCGCGAAGGCCAGATCGCAGTCAGCCATGTCTAAGACCGCAAGCGTCATCAGGTCGGCCAGCCGTTCACTCATCAGTTCACTCATCAGTTCACTCATCAGGTCGAGGAGTCAACGAGTGCACACATTTCAGTCAGACTATGAATCAAACAAGCAGTCAGATAGAGCCATCCCCAAATGAAGCGGTTTATTAATTAGACAACGAAATCGTCAAATCAGTCACACAATGCGGGGATTGATTCTAAAGTCTTCCTTTTTTCCCTTTTTTTTTTTTTTTTTTGGAGTTGGAGCATCGTTTTTTTTAGTTCCGAGGTGCAGGTGATTGTTTCACGGCGCTCTGCTGTTTTAGGCGTCACAACAGGCGTGCACGGTTACCCCCCCAAACACACACACACACACACACACACACACACACACACACACACACACACACACACACACACACACCCAACCCCCTCGAGTTACAATCCCAAATAAGAACTCGGAACTGCGCATCTGACTGACGTTGTGTAAAAACTGACCTGCACTTTGGCGTGTGAACCAGGCGGTGCAGACTCTGGGTCGCATCATCTTCGAGGCGCTGGACTACGGGATCGGGGAGGCAGAGGAGCGACCGCTCAGCCACGGGCTGGAGCTGCTGATCGAGACCATGACTCGCTCCGAGGGGGACGGCGATGGCACGGACACGGAGGGTCAGAGTGCTGACGACGAGGGCATCGAGAAGGACGCTGGCGAGGACCACCACTGCACCTTCCGGGATGTGGCCAGGGTAAGTAGCAGCTGTTTCTGTAGCAAGGACATCCAAACCCAAAAGGTTCGAAACGACGCTCTGTATTGGGACAAAACACAAGAAACGAAACAAACTAACAGCGTTATTTTGAGCCGTTTGTGTGTTTGGATCTGGTTTTAGCAGTCATTTCCCTTGTTTTCTGGTTTCTGTAGGAATAAGTACTGCTGGTGTACTCTCCATCTCGTTTTTCATCTTTTTTCACCGTTTGACTGTCGTTTTGTAGCTTGATAAAGGGGATTGCCCCCGAAAATTCGCATGTTGTGTTTTGTCCTAATAAATAGCGTTCGTTTGAAACTTTTTATTATTTTTTAAACTGTTTGAAGTGCGGTGTTTTAAGCATTTATTAATAAGGAAACGACAAGACTAACACAACAGATACTCCCGTTTGTCACACACACACACACACACACACACACACACACACACACACACACACACACACACACACACACACACACACAGAGTCACACACACACACACACACAACACACACACACACACACACACACACACACACACACACACACACACACACACCTTTACACAGTCACACACGCGTGCGCACGCAGACACACACATGTATGCACACACTTGACTGGTTTGTGTGGTGGTGGTGATGTTTGTTGCTTGGTGATGGTTATGTGTTGTGTTGTTTCATGTACTAATATGCATGTGTTATTGCAGACTGTTGTTGTTATTTGTGCTTCTTTTGAGCAACAAACGTCAGTTTGATTAGTGTGTTGCCCTTTTTAGGCATTGCTTAAGAAAAGAAGAGGAAAACAAAACACAAAAACAGAAGAAGCAGATACTGTTAACTGACCATCGACGCAAAGATGGTTCTGGTTGTTGAATGATGTTGATGTTCTTGGCGTGTTGTGTCGTTAGAGTTGTTCCGTAGGTCTTTGTTACTGTGTGGAAGAAGAATATTTTCATTATGACCGCGTAATCGTCCTTTACTCAACTTGTTCGGGCTCTTTTTTTTGGGAGTTCAGCACCTCTCTGTCTCTCTCTGAACTTGCCGACGTCGCGTAGTTTTGTCCACCGCTTTAAACGTAAAAAGACTACAGAAACCAGTCCTAGAAGTTTCTTTCAGTTACCGCGGGTGTTAATTGACTATTACTGGGTCCCCCCTTCTCCACGCCTTTTACTGAAAGTCTGAAAAGAGTGCCAGAATTGAGGCGCCGGCGAGTCGTGTCCAGGATACACATAGTGAAACACTTGTGGGTGGACACTGACTCTAAGATCAGTGATAGTTTGCGGTGTGCACTGGACAGCTACTGAGCTAGAGTGAAAGGTCATGCTGTGTGAACAGAGGCTGAAAAGTTCATTTCCCAGTTGTTCGCGTGGCTTAAGTGGTCTGTCCGGACACAGTCAGCAAAACGAGGCGTTTGCGTGTGGAGACAGACAGACAGACAGACAGACAGAGTCTTATTCAGCGGATCCTGTTGTGTACAAGATGACGTCGTGCTAGGTTCTGCAGTAGTCTGCAGCTGGAGTAGTCCCTGCAAACCGCTGCCTCCTCCCTCTCATGGCTACCTTGGAGAAGCTGATGCACCAAAATGTACACTTTGTATTTGTAGCGCCATTTGTTTGTTTCTGATGCGTGTACTTTGCCCCGCGTTAGCAACAAGAAGAAATGAATGAATGAATAAATGAATGAATGACAGTTTATGTATGACGCATAAAAACTTCCACACAAGACCTCGCGTCCACAACCTGTGTTGAAGGACCCGCTGTTTAGTAACTAGTACTAGTAGCCCCCCCCACCCCCCACCCCCCACCCCACCCACCCCTCCACACACACACACACACACGCCCTTCTTCCTCCATCACGTGGGATCTTCGGAAAGTGTGAATAGACCTGTGTCCTTGCTCCCCCGGTCTGTACCCCGTCCCCTTGGTTTGTTAATGTAGCTGCCTGTCTCTCCCCCCACCCCCATCATCCCCTCGCCCCCCAAAAAAACAAACAAACAAACAAACAAAAACAACAACAAACAAAAAAACAAAACAAACCCAAAACAACAACAACCCACCCACTGGTGTGAATATTCGAACACAAAAAGCAGGTCTTCTGGTTTTGGGCATGATTATTCATCTAATCCTTGTGGTATGAACTGAATCCACCTTTTCATATCGAACGCTTTTCGCATAGCAGGTGCCGACTGAAGAGTAATGCCAGGAATAGTTTGGGATGCATGCAGTAAGCGTGAGTTTTTTTGTTTGTTTTTTTGGTCCGTGGAGACTGACAGACATGTCTTTCTTTTCGGCCTCGCCCCGTGTGGAAAGATTACCTTTTATCGGAAGATCTGGCATTCCAGACTGTGCGAACGCATTTCTAGCTGGTGCAGATCGCCGCGGTGTGGCAGGTGAGGGCAGGTAATGATTATGAATAGTGAAAGAAGGCGTCCCCACAACATTCCGCTTCCCGTTCCGCCTTGACATGCGCTTTGTCGGCCACACTACTCTCCCGTTTTCTTTCTTCTCCCTCCCTCTCCCAGCTTTTGACTGCCTTTGACGGCTTTCTCGCTCCCGGCCCGTGTTTGCTCTAGATTTAGTATGTGCGCAAAAGAGAAGCCTTTGTTGGTGCCTACAAATGCATTGTTTGGCCCGGAGGGGTGCGATAAATCAGCTACACTCTCGCTGCATGGACTGGGGGGAAGAGGGGGGAGAGGGGGGCTTAGGGCTGGTCTTTTGAGCCGAGGTGTCGTGGACCCGACTGCGATGAAAGGAAGTGCTTTGGTCCGGAGAGAGTTGAAAAGGTCTTGAAGCAACGGGTTAGCTGTAGGTTCCCGCTGTCCACAGGCAGAGCATTGCCAGATTTTTTTTTGGGGGTGGGGGGTCGGCTGCAGGTTGGTAAGAACTTGAGGAATGCCGTTATTGGGAGTTCTTGGCATACACAACGAATATTAGTATGGCTAGTCTTAGTTTAGTGCTGTCATTCGTTCTGGATCCCATTGCCCATCGCTAGATCCAGGCTTGGAATTACAGTTGTGTGCTGTTCTCTCTCTCTCTCTCTCTTACATACTTCATTTATTTTTACCTGATAATTATATTAATGGCGTGTTGGCCATTATTCACGACCATCGTTACAAAATGTCGGGAGTTTCGCTGCAGTCAAACGACGTAAATGATTTCCAAGGTGAAAGACTTTTCGCGAGGGTACTCTACCACTCGCCCACTGTGCTTTGACCTTACACTTTTAGCGGCATTTCAATAGGACTTGTTCAGTTCCCATTTCTGTGGCATCTTGACTCGGACAGTGACTGCAAAGGGCGATGAGGCGAGCAGTGCCGACGCTTGTTGACAAAACAACAGAGAGAGGAGAGAAGAAGAGAGCAGGGGCAGTGAAGGGTGTCCGGCCTACCACTACGGCCTACACTGGAAGAAGTGGCGTTGGAATGCTAGATATGCAGGCTGGGTGCCCTCATGCGTGTCTGTATTATTTGTCCAATTACAGAGCCCCCCGGCCACAGTCGGGTGGGCAGGGAAAGTAAAGACCCCAAAAGCCAGCGGGATAGGCGAAGGGAAACGTGATTAGAGGGGTATTGTCACAGCTGATAGTGCTGTAGAATAGGCACTGCTTATAAGCAGTTTACAGGCCTAAGCCATTTTAAGACATAAGAAGTTTATTCGTCTGTATTACAGATCTGTACAGAAACTTGTTTTTTGACTGCATGGTAATTGCTGTACAGCGGACTACAGGAATACAGGTCAACAAGTCCAAAGAATAAATACGGCGTACGTAATTATATGTATATAATATATTAGTGAAAAGACCCCCCTTATATGTATATAATATATTAGTGAAAAGACCCCCCCCCCCCCCCCCCCCCCCCCTCGAGTTGCTGGTAGACTGCTTGACCTTACTGACAATTGTCCGTATCAATACTTTTTGTGTGTGGGTTGAAGGGGTGGGGGTTCAGTATTTGGGTCGTCAAGAAATATTAGGCTCTTTTGTTCTTATTTAATGACCGCAGTAATGCGCTTGGGTGACTGCGGACTGGATAAACCAGTTACAGTGGTGTGTGATTGTGACTGGCATTAATTTTAACTGATACACCCTAACGCTTTGTCGACCGGGAAGTTCGTATCAGGGCAAAACGACAGTGAAGACCAGATATAATTCACTGTTTATAACGCACACTTGTTACGTTTTGAGGATTGGCGGTGGGGAGGTTGGGGCGGATAAACCAGCAAAACAGTAATTATGTAAGTTCATTATTATTATTTTTGTGGGGTGGGGGTGGGGAAGTAGGGGGGGGGAGATAAACCATCAAAACAGTAATATGCATGTTCTTAGGGATAAACTAAAACAGATTAGTGGGGGGGGATAAACCAGCAAAACAGAAATTATGCAGTTCATTTGTCTCACTAGTCAGCAAAGCATGCAAATTGTATTCAGACCTACTCCAGACTTAAAAGAGGAAATTATGACAGCTGCAGTTATCGGCATATGTGTGTGTGTGTGTGTGTGTGTGTGTGTGTGTGTGTGTGTGTGTGTGATGTTTGTATGTGTGTGTTTGTGTGTAGGGGTACTTACAGTGTTCGTACAGTTACCTCCTCCTCTCCTTTTCTTTCTGTGTGTTATCACATGCATTAACATCTGTGAGAGTAAAAAATCAAAACAAAAAACAAAAAAATCCCAACCATTGGCAGTCATACCGTTTTCCAGGGTATGGGTGCCAGAAAGCGGACAGTCTTAACTGGCGTTTTCACTGGATTCGGACGCCATTTATCACGTGATAAATCTGGATCCATAGCCTTGACATTTCTTGAGGCCAGTACCACCGAGGGAGCTTACTCCGTGTCATCGCGGGGATCAACCCAATCAGCACCGCTGTCATGCTGACCAAATTAATTACCCGCTTCCCCTCAGGTCGCCGGGGGACTGAGGCCAAGATGTAACCTTGCTTCCAAACACAGCGCTCTCTGCAGAGTCGGCGTGGGTGTAGTTCAAGCAATGGACTGTTGACCAGCACGGCATTGCAGCGATGTCTGTGTCACCCGCCGTGTCCTCGCGCCTGCTGTCGACGAGGCTTTCTCGGAGCATCCTGGTTGTGTCGCTGCGTTGAGTACAAGTAAACACGGTGCTTAACGTCCACAGAAACCACAAGGCTTATTAGGGACGGGGAGAAGGGGGTAGGGGTATAGAGGTGGGGAAGAGGGAGATTATACACCTATCGGTACACTGCCGCCACCAGAATGACTCCTGCGTTAAGATAGGCATCGGTGAGAGCCATTGTAATGTTTCGGTAATTGTGAGGGACAAAGTCACAAGACAGTGTCCACAGACCACAATTTTTGAAGAGAAAGAAGAGCCGAAGCGGATTCGAACCGAGGTCCCTCTGCTTAACAGCCAGTGCTGGGCCTTACCTTACCCATGCCTTACCGCTAGGCCAAACCGGCTGACTGCGTTGATTGTATGGTTTGCTCACTACGTCCTGTCGAGGGACGACGCTTCCCTCCTCGGTCGTGCCTGCGGCGTGGAGCTAGCCTGGCTACTGCAGCACGCTGTACTGCAGCACGGGGAGACGGGACACGGGGAGAAGAAGGGACTGACTTGTCAGCCCGTCTGGTTTACAGTACTGACGTCTTCAGGATGAGTGAGGTGTTTTGCCGGTTGATGTGTGCCTGCTTTGGGCGTTGAAGCCGCATTTTGCGGACCGCTGCCGCTCACTGTAGAACTGACTGGGTCAGGACAGCAGTGTACAGACTTCTTTTTTTTTCTTCTTAAACTGTTACTGTAGACATGTCAGCGAGTCTCGGCTGCCTGGCAAGGTGATTTATTACAAGCGGCCAAGATAAGACGCTGAACACAAGGATATTAAGTTATCTGGACGGGGATGGAAGAAAGGAAAAGGCACTTAAGCTCGTCAGTAAGGGGGAGGGGGGGGGGGGGGGGGGGGCGGGGACTTCTGTCGCTTACGAGGCTAGTGCAGGATTTTTCCGGGGGGGGGGGGGGGGGGGTTGAGGGGGCATTGCGTGTTTGAGTTTTGCTGAATTGGAAGAAACTTTAGAAAGCTTTAGAGGAATTCCAAAAGCATATTTGAGCGTGGAAGATGACGCCAAGACGGCATTGTTGTGACGCCAAGAACGCCTTGTTTCCGCACGCCATTGGGGAGGTGGAGGAGAGGGGTGGGGGGTTGTTTGGCGTCTTTTTTGCCGGTGTGATCTCACTTCAGAAAGCCTGTAACTCTCAGCAGAAGTTCACAAGCCCGATTTGAATCCCGCCTGCTGATTGGAATTTACAGACAAATGGCCGAAGCGGCGCTGACGTCAATCTCCTAAAGCGTAGTTCACACACCGCACAGGCGCCACCAGTGCAGAGACTTTGGGCGGTGATCAGAGTTTATGACGCTGTTGGCTCACCGTAGTTTGGAGCGCAAACGTGGCTGGTCTCGAGGAGGCTGGCCATGGACGGAAGAGACTCTCAGAAGAGATCCCTCGTGAGCTCGAGCTCTGCCAGACGCTAAACCCTTTTTCCGCAAGTCAGATCCACAGCACGGGCGACACGGGGGGTAGAAAAGCCAAAAGTAGGCCAAGACAAAAACCAACAGCGACTTACAGACAAACAAGCGAACAAGAAGCCTTTGATTTGGCATCGGTCTAAACGTATGAGACAGCTGCCTTATCCGCCCCCCCTCCCTCCCCCTTGAGTGTGTATGTGTGCGTGCGTGCGCTCTCGCGCGCGTGTGTGTGTGTGGACTCTGTGTATGTGTGTGTGTGTGTGGACTTTGTGTGTGTGTGTGTGTGCGTGTAGTTGCACCAGAGAACATGCTGGTTGAACTCCATCAGGACTGCCTTGAACGTTTTTCACCGGCCTAAATTTCAGTAACAAGCGTAACCACACTGGCACACTTCATGTGATTGTCCTGCCAGCTATGGCGCATTGTAACTTCGTCGACATTTCCATTTCCATGGAGGAGGGAACGATATTCATAACATCTGAATTGTATGCGATGATAACATGTACAGAATTTAGGGGTTAAGCGTTTCAGGGCGCTCTGTCACCACAGACAACCCCCCGAGCAGGAAACATACGCACGCACGCACGCCACGCACGCACACACACACGCACTCTCTCTCTCTCTCTCTCTCTCTCTCTCTCTCTCTCTCTCTCTCTCTCTCTCTCTCTCTCTCTCTCTCTCTCTCTCCCCCTCCCTCACATACACAAACACGCACGCACACATGCAAAGCACCCGACACTTTGGAAGGGGAGAAAAAAGAGCATTTAGTATTCCGATACGGCATTGAAACTGTGCACCAGCCTCTCCATTTCTCAGAGAGTGTAGCTCAAATGACGCTTTTAAGAAAAACCTGAAACCCTGTTATCAAAATTATTTAATATATCACGTGCATATTCAAACGGTGCACCAAGGACGTTTTTCAGAGTTCGGGAGCTGTGTGAAAAGTCGAGGTGGCCGTCCTGGGCTTCCCGTCCTAATGAGCATTAAATGGTTTCTGTGGACGTAAAGCAACATTGAACCATGCACACGCATTGGTCACAGTGTGTCCCTTAAGCTCCACATCATCACCAAGGACGTTTTTGAACTAAACAGTTTTTATTTTAAACCGCTATGAGTATACTGTTGGAACATGGAAGTATCCATACTCGCGCGGTACAAATTGTCATCCTGCTACTTCCACGTCCACAGTCCCAAGAGTAAGTCATCCGTTCATTCACACTGTTACAGGAATTCGAGCTTCTTACCTTGCCACCAATACCGTAAGGAATTTCTAATTATTGATATTAATTAGCACGATTGTAATTTTCCCGTTTAATAGTCAGCGCACAGTGGCCGCAGGCATCTAAATTTTCATGTCCAGAGCGCTTTGATGGAATAGCATATATGTATATGTATGTGTAGCTGTATATATATATATACACATGAAATTTAAAGCTTAGCTAAAATTCGCTTGTCGGTCCAGGAACTACTGTCGTTATCATCGCCTCCTCCTCTTCGTTATAGGCGGCAACAACATGTTAGTATTGTTGTGTCCACTGAAGACGATGTGGTGCTGCCCATGTGGCAGGAAAAAAACAAAAAAATACACATAAAAACAAAAAACAAACAAAAACAAAGAACGGCCTCACACACAATCCTCTCACCCCATGCATTGGTCAGTGTCTCGCCCTTATATATATATATATATTATAATTTATATGCTATATATATAATCAGTCAAACCGACCGGGCAGGCCTTGAAAAAGCCCCAAGATGGGCGAAAATTTGGAGTAAAAAGTTTCCAGTACAAAACATGCTTGGACTTTGTTATACTCTCTCTCTCTCTCTCTCTCGATATATATAATATATATATATATATATATATATATATATATATATATATTAAAATCTATAACACGTTTTGTGGGACAGCACAGTCTTTAAGCAATTTCACCCGGAAATATGTGGGAGTTCCTTGACTACAAAAGTACGCGTATACACTATTGGTTGTTGCCGCGCTGTTACAGCAAGACGGTTTTAAAAACCCCACGTCACGCTTCGTCGCAATGGGCGTCATCACTTGTCATCGAAGGCGAGCCCGGTTGCTCACTTGTAACCTGTATTATCATATCGCCTTTCACGCAGAAATGTGCCAAATTCGTACTTAGCCACCCTTCCGCGTGCCTTCTTCGGGGGAGGGCCTCGAGCGGTGGAAATAATGCTCTTCTCTGTTCACCGGATATTTTCAAGGGGACGTTTTGACGGCCGAGCCTCACAGAACCATGCTGACCGGTACATGCCGTGCAAAGGGCCAGGCACCGACGGGAGTTGCCTCGGACTGTGGAAGATGATGGGGTTCGGCCTCGGTTAAGACGTCGCGAGGGTGAATCGAATGTCGGACAAATAACCCCCCGAAGCGCTGACCCAGAGAGACGCCCCGTGGAGCCATCTGGAAAAGAAAATAACCAGCAGTCGGTCTCCCGAAGTGGGTTAATCAGCGGCGGGAACTGGGCTCAAAGTGCAAGCAATTCAGCATGTCCACGACTTAATCCACCCGCGGCGTTGCTTGGCTGAAGAAGAGGTGCTGGAGTGCAGGGTCGACCGGGTACTTGCGTTATACTGCAGCTAGACGCTGCGAACTGGTTGACCAGGGGACAGTAGAGTGCGGGCCTCTTTCTCTCCTTGCCACCTCCGCAGCACTGTGGTTCAGCCGGTTCAATTCAGTTCAGTAGAGTTCAGTTCAGTTCAGTTCAGTTCAAGACTCTACGCGCTCGGGAAGGTCCTTGTGTGCTTTATCCATTCTCTCAGAAGTTTCTCGGGTGTTGCCTTTGAGGCCGCTTGTCCGATCGACTGTGGCCATTTCTTGCCCTTTTATTTCGGAAGATCGCCGAGTGCTTCGTCTCTTTACGTATGGTACGCCTCTGTCCTCCAGGCGATCAGCGGTATGATGCCCCTGGGCTTTGTGGTTGCCCGTAGGCAGATGCGGAAGGTGTTGGGTGGTTAGTTTCTGGGTTTTAACGTCCCGTCAGCCGCATAGGGTCGGCACAGGACGATGGAAGAAGAGAAAATACTGCTGCTAGTAGCTTTTATTTAACAGCCTGTCTGAGAACAAACTCCACCACTGGTTTACATCCTTTCTCCTGGAGGCAGGTGCCGGAAAGCGAGGCTTGGAGTGTGATCTGAGACATGGGCTGAGAGTGTGTGTCCCGATGGCAAGATACTGGAGGACGACTTTTCTTTCTTGCTTTCTTTTCAAAAGATACACACTTTATTTACGACTGTTATTATTGTATTTGTTGGCGGGGGGCGGGAGGTTGAGGGTTGAGCACTGATCGATTGATTTGAAAAATCGCGTGACTCGGCAAATATTGGTGACGAGAACTGGTGAGTAGGTAGTAGTTGTGTATGAAGTAATCACTTGGATAAGAAAATAATATCTGAAGATGATCAGCAAACATCTCGACGAGTGGTAAGAGAAGGATCACGATGAGAAAGTGGTGGTAAACACAGTTTTCGTAGAGCACCCACACATGTCTACATCCGATGTGTTTGTTTACCAGTCGCCCTAAACGGCACACTTGCCACTCGGCCTCAGAAAGAAGTTAAACTTTAAGACGACCGAATCCTCTTTGTAAACCAGGCGCTGTTCTAATCTTCTCGCAACTCTTTCTTATAATGTACACGTAGGAACCCTGCTGCTACCCAGGGGAGGGTAAACATTATTGTAGACGGGCCTGAGTTGGCCGCCGTATTAATACGGTGCGAGGTCGGCCGTGTTATCCTTGCCAAACAGGATTTACATCGCGGCATGTGTCCGATGTCAGACGACACATAATATATATATACACGCGCGTTTCACAGCTTGTTGGCGATGTTATAGCCGTCCGCAAACATTACGGGAGCGCCTGGATAGTTAAGGCAGGCGGCGAAATAGAGCATTTTGTTAAAGCAGGAGGCGAAAGAGACCATTTTGTTAAAGCAGGAGGCGAAAGGGACCATTTTGTTAAAGCAGGAGGCGAAAGAGACCACTTTGTTTAGGCAAGAAGCGAAATAGACCACTTTGTTAAGGCAGGAGGCGAAATAGACCACTTTGTTAAGGCAGGAGGCGAAATAGACCACTTTGTTAAAGCAGGAGGCGAAATAGACCATTTTGTTAAGGCAGGAGGCGAAATAGACCATTTTGTTAAAGCAGGAGGCGAAATAGACCATTTTATAAAACTATGTACAGTGTTTTTTTGGTTAAGCCGTGATGGTTGGGTTTCTCTCTCTCTCTCTCTCTCTCTCTCTCTCTCTCTCTCTCTCTCTCTCTCTCTCTCTCCCCTCTCTCTCCTCCTCTCTCTCTCTGTGTGTGTGTGTGTGTGTGTGTGTGTGTGTGTGTGTGTGTGTGTGTGTGTGTGTGTGTGTGTGTGTGCGTGCGTGCGTGTGCGTGCGTGCGTGCGTACGTACCCCCTCCGCCCCCCCTTTCCCTTCACCAGCCACGGGCACAATCTTGGAGAGAGAAAAGCTTGATTGAAACTCTGACAGCAACAAATCAACACCTCCGTGTGACAGTGACCGCACTGTCTGTCGTGAGTGATCTCCTCCCTCGAAGACAGTCCTCCCCCTCCCCCTTACCCCCACCCCCACCCCCAGCCCTCTTCCCGTGACCATGCGACCTTCAGGCGACTGTTTGCGTAACCAATCCCCGTGGACAGTGGCCAATTTGCTCGGCGGACCCCCGGGCCTTTTTGCCTGCTGTTTGCCCCGGCCAGCGGCCAGAACGAAGGCCCTCTTGCACTGCCGCCAGGGATGACTCGCTTTGTGTTCCCTGGGCACACAGCTCGGGGGATCGGGGGCTTGCTGCCTTGGAGCCGGCGTCATTCGCACAGTCCCAGCAGCGGCTACGTGGCTCCGCTATGCAGCGCCCGGCGGTGTCTCGGCCATGGCCTGGATGCTCAGAATGCGCCAGCTGGCCCCCCCGAGTGTAGCAGGCGCTTTGTGAAGGTGTTCTGAAGAATGCCAGCGGTATGCCAGCTCCTGTAAAGACCAGGATCACTGACATCGAGAGAGAAAGAAAAAGAAAAAAGAGGCCATCTTCTAATGTTGCTTTACGTCCACAGAAACCGTACGGCAATAACCGTAATGGTTGGCCGGGCGTAAAACACCAAGTTACGTACTTACCATAACGCTTATCAGGGACGTGGAGCTCAGGACGGCCACCTCGACTTTCATACGACTCCTGAGCTGTGAATGGAGACAGAGCTAAGTTATATATAATATTATAATATATATATATATATATATATATATATATATATATATATATATATATATATCCAGACTTTGATGAGGTGGGCATTGTGGACGTGCGTGCTTCATCTTCAGCAGTGGCGGAACCGGTAACTCCATGTCACATTCGCCACCGGAAACGGTCGGGTTGACCGTTTCCGGTGGCGAATGTTTGGGTAGTTGATGCTTGATACTCAGTCAGCCGAGCTGGTTGGGTCAGGAGGGAAGACAGTGCGATTTCCGTTTTTAATCGAGCACAACCCCGAGAGCAAAAATCGGAAAGATTAAAGTCTTTACAATGTCAAAAATATTCTCGCTAGAATTGGGTGAAGATCCAAGTGTGTGTACTCCTGTAATGGCACAACCCCGAGAGCAAAAAATCTGAAACATTAAAGTCTTACAATGTCAAAAATATTCTAGCTAGAATTGGGTGAAGATCCAAGTGTTTGTACTTCTGTAATGACCCCCCCCCCCCCCTCCCCCCCCCCCCCCCCCCCCCCCCCCCCCCCCCCCCAAAAAAAAAAGAGAGAGGAAAAAAGCCTTCGTCAGCACGAAGTGTATGGTGATGGTGTGGTAGGTGAGATGACTACACGCGAGTGTGCACACGTCTGTTGGCCGGAGGGAAAGAACGGCTGCTACGGGCTTGTTGGCTGTGGGGTGGTTTTTGGCATTATCTTGAAAACCAGTATCGCATGATGTCACTGTGCAAAACTCCCTGTTTGCTTCACGTGCACTCCGTTTCCACGCTAGACACACACACACACACACACACACACACACACACACACACACACACACACACACACACACACACACACACACACACACACACACACAACACACACACACACACACACACACACACACACACACACACACACACACTCACACACACACACACACACTCTCTCTCTCTTTGTGTCTCGCACGCACACACGGACGCGCGCGGGCGCCCGTCCACACACACATACACGTGCGCGCGCAACATGCATAGCAGGTACACACACATTATATACACACATACGCGTTTCATATCGCATCTCTGTCTCTCCCTCACTCCTGCGCACACACACACACTGTAATGCCGGTTAATTGTATGATCAGATCGATGAAACAGCACACACACACCTGTGCGGCTTCCCAGGGTCGGTCTTGTGTAACGGAGCGAAACAGGTGACACGCAGACAACACCTGTATTTGTGAAGCGCGTCCTGTCCAACTTGCGCTTTTTGCTCCAGCTGGGCGCACGTATTATATTTATTTATTATACCTGATGGGTATTGCGATTGGCTTACTGTGTGAATGTGTTGTAGTGTGTGTGTGTGTGTGTGTGTGTGTGTGTGTGTGTGTGTGTGTGTGTGTGTGTGTGTGTGTTTAATCAGAGGCGAAGTGTTTGCTGATCTTTCTTTTTTTCTTCGTTTTTACTTTCTCCTTTTTTTCTTCTTTTTTTCTCTCGTTATCTTGAGGCGTAAAATAATGTTAACAACAACAACAAACAACCAGAACAGCATCAACAACAACAACAACAACCAACCAGAACAGCATCATCAACAACAGCAGCAATAGCCAAACCCGGACAAAATACAAACTCTGTTGGCACACATTAATTTGCAAACTCATCTGACATAAATTGTGTTGACAGTTCTACATGGCTGTGCCGACTGCATTCACCCGACGTAGGCTGCAGCCGGGTATTTGCCACACCTAGGCCAGAGCTGTAGTTTTGGTTTCCTTACGACCTTGGGGTCAAATTGCCACCTCTTTAAGCTGGAGTACTAACAGCTAATACTGTGATAGTACTGCACATATATTTCTCAACGATTGTGCGGTTTTAGGGATGTCATGCTGGCTCAGGAGAGAGAGAGAGAGAGAGAGAGAGAGAGAGAGAGAGGAAAACACATAGGCCTAGTTGCGTTCAGTTCAGAGAGAGAGAGAGAGAGAGGAAAACACATAGGCCTAGTTGCGTTCAGAGAGAGAGAGAGAGAGAGAGAGAGGAAAACACATAGGCCTAGTTGCGTTCAGAGAGAGAGAGAGAGAGAGAAAAGACAGAGAGAGAGAGAGAGAGAGAGAGAGAGAGAGAAGAGGGGAAAACACATGGCCTAGTTGCGTTCAGAGAGAGAGAGAGAGAGAGAGAGAGAGAGAGAGAGAGAGGAAAACACATAGGCCTAGTTGCGTTCAGAGAGAGAGAGAGAGAGAGAGAGAAGAAAACACATAGGCCTAGTTGCGTTCTGAGAGAGAGAGACAGAGAGAGCGAGAGAGAGGAAAACACATAGGCCTAGTTGCGTTCAGAGAGCGAGAGAGAGGAAAACACATAGGCCTTGTTGCGTTCAGAGAGAGAGAGAGAGAGAGAGAGAACTCGAACTCGAACTGGAAAACTTTATTTTACAAGGATTGTAGTTTAGGTTCAGTCAAAAACCTGTCTAACAACTAGTCCTTGCTAAGCTACTGATAAATAGATATCAGATTACAGGCATTACTTATATATATATATTATATATATATATAATATATATATATATATATATATATATATATATATATATACATAATATAAGCATGAATGAGTGATTGAAACGTTATACATGAGAATTTCCACACAAAACATAGCGTGTCTCACAGCGCCAGATGAACACTGCCATACATCATTCAGTTACATATTATGAGCATACGGTGAGCATATTATGAGCAAATGAAGCAGCAGAACATATGATCAGTTCATATGACTAGAGAGAGAGAGAGAGAGAGAGAGATGTTAATTCCTTGGGTATAATAATATGTAGGAATTGCTATTAATACTTTTAGAAAAGAAGTGTGACAATGGCATTAGCATAGCTGAAGCATCTGAGTTGGGGATAGGGGGGTAGGGGGGAATTTTGTAACGGGGCAGGGGGTCGGTACTTGAGACACCTGCGTAATTTGCAGAGCTAGAGGCGAACGTGCTGTGACTGAAGCACATTCCGACCCCAGAGCTCAAGAGCTGTGTGAAAGTCGAGGTGGACGTCCTGGGCCCCCGTCCCTAATAAACCCACGGTTTCTGTGGACGTAAAGCAACACTTCAACCGACTCCGAGCATCGCTTTCCGGCACCTCCCTCCAAGGAAGGATGTCGTAAACCAGTGCTTGGTGTTTGTGACTGAGGCTGCTGCCCACGTTGGAGGATGGGCGAGGACATCACGTTGGACACGTGAGTCACGATGTGGCAACACCCTTCACCCCCCCCCCCCCCCCCCCCCCCCCCCCAGCCCCCACTCCCCCGTCCCCAGCCCTCTCTCTGTGCTTCCTCTCCTAAAGTGTTTTGATTTGAAGTTTTAACTGTTACAGCACGGGGCGTGTTTTTCGTCAGGTCTTGTCGGGGGTAGGGGGTAGTGCATCGGTGTAAGAAACAGGGTGCGCTGGCTCCACCGTGGAGGGAGGGGGTGGGGGGTCTGCAAGGTGAATGAACTGCCAGAACGCGCGCACGCGCGCACACACACACACACAAACATATGCACACAAACGCGCGCGCGCACACGCACACACACACATGCACACAAACACGCACGCATGCACGCACACACACACACCACACACACACACACACACACACACACACACACACACACACACACGTACGCACGCGCTCACGAAGCACGTGCCGCAATTTCATGCTTCTGTTGCAGTAGGCACGAGCATGCAACGAACGTCTACTTTCTCTCGCTTTCAGCCCTCTACGTTTGCTCGTCGACGCTTACGACAGACCGTCTGAATTAACGGACAGGTTCGTAAGAGGATCCACTTGCTATCCTCTCTTTCACGACACGTGCCTAAATCTTTCCGATCACGCGCTCGCCCAGACCTCAGGAGCTGTGTGTGTGAAGAGGGAGGTGGGCCTGGCTCTCATTCTCCCGCCTCCCCCCTGTTTTCCCCGTCCCTTGAAAAACAAAAAACAAAAACAAAACGACCGTTTCTGTGGACGTAAAACATAACTGAATGAAGAACCACTCATCCAATGATTGCCAGTCAATGTCTTTTGGGGGGGGGGGGGGGGGGGGGGGGGGGGGGGCAATGCAGACACATGCGTCGGATTCGAGTTCAAGGGAAGTCACCACTGTGACAAAGAGCGGGTATAATAAACTAACTGTAATGCTATACTATATCAGAGGTAAAGGATAGGAGGTCTGTGGTGAGGTATGCGAACGATTGGATGTTTGTTGTGTGTGGGGGGGGGGGGGGGGGGGGGCTTTTTGTGTTCTTTACTTCTTAATGGAGGGCGTGTATATGCTCGGGAGACAAATGAACGGATCTGTCGTTCAGCACTTCAGACCCAGGGGACGCTGCTCGCAGCAGGCCTGCTTTTGTTTTCTGGAATTCCCTCACGCGATCCCTGCACCCGATCCGGCATTTTTATTGTTGTTTCAAAACGTCCTGGCCGGAAACTTGAGTGCCAGTGACGACACCGATCTGAGACTGCGGAATGACGTAAAATATCGGTGTGCAGTTTCCAGGCCGTTTTGTGTTCGAGGGTGGAGGGGTGCACGGTGTGTGCCGCCATTTAAACCGGATTTGTCCGGGTGAAAGGGGCTAAACCCCGTAGAGCGTTCATTGTGAAACACGCGAATTGGTCAGCGCATGCGCACTGTTGGACAGGGAACGCCACAAAGCATGGTCAGACATACGCGGCGTAGTCCAAAATAAACGTGAAAGATTAGCTTTCTCCCGTCGTATACTGAGCAGATTGAAATTAGGTAAACCATTTCATTCGATTCAACTGGCTTTAAACAAACAACTACGGTAACTGTTTGACTTTATTTCGCGAAAGAAACGTGCTTGCGCTAAGAAACCAACACTTTTCAGCGTAGGGTGACGCTTACTTGCATCGTTTTCATCATTTGCAGTGCAGTTTCAGAAGCATGTGCGCTTCTGCTCAGAAACCTGCATTTTTCAGCGAACAGAGATGATGTGTAATTATTTTTGAAATTTCAAAACTACAAAAATAAGAAATAAAATATACATAAAAAAGCTTTTGAAATTAATTTATCTTCAAAGACAACTCTCCAAAAAGACAGCCACGTGGACCCCCCCCCCCCCCACCGCCCATCCCCCCATCATTCCACTCATTGAATAAACTGGCAACGAGGCTTGTTGTTTTGCAGCGGTTTACAGGTTCCCTAATTTTGTTGTCGGAACGTGTTGTCGCCGCTTGAACTTGTGTCGTGTGGTCGTCGGCTTGCTCGGTGGCGACGGCGGGATTTGGGGGCCGGGGAGAAAACAAATACTTAATGGCTGGTCAACACCGCAGCCGCCCCTGTGGTTAGCGAGCGGTTGATCGGGGGATTCCGGGCACGAAGTGCCAACTACTGTAACTTTTGAGACAACACCGCTGTAGCCACTGCTGTTGGGGAAGAGTCAATGCCGAGTGCCACTCGCGAACCGGATATCCGGAAGTGCGTTTACGCCCCGATTATGGGACTTTTTGTTCCTTTAGAGTTGAAATGTAATAATAATATAATTATATAAAACACACACAGACACACACACACACACAGACACACACACACCACCACCACCACCACCACCAACAACAACAACAACAAAACAAAAACGCCCCCCTCCTCCCGTTTTTGTTGTTGTTTTTTTGATTGTTTTTGTTGTTGTTTTGGTCTTTGGTTTGTTTTGTTGCCTCTACCTTTTTGACAACAATTTGCCATCTTGCCATCGTAAATGTGTATGTAATTATCATTTTGTCAATAGGTAACACTCAGATAAGCATACTGCTTTTGTGTTTCCAGTACTTATTTGTTGAACTTACGATTACGATGAATGAATAAATTTTGTTTAAACCAAACCAAACCAAACAAACAAAAAACTAAACAAAAAGCGAAAGGGGGGGGGGGGGGGACAAAATGATACGAGTGGAATGGTAATCGGATGACGCTAAGTTAAGTGGTAATTAACAGCGTTCAGATTGGAGCGACTCGTGTCGGGCATCATGCGGGCACGGACACTTATTTTCTCACGGGTATGGACATCTACCGCACCTCCACGCACAAAACGTGATCCCGAACCCGGCAATAGGCCTGGCTGCCTTTATGTCTATATATGTTTCCAGCCGTGCTGAAATAACTCGTGGAATGCGGTGTGCAAACCGCCACCCCCGACTCAATATTTTTTCTGTGCTCGTATTCAATAGTACGTTTGTAGCGGTATCTAGACAGCTGTCAATATTGAACCCCCACCCCCACCCCCTCCCCCTCACTCGGTGACGTACCGCGCGCGCAGAGATGAAGGTCCCTTCTTTTGAGAACCGAGGTCTGACAAAATGTTTCCCCTTTAAAGCCTGGAGTAGGTCAGAATATAGCCACGCATGCTTCGCCCGCTGCCAGGAATTTCTTCCGTGTTGTAATTTCGACCTTCCCGGTCCATTCACCTTCATTGTTTGCAAAACCTCGCTCTGCTTTTTAACTCCTTCAATTTTGGTTAACGCAGTTTCCCGTGTGGACCCGCGGAATAAAAAGGTCCCCCTGCTCCTAGTCACAAGCGATTTAAGCAGGTTCCCGGTGTGAATGCGTATGGAATATGAATAGATACAAAAACAGGTGTTGTTGTGCATAGATGCTTGGGCTGGAACGTTCCGGTAGTGAATTAGACAAGCTTGTGATTCAGTGACTTGTATTTTGAACTGGAGTAAAATAATTTTGAATGCGTGATTCGTCATGCGGTTGACGTGACGTTAAATCCAAGAACTACCCCCTCGCCCCCCCTACCCCCCCTTTTCTCCCCCGCCTTCCATCTCCTTCCATCCCCTTCCATCCCCACGCAGCCCCATTCACACGCAGACAAGTCGGTATGGCTTGCAGGACATACTTTGCTGGTAGATTGATTCATTCGGTCACGACGCCATTGAAAATGGCCGTGGTGGTAACGGTGTCGACGAGATGTTGGATCTCACCAGGTGATGTTGGTTGGTCGCCTCCGTCGCTTGGTAGCGTTGTGTGTGTGTGTGTGTGTCGTTGTGTGTGTGTGTGTGTGTGTGTGTGTGTGTGTGTGTGTGGGTGTGTGTGTGTGTGAATATTATAGTGTAGTATTGTATGTATTTGTGTTATAGATGATGTGTGTGTTATTGTGTGTGTGTGTGTGTGTGTGATTTTGTTGTTGAAAACTGTCGTAAACTGCCTTGGTCAGCATCAAAAAGCAAAATACACACACACACAACACACACACACAACACACACACACACACACACACACACACACACACACACACACCACACAGTGAAAGGTTGACGACAGGGTCCGGAAAATAATCCACGAAGGTGTGGTGGTTGGTTTGAGTAGGAGGGAGTGGAACACGTGTATCATGGTATGGCAGCGCAGACTACTGTATACATAGTGTGACCGTAAGTACTATAAGAGCCGACGACTGTATACACAGCGTGACTGTAAGTATAACGCAACCCACACAGTGCTTTTTGACAGGGGGTTTATAAGACCTAGCGGCTTATACAGTGGGCATAAAACAGGACGCGAATACCAACAACCACTTCGGGCAGGTTATGAAGTGGGTGGAAAAGAGCTTTCGAGTGTCAGCCCAGCGATCGAGAAATCGAGGGCCGAGCAAAGTACCTCAATTGAAGAGAAATCTTTGAAATCACACGGCTCCGTCTCGCACGAAACACTTGCAGTGACCCTGTTCGTCAGGCTGTGGTTTGAATATATAGCAGTGACCCAGTTCATCAAGCTGTGGTTTGAAGATATATATGGCACTGACCCTGTTCGTCAGGCTGTAGTTTGAATATATAGCAGTGACCTCGTTCGTCAGGCTATGGTTGAATATATAGCAGCGACCTTGTTCGTCAGGCTGTGGTTGAATATATATAGCAGTGACCCTGTTCGTCAGGCGGTGGTTTGAATATATAGCAGTGACCCTGTTCGCCAGGCTGTGGTTTGAATATAGAGCAGTGACCCTGTTCGTCAGGCTGTGGTTTGAATATAGAGCAGTGACCCTGTTCGTCAGGCTGTGGTTTGAATATAGAGCAGTGACCCTGTTCGCCAGGCTGTGGTTTGAATATAGAGCAGTGACCCTGTTCGTCAGCGCGCCCTTGCGTATCGGAAATTCAGCGTTGAAATAGCGCAGCGCATGGTTGAAACGGGAACATCACCTGTCAAATGGGGATTTTGTTTTCCTCTCTGATAAAAAAAGAAGTTGTTGATGCAGTTCCCACGGGTATTTCTCGGCTGTACCCCGCGAGGCGGGTGCCTTTTCTTTTTATCAGCCGACTAATATCAGACCAACCCACACTGCTCATTTTTTCACAGTCCGACGAACATGGTCACTTTGGTGGGAAAGAGATCACCACCTGTAGTGTAAAAACTGGAAGGGAAATAGATAGTCTCTTTGGTTCAGTTAGCAAAAAAGATTGGGGGGAGAAGGGGGGTGAAGTGGGGGGCGGAGGGGTCAGTTTAAAGTGGTGGTTTCTTTGGTTCAGTACACAAACATGCGGAAATAAAATGAACGGGAAGATGCCTTTGAATATGATTCAATAGTCCGGGGAGGGGGGGGCGAAGAGTTGTTCGCTTTAGTAGCAGACAGACGGAATGTGAAAATAAAGAAGCGCCCCCCCCACCCCACACACACCTCCCCCCCCCCCCGCCTAAGAGGAGAAAGCCACACACACACACGCACGCACGCACACATACGCACAAACTCACTCACACACACACACACACACACACACATCACACGCACGCACGCACGCACGCACGCACGCACAGGCTGTGGCGTGAAAACCTCCCAGAAGAAAGAAGGCAGTGTGACCTTGTACAGTCGCCTCACGCAAGACTGGGAAGACGGGGTTCGTACAAAACCGGCATTGCGCAGTGGCAGTCCGGAGGCTTGCGGGTCTGGGGAAGGAGGACGCCGTCGTCACTGTAACGATGGAGTCTAAAGAGGGTGTCGCCTTTCCCACTTACGTGTCAGGGGTCTCCCCGCCAGCCCTGAAAACTGGTAGTTGTTGATGGTGCACGCAGGTCTGTCTCCACTGTCGGTGGTGCACATATAAATGGATACAGTCACTCGTTCAGAGTCGTGTGCGACATGAGCCCAGTGAGTCCGCTCGAGAGTTTTTGTCCTCGAGAGCGGAGAACAGCGCTATATAAAAGCGGCCCATCATAATGATACTACTAATAATAATATAGTCGTTTATGGAGCATTCGGTCTCAATTGCCAGTTGTGCAGATGGACATTCATGGTGCTGTCAGTCTCTCTCCATTGCCAGTCGTGCAGATAGTCATTTATGGTGCACCCAGTCTGTTTACTTTGTTAGTCGCGCAAATAGTCATTCATGATGCACCCACTCTGTCTCCATTGCTAGTCGTGCCTACAGCCGTTTATGGTGCACCCAGTCTGTCTCCATTGCTAGTCGTGCCTATAGTCGTTTATGATGCACCCAGTCTGTCTCCATTGCTAGTCGTGCCTATAGTCGTTTATGATGCACCCAGTCTGTTTCCATTGCTAGTCGTGCCTATAGTCGTTTATGGTGCACCCAGTCTGTCTCCATTGCTAGTCGTGCCTATAGTCGTTTATGGTGCACCCAGTCTGTCTCCATTGCTAGTCGTGCCTATAGTCGTTTATGGTGCACCCAGTCTGTCTCCATTGCTAGTCGTGCCTATAGTCGTTTATGGTGCACCCAGTCTGTCTCCATTGCTAGTCGTGCCTATAGTCGTTTATGATGCACCCAGTCTGTCTCCATTGCTAGTCGTGCCTATAGTCGTTTATGGTGCACCCAGTCTGTCTCCATTGCTAGTCGTGCCTATAGTCGTTTATGATGCACCCAGTCTGTCTCCATTGCTAGTCGTGCCTATAGTCGTTTATGATGCACCCAGTCTGTCTCCATTGCTAGTCGTGCCTATAGTCGTTTATGATGCACCCAGTCTGTCTCCATTGCTAGTCGTGCCTATAGTCGTTTATGGTGCACCCAGTCTGTCTCCATTGCTAGTCGTGCCTATAGTCGTTTATGATGCACCCAGTCTGTCTCCATTGCTAGTCGTGCCTATAGTCGTTTATGGTGCACCCAGTCTGTCTCCATTGCTAGTCGTGCCTATAGTCGTTTATGATGCACCCAGTCTGTCTCCATTGCTAGTCGTGCCTATAGTCGTTTATGATGCACCCAGTCTGTCTACATTGCTAGTCGTGCAAATAGTCACTCATGGTGCACCCAGTCCATCTCCAGTGCCAGACTTACAGTTTTTGTCTTGCTGCCGTCTAGACACGAGGCTTGTTTCTGTTGACGAGTGCGGTTTGACGTCGAGATAGGTTCGGGGATTCCGAGCTGTCAGTCATGTTAGATTTTCTGTTTGTTTTAGCCAGTCAGAAAAACTGACCGCGCCAGCAAGGCTTTCCCTTTGAACTTCAAGCTAATGCATAGCAAGGGAGCGACAGACTGGCTGATTCCCAACGAAACCTTCACGTGACGTAATGAGTAATGACACGTTCTTTGGTGACGGGATATCGTCTGCAATCAAATACAGCTGTATTGCCAAGTGTCAATACAGTTGCACTAGGAATGTTTTGTGTCGCCAGGTACACTCATCACACATTCACGTCAATCATAAAACATCATTAAATTAATCAACAGCTAACAAACACGAGTAATTACAACAACAGCAGACGAGCATCCTGGTTAAAAATAAAAAATAAAAATAAGTAATTGGTTTTTAAAGCCCAGTCAACCTGGTAGGTCATAGGACAAAATTCCAGTAGGCAAATTGCGATCATTTAAATGCTGAATCCGACTGAGATCATGGTGCATTCCATCAGCCAGCACGGTGGTCAGACGGATGACGTGTGAGCAAAGAGGCGGGGCTGACAGCACAGCGCCCAACCCTCGGTTTCAGCAACATTTTTTTTTTTTTTTTTTGAAGTTTATGTTTCTTTGTTTAGCTGTTAATCTATAGTTTGAGTCTTAGTTAGGGCTTCGATTTTAACGTCCTGTCATCCACACATGGTCACCTTAGGACGAAGTAGTTTGAGTGTTTAAACCGGGTCACATTTGGACGAAATTTGAGTGTTGGGGGGCTTTTGGGACGAACTTTGATTGTTTAAAAGGGGAGGGCACACATTTGGACGAAGTTTAAGTGTTTATGGGGGGGGGGCACCTTTGGACTAGGTTCTAATGTTTAAAGGGGGTGGATGAGTATGCCAGTTGAACGATAGATTTCAAATCTGCAATCGGTGATTTCAAATCTGCAATCGGTTAATTTGTGGGAATCGGAGACAAGAAGATCAGCAAAGTTTTTGATTGTCCCGCAGTGGTACACAAACATTCAGAATTATTTTCACTGAACTTGGAAAATAATTTTGTTTCTTTTTTCTTTGTTTGTGCTTGTGTTCCTGGACGACTTGCTTGGTGGTGGAAACAAAAACCTGACGCAGTGGCTAGGCCCATTGCGGTGCAGGGCGAGTCTCTGGAACTGTGGAAAGGCTGAAGGCGGATCACAGGGGCTTCGTTGTTCTCCGCGTGAGGACCGCAAAATTCGATACGGGTGACACCACTTAATAAAACGGTTTGCACGCCACTCGTCTCTAGGCCGCTCCTTTGGCTGCTGCTTTTTGGAAAATCTCGACGTACGCCAGTGTCTTTCTAAAAAAAAAAAAAAAAGTAGAAACTGTATCCGGAGTCAGTCTGGCGTGGGGAGTTCTTTTCACGTTACTTCGGTCACCCCGAGCTGCCGGCTTGTGAAAGAAATAATCAGACATAGTGTTGGATGGCTTGTGGAAGAGATAATCAGACACAGTGTTGGATGGCCTGTGGAAGAGATGTTCAGATAAAGTGTTGGTTGGCCTTTGGAAGAGATGATCAGACACAGTGTTGTGTGGCCTGTGGAAGGAGTGATCAGACACAGTGTTGGATGGCCTGTGGAAGAGATGATCAGACAGTGTTGGATGGCCTGTGGAAGAGATGATCAGACAAAGTGTTGGATGGCCTGTGGAAGAGATGATCAGACACAGTGTTGCATGGCCTGTGGAAGGAGTGATCAGACACAGTGTTGGATGGCCTGTGGAAGAGATGATCAGACACAGTGTTGGATGGCTTGTGGAAGAGATAATCAGACACAGTGTTGGATGGCTTGTGGAAGGAGTGATCAGACACAGTGTTGGATGGCCTGTGGAAGAGATGATCAGATACAGCAAGTCATCAATGTTGAATGGCCCGTGTCCGTTTGCGGCGTCCTTCTATCGATCACAGAGTCCCGCTCACTGTTTGCACACGGCGCGTAGGGACCGACTGCTGGTCGTTCGCCACACCTACCCTTCGAAGAGGTGCTGGAAAAGGCCCCAAATCACGAATGTTGGGGGGCTGCATGTTCACCATCAGAAATATTCTGCGTTCTGACCAGTTTTCGCAATTTTGAACCGCTCTTTGCGGAGAGGCTGAAAAAGGATGTCTCTGTTATTCTTTGTGGTCTGAACAAGAATTTATTGAAAACAAATCATCTGTTTCTATGGCGTGTTTTCAGCCACCCCCCCCCCCCCCCCCCACCTCCCCTTTTCCTCCTTCCTCTCTATGTGCCTCCCTCTCTGTCCTCTCTCCCTCCATTCTCTGCCCTCCCTCTCGCTCTCACTTCTGTCTCGGCCCCCCCCTCATCCTCTCTTCCTCGATTATCTCTCCCCCCCACCCCACCCCACCCCTAACCCTCCTCGCCCTCCCTCTCTCTGAGCATTTTGTGGTTTTGATCAGTTGCGCCACCGTAGAAGAGTAAGCGATACGTGGTATTGTGAGAGCCGGCCAGGTGTATTGTGTAACTGGCGCCATAATCCCTGTGTTTAGTGGTCGCCGCTCCGCTCTCAGCCACTCTGGGCCTGGCGGGGGGGGGGGGGGGGGGGGGGGGGGCGGCAAACGCCGGGCCGTTAACCGAAACTGGCGGCCTCTTCCCGCCGCCCTTTTTACTGGTGGCGCCTCCACAACGGCCGTTTTTAACGGCTTTCTCATGTGCATTCGCTACGGTTAATATCTCTCATTCTCCCACTCTCTGTCTGTGTTCTGGTTTCTTGGCGGTATGTGTGTTGTGTGTGTGTGTGTGTGTGTGTGTGTGTGTGTGTGTGTGTGTGTGTGTGCTTGAGTGAATGCGCGCATGCGTATCTGTACTGTCTCTTCTCAACACATACGCACGAATGCGCGCACACTAACACATTCACGTACGCACGCACGCACGCACGCACGCACGCACGCACGCACGCACGCACGCACGCACGCACGCACGCACACACACACAACACACACACACACACACACACACACACGAAAACACACACACAGAAACACACACGCTCGTGCTCGTGCTCGAAGAAAGAGTGAACACCACTTTCAACATCGTCACAGTAGCTGTATTAAAAGGATCCTATGCCTGGTGTCACCGATGGAAACCTGTCCCAGAATCAGTCCCCACAAACGTTGTTCTCTCAGCAGCAGCAGCAGCAGCAGTGGAGCCACAGTGGACAGCATTCTCCCTGGGCCTTGGGTCAGTTAAATCCTGGATCCAGTGTACAGGTCAGAAACGTTATCTCGGGCAAACGTTACCCGACGCCCACATCGCTGTTGGAGTATCCTCGAGTCTCTAAACAGACAGCTCCGAGGTCGTCCTGCCCAGCTATTTGGGACCTGCTGAACTATCTTGCCCCTTAGTTTGGTCGTGCTTACGACGAAGGAATGCTGAACTCGCATTATTTTGCTCTGCTCCTGCACGATTTAGACAGCACACCGTTCAGTCTTCTGCCAGGGGGGTTTCGACAGTCGTCTATAGACCTCTTGGTGCGACTGGTGTGTCCGACTTCATAATACGCAACGTATTCACCGTTGGGAGCAGCCCAAAACTGGATGGAACTGCACCTAAACCTGTTAATTCATTTAAAGCTAATGAAGAATTTTGTGGGTTGACTTAGATCATTGTAGATCACAGTGTACCACGTGGCATTTGCCGCACACACAAAAAGAAAAGAAAGAACTCCTGGACTAAAAAGCAACGCTTCTATTTTTAAGGAACCTTTGTGTCAGGTGGAGGGGGGAGAGAGAGAGAGCTCGAACTCGAAAACTTTATTTTCAAGGATTGTAGTTTAGGTTCATTTAGACCTGTCTAACAACTAGTCCTTGCTAAACTACTGAATAAGAGAGAGAGAGAGAGAGAGAGAGAGAGAGAGAGAGAGAGAGAGAGAGAGAGAGAGAGAAGCGGTTAAAATGGGACTTGGCGTCTAGACTGCAGTCCAACCGCTGGGGTTTCATTCTGGTTTTGTGTCCAGAGAAGGTCGCCTGTGTAGAGTGCCTCTCCCGTCTCAGTCCAGAGGCCACACGGCTGTGGTCAGATAGGACTTTTATGGCTTGTGTGTGAGAGGCTTTCCAGTGCAAGTCGACATAGGGCTGTCTGTTCGCAGTGGTTTTGTTCTGTTTTAGATGTATAGGGTTGATAGGGGAATCACTGGAGACAAGCGTCCAAAGCCCGCATGATGTAGGTATTTGAATAGCATTTGTCAGTCCTAGCAATGTCACTGAGTGTGACTTACGGATTACAATTTTTTTGTGCGACTTACTTTGTTTGATGTAAAGCGACAAACATTGCATTGTGCTTGAGCGGTATGTCGCTTCGTGTCTGTCTTCCTGTCTCCCCTCGCCGCCCTCCCCCCAAGACCCCCCTCACCCGCCTGCCCCCCCCCCCCCCGCCCCATATTCCCAATTCTCCTACGCACATCAGTTGTGTTGTGGGAAAGAAAAGAAAAAAAGTATCTCTAATAATTTCAGTGAGTGTTTCATCCAAGTTTTTCTCTCCGGGTGTGCTAAAAAGCGAGATGAATCGATATTTTCGGTAGTACTGTCGTTGACAGCTGTGAAAATCACACTGTGTATGTTTCCAGCCCGGCGTCGCGTGAAAGCTCGCCAAGTCTCGCTGAGCACGAAACCTTCATTTGCATTGCATGTCTTTGATGGCAGGTTGTCGTCTGCGGATTCCGCCGAAGGCGCGGGTCGCTGAAAGGCCATTTACATTACACTGAGCAGGGTGCGCAGCTTAGATCACCGAATTGCCATTTACATTACAATGCCTTAGGAAGACCAGCCTGGTGTTGGTATTATCCGTAATTTGCATGACAAAGAGTTATGAAGTGCAGCTGGGGTCACTGAATGTCCATTAACGTCACAGTGAGGTAGAGAGTTCAGCGCGGACCTCGGGATGTGCATTTTACGTCGCAATGAGAGTTATGAGGTTCAGACTCAGACCACCACTCAGTCCGTTTTCGTTGCATTGAGTTATGAAGTCAGACTCAGATCACTCAGTATTTATTCTCCCCACAGTGGGTTGTGGAGCTAAAACTCACATTATCGCTCTGTCTCTGTGTGTGTCTGTCTCTGTCTGTCTCTGTCTCTGTCTCTGTCTCTCTCTCTCTCACACACACACACACACACACACACACACACACACACACACACACACACACACACACACACATATTACTGAAATCTCTCTTTTCTTTCTCTCTCTCTCTCTGTCTCTTCTTCTCTTCCTGCTGTCTTTTCTCTTCTCTCCCTCTGTCTGTCTGTCTGTCTGTCTCTCTCTCCACACACACACACACACCACCACACACACCACACACACACACACACACACACACACACACACAGAATCATCCTCGATCTCTCTGCTGTCTTGCTGTCTGTCTGTCTGTCTCTCTGTCTGTCTGTCTGTCTCTCTCTCTCTCTCTCTCTCTCTCTCTCTCTCTCTCCACACACACACACACACACACACACACACACACACACACACACACACACACACACACACACACACACACACACACACACACACACACACACTCACCACAGAATCTCTGTCTCTGTCAGTCTCTCTCCCACACCTCTCTCTGCACTCTCTGCCTGTCTCGGCCTCTCTCTCTTTCTTTGAACACAGTCAAGTTCCTTCCTAGTTTACTGAATAAGTTCTACTTAGGTCATTGAAGAATAACCGTTTTTATCGCAGTGAGTTTAATTTAGTAAGTTCGTTGAATATCCAGTTATAAATATGTCACAGTAGGTTACAAAGTACAGCTAAGATCATTGAATATCAGTATATTACAGTGAGTTATTAAGTACCACTATGGTAGTTGAATGTCCATTTGTAATTATATCACAGTAAGTTATTAAGTACAGCTAAGATCGTTGAATATGAATTGATACATCACAGTGAATTATTAAATACAGCTATGGTCGTTAACTATCTATTTATACCACAGTGAGTTATTACGTACAACTAAGGTCGTCGAATATCCGTTTATGTCACAGTGAGTTATTACGTACAAATAAGGTCGTCGAATATCCGTTTATATCACAGTGAGTTATTACGTACAAGAAAGATCGTCGAATATCCATAATTTATATAACATTGAGTTGGAAAACTCAGCTGCGATCACTGAATATCCCTTTTCATCACATTGGGTTGCGTCACTGGACATCCGTGCGTGTGCTAGCGGATGCGGCAGAGGGCAGTTGGGGTCACTCGCTGGACACCCATTTGCATTGGGATGAGTGGCAACAGCCCAGCTGAGACCAGTGAATAAATGATTACGTGCTGATCCGGCAGTGGGAGATGAGGCTGGAGATCTGTCTCTCAGTTCAGTGCCTGCAGGTTCCAGCACAGCAAGTGTCTGGCGTGCCAGCCTCAGAGTCAGAGCCAGTGCCAGTGGGCGGCGCCGCAGGCCCATAGACAAAGTGGGTCAGATGGCACCTGTCCCTGTCGGAGTTGGCCCCCATCCTCAGTCCCGTTGGGTGGAAGTGTTGTTGTCTGGTACCTGTCAACTAGCCAACGGCTTTTTACAGTGTTAGGGTATTGTCCGCGGTTTTGTTGTTGTTGTTGTTGTTTTTACCTGATGATTAGAAACAGATAATGGTCAGTTGGTGTATGTAATATAAATCCAGTCTCTTCTCTAGTTTTTTTTTTAATGATATTGAGGGTGAGGAGATTAAAAAGGGGAAGGAACGTCCGGATTTTCGCCCCGGGGGATATCTGTACACACCCACACACACCCACACACACCCACCCACACAGACAGACAGACACACACACACACACACACACACACACACACACACACACACACACACACACCCCCCCCCCCCCCCACACACACGCACGCACGCACGCACGCACGCACTCACGCACGCACGGAATATGTATGTAATTTAACACGCTCTCAACCATGAACGTCATCAGGGTGAAGAAAAACGTGTAAAGAATCAGCGTGTAAAGGAATAGAACAGATGTAGGTAAACCAGCGAAGAAGCAGGCGGAAAACTGTGACAGATTTAGAAAGAGACAAAGTCAGTTATAAATGATCTGACCAAAGAACACGACAAAGCAGACAGGACGTGTCACAACACTGGCAGTACGGGCCAACCACTGGACTCCGTTAATGGAAAGACAAAGTGTGATATTTATTGCTCGGTGGAGACGAGAGGTACCGGTTGTCCGTCACAGGATTTATGAGTGTCTGAGCGGTCAGCCGGGGTCTGGCTTTGCGTTTTTAACAGCACTTTGTTCCCCCCCTCATAAACACGGCCTCGTACCTCGTTACCCCCCGTCAGGTGGCGGTGCGAGTGACAGCAGCCCCCACTGGTGCCCAGCCCACACCGGCATCTTTTACACCTGAGAGGCGAAGGGTGACAAATCGCCCCCTAAAATTCAGCCATCGTCAGCGGGCTAGGGAGACTGGGGGACTGCCGTGGCGTCAGGCATGCACGCGGAACACTCTCCTTTCCTGTCTCGCCGTCTTCTTTACGTTGCCTTCGTTGGTACGCTAAGTTACGAGCTGTGTTTTTGTAGCAGGAGATAGCAGCAGTAGCAGTCACTGTGGGGCGGACTGATTGACGGGCGTTTTTGCTTTGGATGAATTGTGCATCTAGACGAAGTGAGCTGCCGTGGCTGTGTACTTCCCTCCTGTGTGGATGTCGTAGAAACCAGGTCACAGAGATTTCCTTTCGGGTGATGTCACGCGCACGTCATAAAATGCCGATAACACACAGATTTCCTCTTGGGTGATGTCGCGCGCGCGCGCGTGTGTGTGTGTGTGTGTGTGTGTGTGTGTGTGTGTGTGTGTTGTGTCTTGGGGTGGGGTAGGGGCGGTGAACCGACAGAAATGCAACCTTCAGCAGGCTTTGACAGGAGCCTGACCACTGCCCCAGACAGCGTCACACACAGGAGGGCATACAGAGGCTGCGACAGATCAACACGCGGACGAGCAGCAAGCAAAGAAAGACGGAAAATAACAACAAGAAGAAGAAAACAAGAGCTCGGAAGGCAGCCAGTTCAGTGAGGGTTGTCTGTGCGTCGGAAGACACCACGGCCATCACCGCCTCAGTGACAACAGATGCCATGTTTTCCAGTGACGCTTTGGACAAGGTGTCGCGTTTCTCCTGCCCAACGGCAACAACGGGGGGGCTACACACACACGCAGGCACACACGCACGCACACAGAACTGGGGGTGTCGAGCTGCTCAGGTCACACACAGCTTTTAACGCCCACTCAAGCGCCCATGTCACAAAAGGTCGGGGATTTACACCCTGGTCTACGCTCACCCAACCACCCAGGTCACATCAACTGTCTGGGAGAGAGAGAGAGAGTATAACGAAGTCCAAGCATGGAGAGAGAGAGGGAGAGAGAGAGAGAGAGAGAGTGTGTGTGTATAACAAAGTCTAAGCATGGAGAGAGAGAGAGAGAGAGAGAGAGAGAGAGAGAGAGAGAGAGACAGACAGAGCAGACAGACAGACAGACAGACAGACAGACAGACAGACAGACAGACAGACAGACAGACAGTACACACAAGCAGACGTGAAGGACTGAACACAGGACGCGGCCTGTTGTACAGCGAGTCCCTGTCGGTAGTACAGTGTCCAGACGCAGAAGCAGCAGTTAGAGTTAGCACTTGGATTTTAACGCCCCGTCATCCGCATAAGGTCACCTGGGGACGAATCACAAATTCAAGATTCTTTGACACCAGTTAGCAGCAGATCGAACAACAGCAGCAACCCATTTTGACTTTACCGTGGCTCTGGTGGTATACAGCGGAAGACTGACTCAGTTAAAGAGGGGTGTGGACTGGAGGTACAGTATGTACACACCACCACACGCACGCGCGCACTAGAGGTCACACAAACAAACTTGGTACTGGTTTTAGCAGGGGTAGAAGTATTTTGAAAAAGCGGAAGGTTTTAGATTTTGTTAGGAAAGGTGAAAGAGGTCACACAAACAAACTTGGTACTGGTTTTAGCAGGGGTAGAAGTATTTTGAAAAAGCGGAAGGTTTTAGATTTTGTTAGGAAAGGTGAAAGAGGTCACACAAACAAACTTGGTACTGGTTTTAGCAGGGGTAGAAGTATTTTGAAAAAGAGGAAGGTTTTAGATTTTGTTAGGAAAGGTGAAAGAGTCGACCGGTGCCTGAGACCGAGAGGGGCGGAGGGAGTTCCAAATGCGAGGCCCAAAGTCAGTAAATGAGCGAAGGCCATGCGTGTTGCACATCAGTCTTGCGTTTTGCCTTGTCCTCGGCCCTGTTCAGGTGGAACGTGTCGGTTATAGCTGGGTGTGAGACGTGTGGATACCCACGACATAAATCCCCAGTGGTTAGGGCGGTGCTCGGGGTTCCTTATTGCGGTTGACATACCCTACCTTCTGGCCAAAGCCGGCCACGGCTCATATTAAGTTAGGATTATGACTGCCTGCCGCTTTCATAACTCAGATATGGGCTGCCATGAGCCAACTTTCGCACTTGCGCAAATATTGTTCCTCAGGCTTTTAGTCCGGCGAGGGGTAAAATGGACTTCCATGCCGTTTGCGTGTGCCTGGCTCTTGGCTGCTCTGCTCGAAGTTGCGTGAAGAATTGTGGCGTGGGGCGACTGTATTGATTAGGATTGTGCCATTTCGGCAGCGGCCGGATACAAGTCGTCTCCTCCGTGTGTCTTGATTACCGCGGTGTGTACCGAATCCCCGGGGGTAGACCGGAATGAAACTGATGAGGCGAGAGCTGTGTTTTGCGATGTGTGAGGAGCGAGGGCGCTGCAATTGTTTGGTGGAGTAAGTGTGTGCGGCTGGGTCTTTTGATGGGGGACCGTGCCGCCGGTTCTCTGGGTCCCATTAGCGGCATTAACCTGGCCTTCCACCCTATTGTTTTCCACTTCCTCCCGATACCTTTGGTTCTGCCTCAGCGCTTGTGCCACTAACCCTGCGAGGCCTGTGAAGTTCCAAGGGATTGGGGTTCGTTGGCGTGCTTGATTTGTAACACCTGCTGATCTTATTGGTTAAAGAATGGAATGGTATGACCTTCTGTGTCACTGATCTCTGACACCCCCCCCCCCCCCCCTGGAACCCACCCCGGTTTTTCTATTCGCTCAACCCAGTCTGTCTGTCTGTCTGTGTCTCCGTCTCTTGTCTCCCATCTCTCTGCCTGTCTCTTCTGTCTCTCTGTCTGGTCTGTCTGTCTCTTTCTGTCTGTCTCTCTCTGTCTCTCCTCACCCCCCCCCTTTTTTTTCTTTCTCTCTCTCTCTCTCTCTCTGTCTGGCTCGGCGCATACTACTGAGTGAATCATTTACTGCGATCTTTTCGATT
>JABMCL010003111.1:80000-91982 GCA_018857735.1 Alviniconcha marisindica
CGAGAAAACAAAACAAACAACAACAAAACAAATAAACAAAGCATGCGGTGTGTGTGTGTGTGTGTGTGTGTGTGTGTGTGTGTGTGTGTGTGTGTGTGTGTGCGTGCGTGCGTGCGTGCGTGCGTGCGTGCGTGCGGGCGTGCTGTGTGTGTGTGCGTGTGTGTGTGCGCTCGCGCGTGGCGCATGCGTGCGTGTGTGTGTGTGTGTGCGTGCGTGCGTACGTGCGTGTGTGTGTGTGTGTGTGTGTGCGTGTGGGTGTTTTTTGTGTCATCTGTTCAGTGAGATTGAAAGTCAATCAGCTGGTGATTAATTGCGGTCGTGGTTGCATTTGGATTCACGCGTAGGTTGTTCTCTCCGGTAGCAGCAGATGCTACAGGATACCCTCTTCCCTCCCCGCCGGGCCCCCAGCCCCGCCGCCCCTTGCGTATTTTCATTGAATGCTCCACCTGCAGAGTGTCGTTACCCACGTCCTGATGACTCCCTTGCTGTCGTTACTATAGGAAGCGTTAAACGTTCTTTCCGTTGATTGCCATTCTCTGCTTTGCATTGATTGCCGTTCTCTGCTTTCCATTGATTGCCATTCTCTGCTCTCCATTCATTGCCATTCTCTGCTTTTTCTCTGTTTTCCATTGATTGCCATTCTCTGCTTTTTCTCTGTTTTCCATTGATTGCTATTCTCTGCTTTCCATTGATTGCCATTCTCTGCTTTCCATTGGTTGCCATTCTCTGCTTTCCATTGATTGCCATTCTCTGCTTTCCGTTGATTGCCATTCTCTGCTTTCCGTTGATTGCCATTCTCTGCTTTGCATTGATTGGCATTCTCTGCTTTGCATTGATTGGCATTCTCTGCTTTCCATTGATTGCCATTCTCTGCTTTCCATTGGTTGCCATTCTCTGCTTTCCATTGATTGCCATTCTCTGCTTTACATTGGTTGTCATTCTCTGCTTTCCATTGATTGTCATTCTCTGCTTTGCATTGGTTGCCATTCTCTGCTTTGCATTGATTGTCATTCTCAGCTTTCCATTGCTTGTCATTCTCTGCTTTCCATTGATTACCATTCTCTGCTTTCCATTGCTTGTCATTCTCTGCTTTCCATTGCTTGTCATTCTCTGCTTTCCATTAATTGCCATTCTCTGCTTTCCATTGGTTGCCATTCTCTGCTTTCCATTGATTGTCATTTTCTGCTTTCCATTAATTGCCATTCTCTGCTTTCCATTGATTGCCATTCTCTGCTTTCCATTGATTGCCATTCTCTGCTTTCCGTTGATTGCCATTCTCTGCTTTCCATTGATTGTCAGTCTCTGCTTCCTATTAATTGCCTTTCTCAGCTTCCCATTTATGTATCTTCCCGTTTCGTGGCAATGTCTTCATTATGCCCGAGAACGGCTCGACGGGCCCAGGAGCAATAGGCATACGTCTCACGAGTCTTTGTGAAACACTGCGGTATGAAGATCGGTGTTAGTAGTCTGGATGTACATATTGGAGCACAGCTGGATGTCTCAGTTACCACGTATACGATACGACGCCTGAGTACCACAAAGTTTTTGTTTTGTCTTTTATAGACTCCAGTTATTATCCCTTCATATTTTCCTCACTTTCCTGGGATCGTTCAGTAAACCTGGCGCCTCGGTGGCACGAATGTGGCATATGGCGCGTGTCTACTTCAAAGACACAGTGCAGCCGCCCGCCACACCGGGGATTGATGGGAACGTTTTGATAGCATTGCCTCCATGGCCTCTCCTTTACCGGACACTTCTTTCTGCTTCTTCTTCGTCTTTTTTCTGTCTTTTTTCTTTTCTTTTCTCTTCTTTTTCTTCTGTCTCTCCTCCCCTCCCCCCCCACCCCCCCACCCCCACCCCCCACCCCCTCCCCGAGAGGACAAACTGAAAAAAATGGACGCAAAAGCCACCGTTTATTGTCGTGGTTATGAGTGTCTGGGGTGGGTGTTTGGAAGCTTCAGGAATGCGAGACGGTTGTCGGGTGCATTGTGGCGGTGGTGGTGCTCAGAGGCGCTCTCTGCAGTTGACGGCCACTTTTCCCCCGTTGCCCATTGTGGGGAATTTTGTCGTCGGCCGTCTTGCTGTGGTTGCCGCCGTAACTCCCACGACGAGACGAGGCTGTGGGCTCAGCTTGGCTCTTGCAAAAAATAAATTAAAAAAATAAATATATAAACGCCGACAGAGGAAGGCATCGTATACTGACTCCGATGCTTGGATCAAAGACTCCACAACAAAGAAAGATCTGGCGAGAGAAACAGCGAGAGAAAATGTGGTATGCGGTTTGACAGCCGTCTCCGCGTTTCTCTGTCTGTCTGTCTGTCTGTCTGTCTGTCTCTCCCTCCCCTCCCCCCTGCCCACACCCCGTCGCCCCTTTCGCCCGCTTTTCTGTTGAATATGTATTCACAGCACACTAGCTCATTGTCTATGTATATATTATTCGTACGATGTACCTGCTGTCATGTTAATGTCTAGATGAGAGGACAGTGGTCTAAAGACAGTTTCCCAAGCTCTTGTATGCCCCGTTCGTTAACCGCTCTTGTCTCGGCCTTGTACCCCATTCCTTCCTCCGATTCAGCGCCCCCCCCCCCCCCCCTCCCCCAACCCCCCAGCCGTCACCCCACAGATCGCACTGTCGTCGCCTGAAATGGTCTCCGGTGATACAGACAGATTGCCAACATATTTTTGCAGTTGGGGTAAAAGATGGTTTAACGTCCAACCCCATAAGGCTTTTGGGCGGGAGGGGGGGGGGGGGGGGGGGGGGGGGGGAGAAAGGGGGTTTTAAAATCCACAAAAATTTCTGAAAAAAGGGGATTTTTATTTTTCATTAAAAGTGAGGGAAAAAGGCAAAAACTGACAAAACCCCCTTTTTGGAAAAAAAAGGGGCGGGGAATCGAACCGGGTTTTCCCCTTAACCCGAAACGCCTTACGCTGGCCCCAAACCGCTCAAAAAGTTTTTCCCCGGGGGAGCGGTTGGTTATTTAAAGAGATGGCATCAAATGCGGGGAGTGACCCGGTTTGGCCTAGCGGTAAGGCGTTACTTGGGAAGGACTCGCCGAACCGCTTCGGCCTCCTTTTCTTCGAAAAGGTTGGGTTTGGGACCCGTCTCGTGACTTTTTCCATCACTTCCTACTGAAAAATTAAAAAGGTCTCATGCTGCCCTCTTTAAAGCAGGAATCATTCTGGGGTGAAGTGTGCGTAGGGTTTTTAATTTTTCCCCCTTCCCCACCTCCATACCCCCTTCCCCCCCCCTTCCCCCAAATAAGCCTTATGGTTTCTGTGGACGTTAAGCCCGTGTTTACTTCTTACTTTCTAATGCTTGGACGGGGACGAAGATGGTGGTCATGGTTGGTGGCTTTTTTTCTGCTCAGAGTACAGGACTGTGCAAAGACATACTCCTCCCTCCCTATTTAACCTCCCGGGTTTCTGTGGACGTAAAGCAACACTTTTTCTTGAAACGGTTTTTCTCCCCTTTGTCCCGTCCTTTCACTCCCCCCCCCCAAGGGGGGTCCTCTCCTCCTGCCGGCCTGTCTCGTCCCCCGTCTGCTCGCCCTCTCTCTCTCTCTCTCTCTCTCTCTCTCTCTCTCTCTCCCCCTCTCCCCTCTCTCTCTCCCCCCCCCCCCCCCCCCCCTTTTCCCCCATTTGGGGTTTTTTTTTTTTTCCCCCTTGGCCCCCCCCCCCCCCCCCCCCCCCCCCCCCCGGGCCCACTCCCGGCCCCCTTTTTTTCCCCGCCCCCTTTTTTTCCCCCCTTTCCCCCCCCCCCTCTGTTTTTTTTTTTTTCCCCCCCCCCCCCCCCCCCCTTTTTCGCTTTCCCCCCTTTTCCCCCCCTCTTCCTTCTTTCCCCCCCCCTTTTTTTCCCCCCCGTTTTTTCTGTCCCTCTCTGCCCCTGTCTTTTCCCCTTCTTCTTTCTGTTTTTTCCCCCTCTCTCTCCCCCTCTCTCTCTTTTCTCTCCTCTCTCTCTCCCCCCTCCTTCCCCCCCCCCTCTGTTTTTTTTGTTTTTTTTTTTTTCTCTTCCCCCTTTTTCCCCCCCCCCCCCCCCCCCCCTGTTTCCTTTCCCTGTCCCCCCATTCCCCCTCCTTTCCCCTCCTCCCCCTTTTTTTTTTATTTTTCCCCTCCCCCTCTACTTTCCCGCCTCCTCTCCCCCCCCCCCCCCTTCTTTCCCCCCCCCCCCTTTCTTTTTTCTTAAATTTTTTGGGCCCCCCAAAAAAACCTCCCCGACCTGGCCCTTCCTTTTTCTCTTCCTCGGCCCTTGTCACCCCGTGAAACTAACGAGTTTGGAGGAGGGGTTTGGGATGTGGGGGTGGTGGTGGTGGGAGGGGGTAGCTGGGAAGGGGGGGGGGGGGACTATTAAGGCAACGAGGTGTGAAGGAAAGACCTGTGCACACACTAGTCCCCCGATCCACACAGCCTGGAGCCTGGGGGTGGGGGGGGGGGCACCGGTACCGAGTTTAGTGGTGGTGGGGAGCTCTGCAGGCCACGTCCGGCGTCATTGTGTGTGTGTGTTTGTATAAAACATCAATGCACGGCGAGCGTCCTCACACACCCGTGTCCTCGCGTGACCCCTATCGCCCCTCGGCCGCCGAGTACCACGTACCACGAGCACTGATGGCGACTGCCGATGCCGGCCAAGTTGACTCTCCGCTCAGCCAAATGGGACAGCTGTGGGTGTGCTGTGCTCTGTGGGTGTGGGTGTGGGTGTGTGTACACGGAATACGGAAATTTTATTCGGTAAGGCCGTAGCCCCATTTGAAGGGGTGTAAGCACAATGAACCTCATAATGCAATCTACACCAGCATTCAATTGCTGGCGTTGGAATGTTGCAAATGAACAAAGCCGAAGCGAAACTTTATGTAGAGTAGAATATTATATTAACTTTCTTGATTATTAGTTCATCTGCTATCTCCTGTCTCATATCATCTTCAAGTTCTTCACAATAGCAGGGTTTTTCTTCTACTGAATGCTTTATACACACAAAAAAGGAGAGATTTTTCAAGGTGCGTTCGTTTTGTGTAGCTAAGAGCAATGCCAACCTAAATTCACATGGGTTATTACAATATTTGGGTTCTATAAACTCGTATCTTAAATCGTCCGATGCAGGACACCACGGAACACAATGGACGTCATTATCCACAGACTCTGTGTGTGTGTGTGTGTGTGTGTGTGTGTGTGTGTGGGGGGGTGGGGGGTGATAAATTTTCATATGCTAATATGGTGTGTTTTGACGTCGGTTGATTCTGAAATGTACGCGCCTAAGTGTCACATAAGAGCCGCTCTAAGACCCATAATTATTATTCATTATTCTGTAGCCAGAGAAGTCTTGGTTATAAAGCTGTGTAGGGGGTTTCGCGAGTCTTGTGTTGCTTCTCCCTCTCTCTCTCTCTCTCTTTCTCTCTCTGTGTCTGTCTGTCTGTCTGTCTGTCTGTCTGTCTGTCTCTCCTTTTGTACACGCTATTGTTATTTGAACGGTCCGCATTGTTGCTGCATCTACTCATTTATTGTGTGTCTGATTTAGGCCTACAATTGCTCTTCTTGATTCCATTATTTATAATCACAGTGCTTGTCTGAGCAGTGTTTTTGTGTGTGTCTCTATGCGATATTGTCATTTGAATACTTCGTTGTTCATCGTGTATCTCAACCATATTTTTCGTCATCATCATGAAAATAAAATCTGTCGTGTTTTGGCTCTGATTTTAAAATTATCATCTTCTTTTTTCCCCCTTTTTATTTTATCATCTTTTTTTCCCTCCCCCCCCAAAACAACAACAAACAAACAAAACATTACATTTTTTTTATCAACTGGGTAGTCAATATTTTACTATTGTTTTATGTTAGCCTATTGGCTGTAGTTTAAAAGGGCAGGAAAAAAAAATGTAAAATTTTAACCTTTGGTTAAAAATTCTATTCCCTTTTTTTTGGGGTTTTTGTGTGTGTGTTTTGGGGTTGTGTTTTGGTGTTTTTTTTGGGGTAAAATGGTGGTGCGGGGGATCAGGGGTTGAGGGTGGGGGAGGGCGAGAGAAAAATAATTTTATGTATGTCTTCCCCTGTTCTTTAAAGTGGCCAAAGGTTATTAATTTGAAAGTTTCAGTGATTGGTTGGGGGAAAAATGAACCCGGCTACTTTGACAGGGGGGAAAAGGTGAGCCGAAGCGGAACCGAACCCGGGTTTGTCTGCATACCACCCGTGGGCATCTTGAAAGGTCTTGCTCCTATCTGTCCTCAGACGTCCAAATGTCTCCACCTGGCGGCCACACCCAGCAGGCTCGGAAACTTGTACAATTGGGGGCTTCGGTGGCGGGAATGCAAATATGTCAGAGGTTGTCCAGAACGTCACAGCAAAAGTCACGGTGCGTCACCATGCCCCAGGAAAGGAGCAGGCAGCGCCACCGGTGTGTCGAGTCACCAGGTTTTTCCCCGCGGCACTGTGGCTTCGGGGTGGGGGGGGGGGGGGGGGGCTCACAGCGTTTCTTTGGAGGACAGTGGTCCCCTTTGTTGCGTCCTGCCGATAGAACGGGTCACTGTCCCTCGGCCCCACCCCGGCCCCCACCCCCACCCCCACCCCCACCCACCGGATGTGGGCCTCCGAAGGTCAAGCCGCTGGTGCCCTCCCTGCGACCCGCCTCCTGACCCGTTTGTGTGGAACACCAATTACCAGAGTCGATTTTTTCGCTGCAGATTAAAAAGAAGCAAAAGAACACGGATCCTTTGTCTTGTCCTAAGGTCTTGTCCTATGTATACACCGAGTGTCCCTGCTGCCGTCGGATCCAAATATTGATCCGCAAGTGGACCTTTATTTTTTCCCCCCCCCCCCCCCCACCCCCCCCCCGTTAACTATGATATATCCAAGACAAGCTTACTTTATAGATTGTCCCTAATATGCTTTTAGCATCTGAGGACATTAAGCAAAAACACAACAACAGTGCTGCCATCCTTCCATGGAAGGGAAGACAGAGGAGAGAAGAGGAGAGTTCGCAGCAGAGAACCGGCTAACACTGACGTGTACTGTCTTTCCGAACAGTAGCCTTAGTTTTGTGGGATTGTCGGCTCCCTTTGCCTTTTCCGGGGGGTATTATGCTATTAAACGAGTAATCTGGTGTCGGTTTCGTTGGCTTTTTTCCGATGAAACGAAGCGGTTGCGCACTGGGAAATTTGAGTTGTGCTTGCATGACTGACTGTAATCATCGACTATGTTGTGTCAGTCAAACGTTGAAGTGCCAGTTTCTCATTATCTGACCATAATTTCAAGAACCAAGGCGTAATGCAACACTACGTTAATCAGAAGCTCAAAAGAAAGCCTGCCGTAACGGTCTCGAGTGTAATACTCCAAGGTGAAGGAAACTGGCGATATATATGGTTAAAGCTTTGGTGTGATCCTCGGGGAAGTGTCCGTTTCTGTACGGAGATGGTTGGCGTTTACTGTACCACGGAGAGAGTGGACAGAGGAGCTGCTGGCTTTGCAATGGCCTCTGAAGAATGGAGGGTAGTAAAAAGACCTGAAATGTGCCTCGGTATGATCCTAGATCGTTCTTATATTGAGATATCGGGTTCTTTCCCTTCAAGGGGTGGATTGGGGGGGGGGATTTACACAACTCTGCCTGCCTCTCTCTGGACCATTGGCTGAGCGACCAGGGTCGGTGTTAATGGCGGATTCAGTCCTGTGGACCCTGACACATGTCCGCGACCAGTGGCTTTACAGCCGCACTAATCTTCCGACACAGGCGGGCGGCTGGCCAGGCTATTTCACGGTGTAGCGTGGCGGGATGGTCAGCGGATTTACGACCACCCGGCTCCAGTCTGTGGTACGGAGAGAGATGGCTGCCCGATGGACAGCGGGCCCGAGTTGACCATCGCGCCGGAAGGGTTTAGTGTCGTAGTAATCCACTCAGTCAGCCTGACGGCGTCAGCACGACGGCCACAAGCTTTGTGTGAAGAGGAGCTGTATGCCAAGGAGCCTTGCGTTGAAGAGTCGTTTGATGCTGATAATGGTGATGGGCCCTCCACTGTGGAGGCTACGGACAAGGCCTTGCTTTGCTTTAAAGGGCCTCTTGATGATGATAGATGGTGATGGTGACGATGATGATCATTCTGTCCACTGTGAAGGCTACGGACAAGGCCTTGCTTTGCTTTAAAGGGCCTCTTGATGATGATAGATGGTGATGGTGGCGATGATGATCATTCTGTCCACTGTGAAGGCTATGAACAAGGCCTTGCTTGCTTTAAAGGGCCTCTTGATGATAGATGGTGACGATGATGATCTGTCCACTGTGAAGGCTATGAACAAGGCCTTGCTTGCTTTAAAGGGCCTCTTGATGATGATAGATGGTGATGGTGACGATGATGATCTGTCCACTGTGAAGGCTATGGAATTTTTCTCTCTCCCGTTTGTGTGTTGTTTACGTCCACAGAAATCATCAGGCTTATTAGGGACTGTGGACAGGGCCCTGCTTGCTTTAAAGGGTCTCTTGATGTTGATCAAGATTGCAGAGCTCAGGAGTTGAGCGAAAGTCGAGGTGGCCGTCCTGTTGTTTCAGTGGACGTAAAGCAACATTGAATTTGATCAAGATGGTGATGGTGACGGTGATGATGATCTTTCCAGTGCAAAGCATGATAAAAGCGTGGGTTTGAAGAGCAACAAACAGAGAACAAACAAACAAAGGGAATGGGTGGAATGGGAGAGAGTTTACAGGGAACCCTGTACCATTTTTCTCTCAGGGAGCTTTGTATCATTTTTAGCAGAGAAATAGACGTAGTGACATAGTATACATTTGACTTTAAACGCACGCAATACAAACATCACAACTGACACGTACAGACGAATCTTTCAAACGCATGAACAAATTATTTATGATGGCGATGGCGGATTTCTAAAGCGTGATGCCACATAGTTATTGAGCTGAATGCGCTTTACATTCGTGTAAACACACTGACAGCGTGTTGCTCGACTACGATGAGAAAGTTTCGTCTCCAACTTCCTGAAGCCCAAAAAGCGGTTCAAAACGATGTGCGAGTGAGTACAGTCTTCTCCACGGATGTCTCATTGAGAATGGGGGAGGAAGGAGAAAAAGGAGGAGGAAGAGAGAGAGAGAGAGAGGGAGAGGGAGAGAGAGAAGAAAGAAGAAAAGAGAAGAAGGAAGAAAGAAAGAAGAAAAGAAAAGAGAAAAAAAAAGAAAAAAGAAGAGGATGAAGGAAGGGCGTAAAAGGGCTCAACGTGTTTACTCTTCAGTCTTATCTGCTTCTGTCAACAAAACAAGCGTAAGGAAGAAAACGACAGCGAGGCACATCAAAAAGCTCAGGAACGCCGGCTTGAGAGCGCGCGTCTTCCTTATTTCGGGCTACAGAACTGCAGCTAGCCTGCCTCCCCAGCATCACACAGGAGTCTGTAGGTCCGGATCGTCCCCAACGACAAACAACTTATCTGTCCCATCGCCATTCCCTCCCGAGGTAGGTAGGTAGTGTTGCTTAATGTCCTCAGATGTCAGCTGACATATCAGGGACAAGCTGAGACCAACGCCGAAGCACGGTTCAATACAGCTTTACGTCCACGGAAACCACAAGGCTCGTTAGGACGGACAGCCCAGGACGGCCACCTCGACTCTCACACAGCTCCTGAACTATGTTTCCCTCCCGACCTCGGCCTGTCTGTAACGTACTGTGGAAGCTCACCGTCCACGCCTAAGCAGACTATCCGGGTTGTTTGGAGATGACATGTAACCCGAGTGCGACCCGCCCGGGGCGGGCCGTTATCGCCGTGTCGGGGGGATACTATCTTGTCCCGTCTCCTCCCGGCCTGCCAAGGTGCCCCCGAAGTCGGGTAGCAGCGGGAGAGCGAAACTACCCGGGGTGACGGCTAGGGTCGGTTACGCCGGCGAGTCACGATATTTCTCTCCTGTTTGAATGGAGGGAGGGGGGGGGGGGGGGGGGGGTGATCAAACAGATATCTTCAGTATCTGTGGCGTGTAGATCATGTACCCACCCTTTTTTTACTGAGGTCGGAGTCCAGGGAAAGTGTGTCGGTTGAAAGGACGGGTGGTGAGGGCTAGTCACACAGAGTTCAGGAGCTGTGTGAGAGCCCCTAATGAGCCTTACGGTTTCTGTGGACGTAAGGCAACATTGAACGATGCTAAGGCATTGGTCACAGTTTGTCCCTGACATGTCAACCGACATCCGAGGACATGAAGCTTTACAACGTCATCATCATCAACGGCTAGTCACACACTCCGAGCATCAAGTTGCTGACTTGTTACAGAGCTGTTCCCAGTCGTTAGTGTAGGCGGACACACCTGCCTTCGGCCAGTGGTGGTTGGTGATCGGAAGGTACACTTCGAGCGGTTCAGTGTTGCTTTGCCTCCACAGAAACCATAAGGCTTATTAGGGAGGGGGAGCCCAGGACGGCCACCTCGACTTTCACACAGCCCCTGCCTTGGCTTCGACGTAACCATTTAAAAGGTTTTCCACCCCCCGGGGGAAAGGGAAAAAAAGGAGTGCCACTCCGAGCATCGCTTTCCGGCACCTTCCTCCAATGGATTAAAAACCGGCAGGGAGGTCTTTATCTGGGTGCCCCCCGCCTTGGGCCCCCGCCAAAGGTTTTTAAATCTTTAGGCTGGTGGAAGCCTTGGGCCAGGGCCGCCTAAAAAAGATTTTGTCAACCTTTCACACCCCCTTACCCACGGGAAAAATTTTAAAAGATTTTAACTTAGGCTGGTGTGACGCCCGTTTGGGGGGGAAAACTTTTTCAAAATTCCGTCTTTCGCTGGTGGACCCCCGTTGGGTAATGCCCTTGGATGTGGCATATTGGGGAAAAGTTGGACCAATGCCGAAGCAGGGTTTCAATATATTTTACGTCCCGGAAACCGAAGGCTCGTTGGGAGGGACAGCTCGGGAAGCCACCCGCCCTTCACACAGCTCCGAATATGTCCGCCTTGGGCCAGCGGCCGAACCTGTTACAGAGATTCCTGAATCTTTAGCGTGGTGTGCACGCCCCCCTTTGGGCCAGGGGTGGGAAAAAGTTTAAAGGGAGGGGAGGTTAAAAAGGGGGGTAGGTAAAGTATTGTGGGGCTCACGCGTTTTCGCGCCCGGTAGTTGGAGGCTCGGAGCGCGAGCGGAAAAGTGTAATCATGAATTGGTGAAAGCGTCATCATGAATTGGTGAAAGCGTCAGCAGGCCATGAAATATTGAGGCTAACGTGTGCAGGCTTTGCACTCTGGCGCGCATACATAGACTCACTCACAAAGCACGGCCGAACACGCCGCGGGAAGGCACGCGCACGCACGCACGCACGCACCACCACGCACGCACGCCGCACGCACCACCCCACACACACACACACACACACACACACACACACACACACACACACACAAAAACCCAGACAGAAAAACTCACAAAAACCTGCGCAAAGGGTTTGAAATACTTGTTATATTATCCCCTTTTTCTCTTTTTTCCTCTCTCCTCTTTTCCTTTTCTTTTTTTCTTTTTTTTTTCAGCCCGTCTTCCGTGAATCCCGACTGTCAGCCTGTGCCACGCTGATGATAAACGGCCGTCGTTATTATTCACATTTTACTGCGTCACTTGGGCACGCGAGACTTTTGATACGTCAGCTGAGGTGAAAAATGGCCCGGCACTATCGGACTGAATTCTCCCGGCTTCAGTGGCTGCCAGTGCACGCAAGCCGCCCTGTTTATGCATGCGGCGTACCTAGTTGGTGTACAGCACGGGACACTGTGGACAGCTCCGCCGCACACTGACGGACACGCTTTGAAGGAAACGGTGTGGCGCTTTGTCGTAACGTTAGACGGTGCGCCAGGAATGTCCATTTTTTTCCTTCTTCTTTTTCAAATCAAATATTCATTTGTTTGTTTAAAGGCGATTTTTCGCTTTTGTGCTAGAAGCTACAGCTTGGGTTTGGTGTGTAAACACTAACTACGTCACCTGTGTCGGTCGATGGAGGAACGGGTTTGGGGGAGAAAAGGGGGGGGGGGGGGGGGGGGGG
>JABMCL010001123.1:0-17500 GCA_018857735.1 Alviniconcha marisindica
TCGTTACAAACCAGTGTAAGAGAAACGCATGTCCTGACTCCAGCACGAGGTGTGCACCTGTAAGAGAAAATTCTCGCCAATCCGGCATGCAAAGTGTGTGAAAAACTCCTCAATATGATCAGCATGAGGAGTGTAATCGAACTCCTCACTAAAACTAGCGTGATGACTGTAATATAAACTCACTATTAACACTGGCATTGATCAAATCAGTCAATGTTTTATTTTATGTCCTTTCACATTGGGTTGATATTAGAACCCCCCCCCCTCCCCCCCATATATGATTATATTATGCTAACTAACCCAAAGGACTATAAACAATCAATTTAACAAGAGGAATTCCCCACTAAAACTAGCATCAGGAGTGTAAGAAAACTCCTCACTAAAAGACAAACTCCTCACTAAACCAATATGAGGAGTGTAAGAGTATCTCCTCTATAAAACTAGCATCAGGAGTGGAACTCCTCACTAAAACCAGCATCAAGAGTGTAAGAGAAACTCCTCACTAAAACTAGCATCAGGAGTGTAAGAGAGACTCCCACTAAAACTAGCTGGAGGTGTTGAAGAGAAACACCTCACTAAAACTAATATCAGGAGTGTAAGAGAGACTCCTCACTAAAACTAACATCAGGAGTGTAAGAGAAACTCCTCACTAAAGCCAGCTCAAGGATTATCAGAGAAACCTCTCACTAAAACCAGCTCGAGGAGTGTAAGAGAGACTCCTCACTAAAACTAACATCAGGAGTGTAAAAGAAACTCCTCACTAAAACTAGCGTCAGGAGTGTAAGAGGAACTCCTCACTAAAACAAAGACGAGGAGTGTAAGAGAGACTCTTCACTAAAACTAGCATCAGGAGTGTAAGAGAAACGCCTCACTAAAACTAGCATCAGGACCGTAAAATAAACTCTGCACTAAAACTAGCATCAGGATTGTAAAACAAACTTCTCGCGAAAACTAGCATCAGGAGTGTAAGAGAGACTTCTCACTAAAACTAGCATGATGTGTGTAAGAGAAACTCCTCACAAAACTAGCATCAGGAGTGTAAGAAAAACATTTCACTAAACCTAGCATCAGGATTGTAAAAGAAACTCCTCACGAAACTAGCATCAGGAGTGTAAGAGAGACTCCTCACTAAAACTAGCATGTTGTGTGTAGGAGAAACTCCTCACGAAAACTAACATGGGGAGTGTAAGAGAAACCCTTCACTAAAACTAGCATCAGGAGTGTCAGAGAAACGTTTCAGTAAAACTAGTATCAGGAGTGTAAAAGAAACGCCTGAGTAAAACTAGCATCATGAGTGTAAGAGACACTCCTCACTAAAACCAGCACGAGGAGTGTATGAGAGACTCCTCACTGTAAGCGGTGCCGAGCTGTAACCTGACAGACCTTGCTCTTGCATCTTTGTTTGGACAAAGGATAAAACATTTGGAATTCACTCCCACAAGACCTTAGAACCCTAGCTGTCATCGTTTCTGAAAGCCAAACTGAAAACCTTCCTCTTCTCACAGTATTTCCACCCCAGCTAATGTCAATACCCAGTTGGTTTGTGTGTTGGTGTGTGTGTGTGTGTGTTGTTTTGTGTGTGTGTTTTGTGTGTGGTGTGTGTGTGTGTTTCGTTTTTGCGCGCGGCGTTTTTTGTTTGTGTGTGTGTGTTTTTTTTTTGTGTGTTGGGGGGGGGGGGGGGGCTTTTGTTTGTTGTGGTGTGTGGTGTGTGTGTGTGTGTGTGGGTGTGTGTGTGTTGTTGGTGTTGGTGTGGGGGTGGTGCGTGCGTTGTGGGGGGTGTTGTGTGCTCGTGCGGCGTGCGGCGTGCGTGTGGTATGTTTTGTTTCTCTCTTCCTCTCTCTGTGTCTTTGTGTGTGGGCGCCCGGGTTTGTATGTGTTGTGGGGGGGTGTGGTTGTGTTGTGTGTGGGGGTGGTGGTTTTTGTGTGTGTGTGTGTGTGTGTGTGTGTGTGTGTTGGTGGTGTTTCCATATAATACTGAGTAAATTTTTTGGTAGGACTGTCTACTCTACGTTAAAATATCATTTAGGTTCATTGTGTCTGTGAGCCTCGGGGGGTTTTTGAGCGATGTTTAAATTTCATTTTGGTTTTTGTATACATTATTACATATTCTGTGTAGTCGTTTCAGCTAAGTGTAAAGAGTGAAATGAAAACTTCCTCATACCAAAACCGAAAGAAGTGTTGTCCCCAGAGAAAACTTCCCCATTTCAAGGAGAAATAAAAGACAAAATCCCCGTACATACACCCCCCACCCCCCCCCCCCCCCCCCCCACCACCACCACCATCACAACCACCCAAAAGAATAGGGTTTTCTTTTTTCCCCTCTCTAAAAAAAAAAAAAAACAAAAAAAAAAAAAAAAAAAAAAAAAAAAAAATTTTTCTTAAAAAAAGAAAAAAAAGTTTCGGTTTTTTTTTTTTTTTTTTCCTTTTTCCTTCTTTTTTCTTTTCTTTTCTTTACTTACCCCAAAAAAACAAAAACCCCCACCCAAAAAACCCCAAAACTTTCCCCCCCACACTCCCCCCAAATTTAACTAAAACTTTTTCCCCACAAAAAAAAAACAAACCCCCACAACACACCCCCAAACCCCCCCCCCCCCCACCACCACACCACACAACCACCAAACCCCCCACCCAAAAACCCCCCCCCCCCGCCCCCCCCTGCCCCCCCCCCCAAACCCCCCCCAAAAAAAACACACACACAAACACACCCCCACACACACACACCAAACCCCCACACACACACACACACACACACCAAACCCCTTCTAACACACGAACACCCCCCCTTTCTTCTCTCCTTCTCTCTTCCCCTCTCTCACCCCACACACACACACACACACACACCACCACCCACCACCACCACGCACCCCCCCACCACCACCCCCCCCACGCACCCCTTACCACCACACGCACCCCCTTACACAAACCCCCACACACACACACACACCCCACCCCGAACCCCCCCCCACCCACCACACAAACAACAACCCCCCCCCCTCTCTTCACACACACACAACACTCCTCCTCTCTCTCCCCTCACACACAACACACACACACCAACACACACACACACACACACACACACACACACACACACACACACACACAACCCCAACACAAATTTCCTTCTCTCTCTCTCTCTCTTCCTCTCCCCTCTCTCTCTCCTCTCTCTCTCTCCTCACACACCCCCAAAACACACGAACCCTCTCTCTCTCTTCTCTCTCCTTCCCCCCCCTCCCACACACACACACACACACACACACACACCCACACACACACACACAACCCCACCCCCCACACCACACACACACACACACCCACACACACACATTTTTTCTCTCTCTCACACCCCACCACACCCCACACACACCAAATTTCCACGAAACCACCCCCCACCCCTCCACACACACACACACAGTTTTGGGGAATGGGGGGGGGGGGGGGGGGGGAGGGGGGGGGGGGGAGACCCAGTGTGGAAGCGAGTGTTGATGCAGTGTTTTAAAAAGGGGGAAAGATGCCCCTTTTTTTTAAAGGGGGAAGGGGGGTATGGCTTTTTGGGGGATGTTATGGGGGGGTGTGTCCCGTGCGTCCCGTGCGTGCGTGCCGTGCGTACGTGCGTGCGGTGTGTGTTGTGTTAGGGGTTGGTGTTGCCGTGTGTGTGTGCGTTGTGTCCCGTCCCGTGCGTGCGTGCGTGTGTGCGTGTGTGGGGTGTGGTTGTCGTGTTTTGCGGCGTGTGTGTTTTGGGGTGTGTGTGTGTGTGTGTGTGTGTGTGTGCGTGGTGTGTGTGTGGGCGGTGTGTGCGTGTGTGTGTGTGCGTTTTTGCGTGTGCGTGTGTTTGCGTTTTGTGGGCGGGGGGGGGGAAATTGTGACGGGGCCGATGGTCCTTATATTTGTGTGTGTGTGTGTGTGTTTGTTGTGGTGTGTGTGTGTGTGTGTGTGTGTGTGTGTTTTTATGTGTGTGTTTTGTGGGGTTGTGTTTGTTTTTGTTTTGTTTTTTGTAAGAGGGGTTTATAGGGGTTGTTTTAGTAATTTATTTAAGAGGTTTTGCTTTGTTTTTGTTTTGTTTTGTTTGGTTGGGTTGTTTTGGTTGTTGTTTTGGGGGGGTGGTTTGGGTTTTGGCCGGTTTTTTTTTTTTGTATGTGTGTTTTTTTTCTTTCTTTTAGTGTTATAAGGAATTTCTCAGTGCCCCTGCCCCTTTTTTGTTTGTTTGTTTTTGTGTTTTTTGTTGTTGGCCAACTTGAGTCTGCGCCCCCCGGTTCCCCTTTTAAAATGAGGGAAAATAAAAAAAAAAACCCCGGGTGTAAAAGGGGAAATATATATATTTTAAAACACACACACACCCCACACACGCACACACACACACACCACACCACACACACAAACACACACACACACACACACCCCACACACACACACAAACACACACACAGAGGACTACAGCTACAAATACTGCGCGTCCATACATTTGAAACCAAAACGATCGGAGAGAGAGAGAGAGAGAGAGAGAGAGAGAGAGAGAGAGAGGAGAGAGAGAGAGAGAGAGAAGGAGAGAGAGAGAGAGAGAGAAAGAGAGAGAGAGGGGAGAGGAGAGAGAAGAGAGAGAGAGAGAGAGAGGGGAAGAGAGAGAGAGAGAGACAGAAAACAGAGACAGAGACAGAGGCAGAGACAAGACAGACACACACACACACACACACACACACACCAGACAGACAGAGACAGAGAGAACAGACAGAAGGCCGAGACGAGAGACACAGAGAGAGAGAACGACCGAATAGACAAGACAAGGGAACACACGGGGGGGGAGAGAGAGAGAGAGAGAGAGAGGGGAGAGAGAGAGAGAGAGGAAAAGAGAGAGAGAGAGAGAACACACAACACACACACACACACACACACACACACACACACACACACACACACACACACACACACACACACACACACACACACACACAGCATGTAAGTTGTAAAAACTAAGGTATGGCAGGACACACAAACAGTTTTTTTTTTTACATTTTATGACGAGGATTTGTTCTGCACGAAACCCGGCCTTCATCTATTGCCGTTGATTGTATTTAGAAAGAAAGTTCGCCTTTGTCTTGAGCCATTTCGGCCGGATGTTCTCTACGTGATTGATTCTGCAGCAAGCACGTCAACGGATTTCAGATTTTCTCACGCACTAGCAAGTATATGAAGAAAATAAAAATCAGTTGCTTCGCTCGGATATTGAAAGCGGAAAATGGCGTGTGCTGTTTGTTCAGCTGATGGATCACAGGAACATCAGAAGGCCCGCCGCTCTTACGAAGATTACACGTGAGTAATTCTGTGTCCCAGCACGCAACTCTGACGTCCTCTGAAGTGCCTTTCTGTCGCCTTTGTTCCGCCTTGTCACTGCACGTGCTGCTTCTTCCATCACCGTTCTAATCTCCTGCATCCTCCCCCGGTTGTGAAGGGAACAAGGTTAACCCTTCCCGGGCCAAAGACATTGTTGTCCTTCTACAGTGCAGTACATTTACATGCAAGTTGTTTAATCGGTTAAAGCTAGTCAGGCTACGCTAGTCAGGACTGATGATGATGATGATGATGATGAGGAGGAGGAGGCGGAGGCGGAGGCGGAGGAGGATGGTGTGTGTGTGTGTGTGTGTGTGTGTGTGTGTGTGTGTGTGTGTGTGTGTGTGTGTGTGTGTGTGTGTGTGCGTGCGTGCGCGTCTGCGTGCGTCTGCGTGTGTATGTGTGTATGCGTGCGTGGGTTCGAGTGTGTGTGTGTGGTGTGTGTGCGTGAGTGCATGTGTGTGGGTGTGTTTGTGTATGTACGTGCGTAAGTGCACGCGCGCGCGCGAGTTTGTGTGTGTGTGCGTGCGTGCGTGTGTGTATGTGCGTCTGCGCGCGCGCGCGCGTGTGTGAGTGTGTGTGTGTGTGAGCGTGTGTGGGGTGCACGCGCGCGCGTGCGTGTGTTGTGTGTGTAGGTCTGTGCGTGGGGTGCGTGCGTGCGTGCGTGAGTGTGTGCGTGCTTGCGTGCGTGCGTGCGTGCGTGCTGGTGGTGTGTGCGTGCGGCCGCGCGAGCGTGCGTGTCTGTGTGATGTTATGCGCGCGGCGTTCGTGTTTTTGTGTGTGTGTGTGCGTGCGTGCATGTGTGTGGGTGCGTTTTATGTGTGTACGTTTCGCGAGTGCGTGCATGCGTGTGTGTGTATGTGGGGTGTGTGTGTGCGGGGTGTGTGTGTGTGTGTGTGTATTGTGTGTGTGTGTGTGCTGTGTGTGTGTGTGTGTGTGTGTGTGTGTGTGTGTGTGTGTGTGTGTGTGTGTGTGTGTGTGCGCTGGGGCGTGTGTGTGTTGTGTGCTGGGTGTTTGCGTGTGTCGTAACCACACACACACCACAACAACACCACACACAACACACACACCACACACACACACACACACACACATCTCCCTCCTTAACTTCTCTCGAAGAAGACAAACTATGCCGATACAAAGGCCCCAGGGGTGGTGTCACTGTAAATGTTTCTTTTTTCATCCATCGACAAACTTATTTGGCTGTTAAAAAAACATCTCAAACAAGAAATGTATGACTGCTAGCGTTTTAAAACAAGATCCAAACACATACACGATTAAAAATGCTGTTTCAGTATTATGACAAAACACAGCATGTGAATTTTTCGGGGTAAACTCCTTTCTCCAAGCTACAAAACAACAGTAAAACAGTGAAAAATGAGAAGTATCTAGATACTTATCTGCTTTTTTGTTGAGCTGTTTAGTTGTAATAAGTAGCACTCTCTTGAACCTCTTACATGTTTGAACATTATTCGTCTGTTCTTTTCATTTCCGCGACAAAAAGCCGATAAACGTAAAACAATGCGCCTAAACAGTTCTGTTTCATGTGTCAGTCGTCTCTCACAGTTCTGTTTCATGTGTCAGTCGCTTCTCACAGTTCTGTTTCATGTGTCAGTCGCTTTTCACACAGTTCTGTTTCATGTGTCAGTCGCTTCTCACACAGTTCTGTTTCATGTGTCAGTCGCTTCTCACACAGTTCTGTTTCATGTGTCAGTCGTGTCTCACAGTTCTGTTTCATGTGTCAGTCGTGTTTCACAGTTCTGTTTCATATGTCAGTCGTGTCTCACAGTTCTGTTTCATGTGTCAGTCGCTTCTCACACAGTTCCGTTTCATGTGTCAGTCGTGCCTCACAGTTCTGTTTCATGTGTCAGTCGTGCCTCACAGTTCTGTTTCATGTGTCAGTCGTGTCTCACAGTTCTGTTTCTTGTGTCAGTCGTGCCTCACAGTTCTGTTTCATGTGTCAGTCGTGTCTCACAGTTCTGTTTCATGTGTCAGTCGTCTCACACAGTTCTGTTTCATGTGTCAGTCGTCTCTCACAGTTCTGTTTCATGTGTCAGTCGCTTCTCACACAGTTCTGTTTCATGTGTCAGTCGTCTCTCACAGTTCTGTTTCATGTGTCAGTCGTTCTCACAGTTCTGTTTCATGTGTCAGTCGTCTCTCACAGTTCTGTTTCATGTGTCAGTCGTGTTTCACAGTTCTGTTTCATGTGTCAGTCGTCTCTCACAGTTCTGTTTCATGTGTCAGTCGTCTCTCACAGTTCTGTTTCATGTGTCAGTCGTCTCTCACAGTTCTGTTTCATGTGTCAGTCGTGTCTCACAGTTCTGTTTCATGTGTCAGTCGTCTCTCACAGTTCTGTTTCATGTGTCAGTCGTGTCTCACAGTTCTGTTTCATGTGTTAGTCGCTTCTCACACAGTTCTGTTTCATGTGTCAGTCGTGCCTCACAGTTCTGTTTCATGTGTCAGTCGTCCTCACAGTTCTGTTTCATGTGTCAGTCGTCTCTCACAGTTCTGTTTCATGTGTCAGTCGTCTCTCACAGTTCTGTTTCATGTGTCAGTCGTCTCACACAGTTCTGTTTCATGTGTCAGTCGTGTCTCACAGTTCTGTTTCATGTGTCAGTCGTCTCTCACAGTTCTGTTTCATGTGTCAGTCGTCTCTCACAGTTCTGTTTCATGTGTCAGTCGTCTCTCACAGTTCTGTTTCATGTGTCAGTCGTGTCTCACAGTTTCTGTTTCTGTTTCATGCGTAAATCGTAATACAAGTAATGCAGTGGTAAACTATGTCTAGAATACCGACCACCAAGGAAAGATTCAATACACAACATAGAGTGCAGAACAGCAAAACCGGATGTATGACACACAGTTACTGCGACATAATAATCTGCAAACCGTTTCGGAATCAAACCGTTCGAGGATAAAAACTTTGTAAGCGGACAGCTGTGAATTGCTGTTGCTCGTATTTGCAAAGAGATTGCACAGTTTCACGACTGACCGACTGTCTGCCTTTGTTTGAGCCTTTTAACCCAGATACAGTGTGCAAGACTGAGGCTGCCCCAAGTATATCACAGGATTTTAGGTGTTCACACTCATTACCAGATGCACTAATATACATGAATTGCTGTTCATCAGTCGAAAATTCCAGTGTATGTACTGCCCTGGTCATGCCGGAGTGAAGGGAAATAACAGAGAAGATGGACTGGCGGGTATCATCACATGTGGCTTGCTTCTCGGAAGATCTGAAGCGTTGAGGAGCTTGAGACACTACCTGCGGGCACAAAGCCAAGGACGTCACACCGTCGACCGCCTGGAGGAGAGAGGCGTGGAAAGAGGAAGCGCTAGACGATCTTCCTTGAAAGGACGAGAGAGGACCATTGTCAATAAGACGAACACTGGAACTGTTTTAAAGGCAACGTTGGGGAAACTCCCGAGGGAGACGGGATGGAACGCAAATGGACTTTTCGGAGCACATTGATGCCATCTTGAATTGAACTGATCCAACCTTCAGAAAATCAAATACACTGCTTGCCCTGGGTTTTAAAAACGTCGGAAAAACAAATTATCTAGATAAGGTTCCGACGTGCGCTGTATATTAACATTAACAGATTAATATTAACAGCTCCCCCCTCTCTCTCTCTCTCTCTCTCTCTCTCTCTCTCTCTCTCTCTCTCTCTCTCGGGTGCACTGCTTGTTCAAAGTATTTTATCCATTTTTAGCTAACCAACTTCAACACACTGAAGATCACTAGGTTCGTGGAGAGTATCCATAAACGCCTTGCTGCTCGTCTGAAGATTACGGGTGATTCATCCTACGTGTCAATATGCATGCACCCTGTTCCGCTGCTTCCTTTGACGTTATTCAAAGCCTGGCCATTTCATCTGCTACCCCTTTCATCCACCCTGTCTGCTTCCATCACCATTCTACGTCTCCTGCAGCCTCCCTCGGTTGTGAACGGAACAGGTTTAACCCTTCCTGGGCCAAAGACGTTTCTGTGTTGTTACAGCGTTTCAAACAAGGTGTGCGTGCGTGTGCGTGTGTGTGTGTGTGTGTGTGTGTGTGTGTGTGTGTGTGGTGTGTGCGTGCGTGCGTGCGTGCGCGTGTGCGTGTGCGTGTGCGTGTGGTGTGTGTGCGTGTGTGTGTGTGGGGCGTGTGTGTGTGTGTGTGGTGTGTGTGTGTGTGTGTGTGCGTTGTGTGTGTGTGTGTGGTGTGGTGCGTGTGTGCGTATGTGTGTGTGTGTGAGTGTGTGTGTGTGTGTGTGTGTGTGTGTGTGTGCGTGCGTGCGTGCGTGCGTGCGTGCGTGCGTGCGTGCGTGCGTGCGTGTGTGTGTGTGTGTTGTGTGTGTGTGTGTGTGTGTGTGCGCGTGTGTGTGTCTGTGGTGAGTGCGTGCCTGCGCGCGTGTGTGTGTGTACGTATATGTATGTGTGTGTGTAAGTTTCTGTGTGTGTGCGTGCGTGCGCGCGCGCACGCGTGTGTGTGTGTGTGTGTGTGCGTGCGCGCGCGCGTGTGTCTTTCCTATACAATCTGCTCTTGTGTGAAGTCGACTGGTTCACTGCAAAATGATTCCCCCCTGCCTCCACCCCCCCCCCCCCCCCACCCCCCGCCCCCCTCTCTCTCTTCTGATCAGCAGGTAAAGTGACTTTACAGGCATACAGAGAAACGATTTCCGAAAGGTTCCTCACGTTGCAGTCTTTTAAGTGCGTGCATAAATTGAAATCTGCTACCCATACCTCACTCCGCCAGGTAGGTCCAGGCCAGGAGCTCCGTGGGTGTTTTCAACCGTTGAACCTGTAACTGTGACACAGTAACGGGCAACCGCTCATGGTAGACGACTTTTATTTCGCTCTGTTACTCGTATGTCTGTGTAACAACATCTAGTATTTCGGAGACACGCTCAGTTTTGCCCTAGACCCTGTGACGAAACTATAGCAACATTCTTCCACAGTGACCCAGCAGCTAAGGACGAAGCAGACACCAAGCTGTATAAGCAGCGCTATCGGGGAATCGGCACCCGAACTGCAGTGTCAGTAGCCTTGTGGTTTACCCAGGACAGTCATCCTGGTTCTGACGATCGCCTACCGAGATTTTGGCAATATAAACTAATATTCAAACACATGAAACGTAAAAACAAAACAAACAAACAAATAAACAAAAAGCTTTATTTATCTATTTCCTAGGACAAAGCACAGCATGCGAATTTTCGGGTGAAATGAACAGTGAGATGGAGAGCTAAACCACTTGTCTGTTTTTGTCTTGTCCAGTGCTTGGAAGAATCTAAAACGCTAGCAATCATTCCTGTTTAAGATATAAAAAATCAATCAATCAACATCTAATAATTGTTGCGGAAATAACAGGCAACAGTTTCGCCCTTAGACCTATTTCTTTGTTTTTCTTTTTCTTTCAGTGTTTAATTTTTTTGATCACATGATCTCCTGGAAAGGTTTGGAAATCACGATGGTCAATGCACTGAAAGGGAGAAGCTAAACAGGCTGCATTCGTGGCAGTGAGTGAAGCATGCAAGGCAGGACTCTGACCTACCACGGGCGCTGAAAAGGAACCTTTGAAAGCTCTGAATTTTGACATACCACAGGCACTGAAAAAGGAACCTTTGATAGCTCTGAACTCTGACCTACCACAGACACTGAAAAAGGATCCTTTGGTAGCTCAGACCTACCACAGGCACTGAAGAGGGAATCCGAGACAGCTGTGAATTCTGACCTACCACAGGCACTGAAAAAGGGAACCTTTGACAGCTCAGACCTACCACAGGCACCATAGAAGGAACCTTTGATAGCTCTGAATTCTGACCTAGCTAACACAGGCACTGAAGAAGGAACCTGTGATAGCTCTGAAGTCTGACCTACCACAGGCACTGAAGAAAGAACTTTTGACAACTCTGAATTCTGACCTACCACAGGCACTGAAGAAGGAACTTTTGACAGCTCTGAAGTCTGACCTACCACAGGCACTGAAGAAGGAACCTTTGACAGCTCTGAAGTCTGACCTACCACAGGCACTGAAGAAGGAACTTTTGACACCTCTGAATTCTGACCTACCACAGGCACTGAAGAAGGACCTTTGACAGCTCTGAATTCTGACCTACCACAGGCACTGTGACAGCTCTGAAGTCTGACCTACCACAGGCACTGAAGAAGGAACCTTTGAAAGCTCTGAAGTCTGACCTACCACAGGCACTGAAGAAGGAACCTGTGATAGCTCTGAATTCTGACCTACCACAGGCATTGAAAAATGAACCTGTGATAGCTCTGAATTCTGACCTGTCACAGGCACTGAAGAAGGAACATTTGACAGCTCTGAATTCTGACCTACCACAGGCACTGAAGAAGGAACCTTTGACAGCTCTGAATTCTGACCTACCACAGGCACTGAAGAAGGAACCTGTGACAGCTCTGAACTCTGACCTGTCACTGGCACTGAAGAAGGAACCTGTGTTAGCTCTGAACTCTGACCTGTCACAGGCACTGAAGAAGGAACCTTTGACAGCTCTGAAGTCTGACCTACCACAGGCACTGAAAAATGAACCTGTTATAGCTCTGAATTCTGACCTACCACAGGCACTGAAGAAGGAACTTTTGATAGCTCTGAAGTCTAACCTACCACAGGCACTGAAAAGGGAACCTTTGACACCTCTGAATTCTGACCTACCACAGGCACTGAAGAAGGAACCTTTGACAGCTCTGAAGTTTGACCTATAGCAACCTCTGACTTGTGACTCTTCATTCATGCTTCCAACCTGCTTCTCTCACTCTCCACCCCGCTCCCCTACAAATAGAAAAAGACACATGCTGCAAAGCCATTCAGAGAACAGGTGGGTTTTAAAATTCAGACATCTGCGGAACGCCGCCGAGGAATCTGCTTCCCCGATTGTTTTGTGGTAGAGCATTCCAGACCTTGAGACCAGAGTGCAGCACTAGGAACCCGTAAGCGTGGTTGCGATGAGGAGCAGGAACAGAAAACGACCCAAAGCGACAAACTCGCCTGCACTACTCGCTGCACGCGACAATGTACATTTAGCTGAACCAAACACATAAAAGGTTTAAAAGAACGCTTACTTATTATGACACAGGCACTCAATCTGCTAAAGTTTCGGTGTAATCCCCTTTGACAAGCTACAAAACAACATTTAACAGTCAATGGTTAAAAACGATGAACATTAATTAGATGAGAAGCGAAATAAGTTATCTTTTTTTGTTTGTTTTTGTTTTGGGTTGCGCTGTTGTTTTCCTCCTGTCCAATGCTTGGAAGTGTCTGAGTCCCAATCAATACGCGTTCTTTTGAACCTTTTATGTATTCGGATCTTGTTTTAGAACGCTAGCAGTCATTCTTGTTTCAGATTTCTCTTTTTCTTTTTCTTTTTTGCATTTAGCTGAACCCAAACACACCAAACCATTACCTGTAGGAATGCGTTGGTCACAGACTCACTAACCATTGTAACCTTAGATCTTTCATAGGAAAATGAACCGCTGCAAGTCTGAAGTGGCCGTCTGGTAGCAGTTTCTATTTTATCCTCTGTATGAACAGAAGACGAAAGCAAAGTAGGCTTACAAGATTTTGAAGCAGTTCTGCTCAGTTGAGTTCAAGATGGTATCTATGCGCTCGGAAAAGCCCATATGCGCTCCACCCCGTCCCTCAGATGTTTTCCCAACGTTACCTTTGAAATGGTTCCAATGTTCCTCTGATTGACGACACCCCTCTCTCGTCCTTTCAAGGAATATCGTCTAGCGCTTTCTCTTTCCACGCCTGTCTCTCCCAGGCAATCGATGCCGTGATGTCCTAGGTTTTGTGCTCGCAGGTAGTGTCTCAAGCTCCTCAAAACCTCAAATCTTCCGAGAAGCAAGCCACTTGTGAGGGTTGCTTTGCCCGCCAGTCTATTTCCTCGGTCATTTCCCTTCACTCCGGCATGTCCAGGGCAGTACACACATAGGAGTTTTCGAAGGTGCATGTTGGTCATTGGGCTTCCCATTCTACTTTTCACTTTTTGTAGCAAGCTCATTGAATCGGTAAGGATAATGGCATGTTTGGTCCGACTGTCACCTCTTGAGGCAATCCAGCGGAGATCTTGAGATATCGACAAGGCTGCACTGTCTTCATGGATGGTAGTCGCACCTTACTTGACAATGCAGCCCCACCCTGACTGGTCTATGAGACTATGAAGTCTTGTGGTTTGCTGTTTCCTTGAATGAGAAGCTTGATCTCTGACCCTGTTTTCCCTGCTGGCCATTCTCGACAGTGCTTTCCCAAGCTTTCTGACAGGAGAGTCTCGCAGAGACGCCGGAATCGGTTTGGGTACCTTTCCCACTCCTTGGTTTGCTTGAGCTCTGTCAGCTGGCATACCTGCAGTATTGAGTCCTCTGCCTGACCCATCCAAGACTTGCCCCGTCACAGTCTGCAGCCCTCTGTCTTTCAAGGCTTCATGGAGTGGGTTGTGGTGATTTTTGACGGCACTGAAGTATGCTTTGACCTGCTCCACTTTCTGTCTGGTTTGCATTGGTGGGAGGTCTATCATGAACCTCATGGCCTCAGAGGGTGTCCTTGGTGGTTCCCAGTATGACTCGCATTGCCTCGTTCTGCACTCTGTCCAGCTTTAGCAGATTTGTCTATAGTGCCATTGTTGTGGGGCCTACTCTATATAGAGTCAGTGACACCGAGCACCACACATTGATACAGTGGGAAGTGTCGGCGTTGTTTAGTATCCTTTGCAGCCATAGCCTTCAGGACTGAAGCATACGCCAGTAAACCTGCATGTTCGTGTGTGTGTGTGTGTGTGTGTGTGTGTGTGTGTGTGTGTGTGTGTGTGTGTGTGTGTGTGTGAGAGAGAGAGAGAGAGAGAGAGAGAGAGAGAGAGAGAGAGAGAGAGAGGAGAGAGAGAGAGAGAGAGAGAGAGAGAGAGAGAAGAGAGAGAAGGGAGAGCGTGTGTGTGTGTGTGTGTGTGTTGTGGTGGTGTGTGTGTGTAGAATGTGTGTGTGGTGTGAGAGGAGATGAGAGGAGAGAGAGAGAGAGAGAGAGAGAGAGAGAGAGAGAGAGAGAGAGAGAGAGATGAGAGAGTGTGTGTGTGGAGTGTGTGTGTGTGTGAGTGTGTTGTGTGTGTGTGTGTGTGTGTGTGTGTGTGTGTGTGTGTGTGTGTGTGTGTGTGTGTGTGTGTGTGAGAGAGAGAGAGAGAGAGAGAGAGAGAGAGAGAGAGAGAGAGAGAGAGAGAGAGAGGAGAGAGAGAGAGAGAGAGAGAGAGAGAGAGAGAGAGCAGAAGAGAGAGAGAACACACACAGACACAGACACAGACAAGACAGACAGACAGACAGACAGACAGACAGACAGACAGACCAGAGACAGACAGAGAACAGCAGACAGACAGACGACGACAGACAGACAGACAGACAGAGACAGACATAGACAGAGACAGAGAGAAAAGACAGACAGACAGACAGAGACAGACATTGTGTTGTGTGTGTGTGTGTGTGTGTGTGTGTGTGTGTGTGTGTGTGTGTGTGTGTGTGTGTGTGTGTGTGTGTGTGTGTGTGTGAGAGAGAGAGAGAGAAGAGAGAGAGAGAGAGAGAGAGAGAGAGAGAGAGAGAGAGAGAAGAGAGAGAGAGAGAGAGAGAGAGAGAGAGAGAGGAGAGTGGAGGAGGTAGGAGGAGAGTGAGAGAGGTGTGTGTTAGTGTTAGTGTTAGTGTTAGTGTGTTAGTGTTAGTGTGTGTGTGTGTTTATGTTAGTGTGTTAGTGTTAGTGTTAGTGATAGTGTTAGTGTGTGTGTGTGTGTGTGTGTGTGTGTGTGTGTGTGTGTGTGTGTGTGTGTGTGTGTCTGTCTGTCTGTGTGTGTCTGTCTGTGTCTGTGTGTCTGTGCAATTACAACGAAGTGCTGGCTCTGAAAACACTAGTATTAACGCACACAGCCTTCTTCTTTGTCGTGGCTTTCCGGCACAGGCCGTGCACCGTCTCCCTGTACTTCGTGCCGGCAAAGTAATACACCAGGAAGTTGAGCGAGGAGTTGAGCCCCGCGCACAACTCCGCAACACCGGTCAGGACGAAGAACAGGTTGGCGAAACGGCCGGTGGAGTTGAGCTCTGGGAGCAGAATCGAGGTCACCCGCAGGAGGATGTTGGGAAGGTTGAGGACGATGAACTGGACGGACAGGTAGATGAGCATCCTGGTCAGAGCGATCTCTCTTGGCGAGAGGGCCGAGGATGACTCCTGTCTCCACTGGGCCACCTTCTTCAGCTTGACGGCCGTCACCGCCGTGGCCACGGTGACGACGCTGCACGTGGTAATCGGCACGACCATCCCGTACACCACACTGTCAAGCACATCCACCAGCCGTTTGTTGGCTACATAGTACCGGCTGACGGTCAGTAGAAGCCTCTCCTGTCCTGACGTCACGTCGTACAAACAGATGACGCGGTATTTCTCCGTGACGGCGAACCTCCCTCCCGCGATCAGCACAACCCCGACGAGGATGACGACCGCCGTGGTCCTGGTCTTCAGCAGCGTGCTGGAACGCAGAGGCCAGATGACGCAGAAGCACCTCTCTCCGGAGATGATGGCGGAGATGAACGCCGAAGCCCAGCCGAAGCCGTAGAACCCCAAGAGGTGGCTGTTGATGACGAAAGCCACCGTCTCTCCCACGGCCCATTGAAACGATACGGCCGCACCGGGACCCATGGTTTCCACGTACCTCAGAAAGACGAACGTGAGGTAGACCAGGTCCACCAGCGACAGGGAGAAGAGACACAGGTTGATGCGCTGCTTCAGGCCGTGCTTGAAAAAGACCAGCAAGGTTCAGGGCGTTGCCTGGACAGCCGATGAAGAAGAGCGAGGGGATCAAGGCGGTGGCTTTCAAACGGTTGAAAAGAATGAACGTGGCGTTGCTGATGGGGTCGTGGCTGTCATCGTAGAGCATGAGACCTGACGAGTTCATAAACGGACAGGTGTGACTGGTCAACAAGGCTGTGCTTCCGTCACCGAGCCCGCTGGAGTTGATCGCGCCATCTGGTGGATAGAAGACAGTGTTGACGTCATATCCCGTCGTGTTGTCCGTGACGTTACCAAGCGCGCTGGAGGTAGTGGCACCACGTGTGACGTATTGAACAGCATTGACGTCATAATCTCTCAGGGTGGTCATGAACTTACTGACGGTCGTTGTCATTCCGGATATAAATTCGAGGCGCAAGGCAAAACTGTTGATTGAAGGAAATGCATTTTTTTTTTTAAAGGTTTTAAACAACGCTTTTATGATGATGATGATCATGATGATGATTACTACTACTACTATTACTACTACTACTATTATTATTATATTGATATAGATTGAAGCCAAGAAACTGGGTTTACATTTTCCTTAACACAACAGCACCAAGAAACGAAAAATGTACCGCAAACGCAAAATACAAAGCCACGAATAGCATTACGACTAGGAATTCCAGGCAGCTTTATTACAAAGCCAAAATCAGTTACAATTAGTGCGAAAGACAATGGGGAAACGTGCTACAGCTACTTTCTGGTCACTCCCTAAATATATGCATACATCTGGCGTTGTTATTTCCACTGTCTAGTATGTTGAATGAGAACCGATACAGTCATCAGATACATCAGCAGGAATGACTGACAGGCACATAATTCTGATTTGTGATAAACAACCATGTTACAGTTGACATACCGTGTGACGAAGACGAATACGATTTGAGCAACATCAGCATCACGTGTGGAATGTTTGGGGTTTTATACAGAGGCAGACGTTGTGTGCAATTTATAATTATGTTTGTTTTGGCTTGAGCAGCTTGCATTTCAATGAATCACTGTCTGTAGTGTGTACCCTGGGTATATTGACATCAAATAAGGCAGGGACAATTACATATAATCATATCGGCTTTTCTCGGAATAACGCGCAATCAATCAAACAAACAAACAAACAAACAAACAAACAAACAAACAAACATTACCTAGTGTTCTAAAACAAGATCCAAACACATAAATGGTTAAAAGAAGCGCTAATATAAAATACAAACATGTGAGAATTTTAGGGGTAAATCCCTCTGTCGAAGCGATAAAACAAAGTTAAACTATTGTTGTCGCTTAACTATGTTTTTTGTGTGTGGTCTTATTGTTGTTGTTTCTTGGTCGCTTCGACAAAGGCGCTTACCCCGAAAGTTCGCATATCTCTTGCATTGTCACA
>JABMCL010001123.1:27500-30000 GCA_018857735.1 Alviniconcha marisindica
GTGTGTGTGTGTGTGTGTGTGTGTGAACGCTCATTGTGTCGTTGAGCGCATTACAAACATACATAATAATAACCTTTACGAGACGGTGTTGACTCTGGAAACAGCGGTGTCAACGTACACAGCCTTCTTCTTTGTCGTGGCTTTCCGGCACAGGCCGTGCACTGTTTCCCTGTACTTCGTGCCGGCAAAGTAATACACCAGGAAGTGGAACGAGGAGTTGAGCCCCGCGCACAACCCCACGACACCGCTAACGAAGTAGTGGGGGTTGGCGAAGCGGCCGCTGATGTTTAGTTCCGGGACGAACAGACTCGCCACACACAGCATGACGTTGGGGATGTTGAGGACGATGAACTGGATGGACTGGTAGATGAGCATCCTGGTCAGAACGATCTCTCGCGGCGAGAGGGCCGAGGATGACTCCTGTCTCCACTGGGCCACCTTCTTCAGCTTAACGGCCGTCACCGCCGTAGCCAAGCCAACAAAAGCGAATGTGGACATGGGCAGGATCAGTCCGTACACCACGTCGCTCAGCACGTCCACAAACTGCTTGTGAAGGAAGTAGTACTCGCTGGCCTTCAGCTGGTACCTCTCCTGTCCTGACGTCACGTCGTACAAGCAGGTGACGCGGTACTTCTCAATGACGGCGAACCCCCCTCCCGTGATGAGCACAACCCCTACGACGATGACGACCGCCGTGGTCCTGGTCTTCAGCAGCGTGCTGGAACGCAGAGGCCAGATGACGCAGAAGCACCTCTCTCCGGAGATGATGACGGAGATGAACAGCGAAGCCCAGCCGAAGCCGTAGAATCCGAGGAGGTGATTGTCGGAGATGAACATGCTCGTCGGTCCCAGCCGCAATGAGGACGCGGTCATAGAGGTGAAGTCCATCTGATCCGCGCGCACGACGTAGACGAAGGCGAGGTAGACCAGGTCCACCAGCGACAGGCTGAATAGACACAGGTTGATGCGCTTCTTGAGGCCGTGCTTGAAGAACACTAGCATGTTCAGCATGTTGGTGGGTAGGCCGATGAAGATGATCAAAGGGATCAGGATGGAGGCTTTTATGTTGCTGAAGAGGTTGAGTGTCGCGGTGCTGATGGGGTCGTTGCTGTCGTCGTGGACTAAGAGGGTGGAGAAGTTGAAAACCAAACAGCCAGACCTGTTCATGAATGATATGCTGCTGTCAAGGAACTCGCTTGAATCGGTCGCGTCATCCGTGACGTGTTCTGCAGAGATGACGTCATATCCTGCAATGGTGGCTGTGACGTCTCCTACGGTCGTTGTCATCCTGGTTATGAGCTCCTGGCGATGAAGTAGCAGCTACGCAGAAAAACAGAGGAATGAAAAATCAATATGAAGCTTAGTAAACGATTTTGTGTGTGCTTACTGAACATAAAAATATATGTATATTATAATAATAATAATAAAAAATAAAAAATAAAAAGAAAGAAAGAAAGGCGGGAGTAAGAAATAAGATGATGGGTCCTTGCAGTCAGCCCTCGATTTGTTGCGTCTTTCGAACATACCACTTACAAGGAGTCCGAAAACACACTGAAATAATAACAAGATAAAAGCAAAAGCAGCAACAACTACAAAACAAACAAACAAAAAAGACAAATAAATGATCAAAAACACAAGCCCACTCTCCAACAAACGAAGAAACAAAAAAACAAAAAAGGAACACACACTCTCTCTCTCTCTCTCTCTCTCTCTCTCTCTCTCTCTCTCTCTCTCTCTCTCTCTACTCTCATCTCCTCTCCATCCCACACACCACACACACACACACACACACACACACACACACACACACACACACACACACACACACACACACACACACACAACACACACACACACACACACACCCACACAACACACACACACACACACACACACACACACAACACACACACACACACAACACACACACACACACACACAACACACATACACACACAACACAACACACACAAACACACACAACACAAACACACAACACAACACAAACACACACAACACACACACACACACCACACCACACACCACCACCACCAACACACAAACAAAACAACAAACAACACACAACAACAACAACACACACACACAACACACACACAAACAAAACAACAACACAACACAAAAACACACAAACAAACAAACACAACACACAAACACAACAAACAACACACACACACACACACATCCACACCACCACACACACACACACACACACACACACACACACACACACACACACACACACACACACACACACACACACACACACACACACACACACACACACACACACAACAAACACACAACACACAACAACACACACAACACAAATAACAACACAACATACAAACACAAACAAACAAACCACACATAACAAACACACACCACACACACACACACACACAGCACACAAACACAACAACAACACACACACACACACACGCACACACGCCACGACACGCACGCACGCACACACACACCA
>JABMCL010001123.1:35000-37500 GCA_018857735.1 Alviniconcha marisindica
GACGTAATACGCATACCGTCAATAGCTGCACCCGTGGGGAGATCCCAATCTATTTTTAGACCACCACAGTTTTATATTGGCGTATTTCAAAATGGCCAAAGCAGAAATTAATGCTACAGAAAAATCGTGCCTTAAAAAAACAAAACAAATCATGCCAAGAATCGTTTTTTTTTTTTTTTTTAGCCAAATCTGGCGTATTTCAGAAGGGCGTATTTCAGAAGGGCCGATGCTAGAGAAAATTCGTAGCTAAAACAATAAACATTCATGCCCAAACTATTTTTTATTTTATTTTATTTTTTAGCTAAACCTGCGTGGCCTAGTTCCTTTAACAGAGTAAAAATAGAAATACCGTCTTGTATGGATAGTCATAGTTCAGGAGCTGTGTGAGAGTCGAGGTGGCCGTCCTGAGCTGTCCGTCCCAACGAGCCTTATGGAAACCGTGGACGTAAAGCTATATTAAAACCATGCTTCGGCATTGGTCACAGCTTGTCCCTAATATGTCAACCGACATCCGAGGACATAAGCATCACATGAAGAAGAAGAAGAACAATTTATAGCTTTACACACGTTTTTGAAGTTTCGGCCTGCAAATAATTGACAGTGACCTCGTCTCAGGCACGTGATAATCTGCTCAGGCGTAATAATTTGTCGGGCGACTTAACTCATAAATGTCTGAATAATATTACATCTTTCTTTGAATAAATCTCCTAACAGCTAACGAGCAGTTTTTTTCTTGGTGCTCAAACAGTAGTAAGTTTGTTACAAACGACTCAAATAAAACAAGGCGTGTCATTTATAGCCGCCAACAAAGTTTACACCAGCACAAATAAAACCACAATCGTTTGAATCGAGACGGAACTCCTTTCTTTCTTCTTCTTTTTTTGATGTAGATTCATAACAACTTTTCGCCCTGATATAACCGTAATGGTTGACTGTGCGTAAAACACCAAGTTACTTACTTACTCATTACGACTTTAAATTAACGACTTTATTATCCTCTAAGTTTCCCCTAGTGTGTTTGTAAACTGGAACGACTAAGACAATTATTTTTGCTTGGTCAACTGCAGGTCAAATTTTTACTGCATCTGGGACTGCGAACAAAACGATATTACTAGGTTTCAATCAATAGCAATGAACACACACACACACACACACACACACACACACACACACACACACACACACACACACACACACACACACACATCACACACACACACACACCACACACACACACACACACACACACACACCACACCACACACACACACACACACACACACACACACACACACCACACACACACACACACACACACACACACACAACACACACACACACACACACACACACACACACACACACACACACACACACATAAAGCGTTATAAAAACAACAACTATTTACTCATGCAGAATCACGTACGAGCGCAGTGAGTCTGCTCGAAAGCGGAGAATGGCGCTACATAAAAGCGACCAACAAACAAGCAAGGTCATCATGGTTCAGGAGCTGTGTGAGAGTCGAGGTGGCCGTCCTGGGCTGTCCGTCCTAACGAGCCTTCTGGTTTCCGTGGACGTAAAGCTATACTGAACCATGCTTCGGCATCGGTCTCAGCTTGTCCCTAATATGTCAACTGACATCTGAGGACATTAAGCAACACTACCTACCTGCCTTCGGAGGGCGCTGACCGCGTCGCTGGACAGCTGCGCGGAGATAAAGAGTGCCCCTTCAGTGGCGTAACTAAATCTGGCAGAGTTTGGAGGAAGGTGCCGGAAAGCGATGCTCGGAGTGTGCTTTGCCTGTTTACTCTCGCAGACGCCTAACAGTGTGCACAGCTCTCTCCACCTCTCCACCTGGTCACCCAGGTTTACCAGCCGCGACCTGTATCTGCGTTGTCGGTCTCTAGCCAGTTGAGCTAAGCGTTGTTTTGATTTTTGTCTTCCGCAGACCAGTGGTTGTAGGTGCAGATCTGTCTCTGCTTTGATTGCATAATCTTGAAAACACGGAAAGCACAAGTGTTCCATTCTCAGTTCTTCGTTGCTTTCGTTCAATGGGCTCCAACAGAAGAAATAGCGCACGAAAAAATACATGTATTGTTATGCTACAAAAGAAGGCGCGACACAAAACAAGACACATGTACCGTCCCGTGTTCTCTTGTCGTGTACATATTCCTAGTAATTCTTTTGTTTTGTCATTCTTACCATCAGTAACTATTTCTAGAGCCATTTTCCCCTTCTGCTTTCTATAATCTTGACGTCAGATTATTACTATCGCAATGACGTCAAAATGATTTTGCCATCATTTCATTGTCCGTCTTGGCAAGTTTCAGACAATATCAATTTATTTCCGTGTATTTTATGCTGTATTGTATGAAAAGGTTAGGAAAATGAAATTATTTCAAACACACTGTCCAGATTTAAAAAATAAAAATAAACATTAACAAAAATAATTTACACGTGACATGTACACAAAACTGAGAAATTCCGGTACCCTATCAAT
>JABMCL010001123.1:45000-55000 GCA_018857735.1 Alviniconcha marisindica
CAGGGCTGTGTAAGTGGGTTGAGCTATCCACACAGGGCTGTGTAAGTGGGCTGAGCTATGTACACAGGGCTGTGTAAGTGGGCTGAGCTATCCACACGGGGCTGTGTAAGTGGGCTGAGCTATCCACACAGGGCTGTGTAAGTGGGCTGAGCTATCCACACAGGGCTGTGTAAGTGGGCTGAGCTATCCACACAGGGCTGTGTAAGTGGGCTGAGCTATGTACACGGCTGTGTAAGTGGGCTGAGCTATCCACACAGGGCTGTGTAAGTGGGCTGAGCTATCCACACAGTGCTGTGTAAGTGGGCTGAGCTATCCACACAGGGCTGTGTAAGTGGGCTGAGCTATGTACACAGGGCTGTGTAAGTGGGCTGAGCTATCCACACAGGGCTGTGTAAGTGGGCTGAGCTATGTACACAGGGCTATGTAAGTGGACTGAGCTTTCTGGCAAAAAGCGAGAGTTCAATGGTATTTTTCTGCAGTGGGAAAAGTACTAAGTCCGCCAATGCGGCGTGATTTATCTCTCTGTTCTTATCAGGAATTTGAGTACAAGTTATGTTTACAAAAAATGAACCCAAGCCTTCTTTGCTAGGAAGCATAGCGCATGAAAAAAAGAAGAAAAAAAGAAAAAGAAAAAATGAAGGAGAAGAAAATTAATAGACCAAAAAAGCATGCACAATCTCTCGAGGATTTCTGTTTTGTTCTCGGGGAATTTAAATCGGTATATACCCCCCCCCCCCCCCCCCCCCGTCAGTGTGTTTCGTTCACAAGGTAGCGTTTACACCTGCGTTGCTAGACAATGAACAGAATGACCTGAAATTAACAGCAATGTACCGAGGGTATAGTCAAAGTGTTCTGCTATTGTTTTCCCATCTTATTCGTTTACTATGCTACAGATGTGTGCTTTTTGGGAATACCAAAAGGGACAGCCTGATCCGATTCGTTGCTAGGCAACTATATTTCCAAGTACCCAGTAATATATATTTGTATAGGTTCGTAAGCTGAGGAAATGGCATATAGATATATATTAAATGAACAACCTGCACAATATGCCCCCCCCCCCCCCCCCCCGACCCCTTAAAAAAAATTAATTGAAAACAAACTAATAGAAGCAATATCACCACGTGAAGGTGAACCTGCGGGGAAGAGACTAACTTTATTACACAAGGACAACGGTCTGACTGACTGACTGACTGACTGAATGACTGACTGACTAACTGACTGACTAACTTTATTATACAGGGATAACGGGGAACTAAAAGAGAAGAAGACAGCTAAAACGAAATGAGAAAAGCATCAGCTGATATACCAAATAGTCGTCTCGATAGTTTCATAGTAATTATGTTTTCAACTCCCAAATCTATCTCTTGTACATAGTCCGCCAACGATTTTTTTTAATGAGAAGTAAGACGCCACCAGATCTGCTACCTGCTCTAGAAAGTTTAACAGCTGGCGACACAAAATGTATAAAATTGTAGAATACGTTTGTCTTCAAATCCTCCACAAATGTTTCAAGAGCGCACACAAAGTCAAATTTGTTCACATACGAAATTAAAGTCCGCATCATTTATCTTTGCTCTCCATCCGCATATGTTATATGACAGAAACGAAATAGCTTTTACCTTCGCAGCTGAGCGTGGGCCTCAGCCACTGTCCTATTTCCCGGAATTCTTATTCTTACCTCCCCTCTGCTTTGTGGTGAAAGACGTACGGTCCGTGGCACTGGTTGTTCTGGTCTGTTTGGGTAGCTCGGCTAACCACGAGTGTTTAGTGGAGGACTTCAAACAACGTCAATTCGAGGACTGTCGGGTCACCCTCGGAGATACTAAAGACTGTCTCCTGGATGTTAACGTGGCATCTCCTGTCATGGGGTGCGTGCGTGTGTCTGTGCTCGCTGTGTGAGTGTCAGCAATGACGTGACTGTAAAGACGTGACTGTAAAGACGTGACTGTAAAGACGTGACTGTAAAGACGTGACTGTCAAGACGGTCACCAGGTGGGGGTCACCGTCGCATCATCAACGGTTGGTCCGCTTGTTGCGTCGTCGGCTTGGGTCGTCCCGCGGTTTCCCTCTCTTTGGTCTGGCAGGCTTGCCGAGCCGGGGTCAGCCGGCGGTGATCCCTGCGTGGTCCTGTCGAGCCGCTGGCGTGGGGCAACGTCTTGTAGTTTCCTGGGTGAGGCGGTGGTCTGGGCAGACGTATCTGTGACTGCAGCTGGTGCTGGTGGGGTCTCCGGGGCGGGGGCGGTCTCAGGTGGCGCTTCGTTGGCAAGGGCGTTGTCTGGTAAACCAGGAGCGAGCGATCTGCCGGAAGACTCGCTGGCGGTGTCTTTAGGTGGACTCTGGGAGGCAAGTATACAGGAGCTGCCCTCAGTTCTATGTGCAGCTCTGTGGCTACACGTTAGTCCCCATGCTGTGTCACCACCTAAGGCGGCTTCCGCATACGTTTCAGCATCGTGAGATTGTCGGGAGGTCATCTCACTACTTGGGGCAAGCGATGGTGCCTGTCGCGCAGTGGCTGCTTGATTGTACGGTTGTTGGGTCTCACTCGTGGCTGGGGGAACTTCAGGGTTGCGTCGTTGTTGCCCTGCTGGCTGACGTCATCATCCATCATCTGGGGGTCTTCAAAGGCTGTTCCCCACGTCACCATGCTGACTTGGTCGAGGTCAAGAAGTGAGTCCTGAGCTGAGTCCTGAGCTGAGTCCTGAGCTGAGCTGAGTCCTGAGCTGAGTCCTGAGTCCTGAGCTGAGTCCTGAGCTGAGTCCTGAGTCCTGAGCTGAGTCCTGAGCTGAGTCCTGAGCTGAGTCCTGAGCTGAGTCCTGAGTCCTGAGCTGAGTCCTGAGCTGAGTCCTGAGTCCTGAGCTGAGTCCTGAGTCCTGAGCTGAGTCCTGAGTCCTGAGCTGAGTCCTGAGCTGAGTCCTGAGTCCTGAGCTGAGTCCTGAGTCCTGAGCTGAGTCCTGAGTCCTGAGCTGAGTCCTGAGTCCTGAGCTGAGTCCTGAGCTGAGTCCTGAGTCCTGAGCTGAGTCCTGAGCTGAGTCCTGAGACCTGAGCTGAGTCCTGAGTCCTGAGCTGAGTCCTGAGTCCTGAGCTGAGTCCTGAGCTGAGTCCTGAGTCCTGAGCTGAGTCCTGAGCTGAGTCCTGAGCTGAGTCCTGAGTCCTGAGCTGGAGTGATCACGGGGATGTTTTCGATGTCCTGGCCGAGGATCTCGCCGCTCAGATCACGAAGAAGACTGTCAGTGCTCGACACGGGCTCGTGCTGATAGTGAACAACCGCGTTGTGCGGTGCAGCGTCCGCTTGACCGTCTGTGACGTCTGCCGTGCCAGGAAGGTGAGGGTCTCCATTGTGTCTGTTGTTGACGAGAGGGAAAGCTGTCTGCGTTGTATTATACACAGACGGAGTTGTTGAGCTCGTCGTTGACAACGCAGTCTCCGTGTCCAGTCCTGTGCCTCGCTTCGTTTTCGTCTTCACCCTTGCGAGAGGCATCGTCTCTTTCAGTGGATGCTTCAAACAGTTTATTTCTGCTGTCCGCTACGGTGTTGCTTGCACTGCACTCCGCACTGTAGTGGCTGTAGCCGCGTTGCTTGTTGTCGGAAGATGCACCGCCCATTGCTTGGAATGCTTCTGCGTGGTCCACCGTGTTCTCAGCGCGGTGGTGGTAGTGGCTAGTGGTCCACCGTGTTCTCAGCATTGTGGTGGTAGTGGCTAATGGTCCACCGTGTTCTCAGCACTGTGGTGGTAGTGGCTAGTGGTCCACCGTGTTCTCAGCACGGTGGTGGTTGTGGCTAGTGGTCCACGTGTTCTCAGCGCGGTGGTGGTAGTGGCTAGTGGTCCACGTGTTCTCAGCACGGTGGTGGTTGTGGCTAGTGGTCTACCGTGTTCTCAGCGCGGTGGTGATTGTGGCTAGTGGTCCACCGTGTTCTCAGCGCGGTGGTGATTGTGGCTAGTGGTCCACCGTGTTCTCAGCGCGGTGGTGACTGTGGCTAGTGGTCCACCGTGTTCTCAGCACTGTGATGGTAATGGCTAGTGGTCCACCGTGTTCTCAGCACTGTGATGGTAGTGGCTAGTGGTCCACCGTGTTCTCAGCACGGTGGTGGTTGTGGCTAGTGGTCCACCGTGTCCTCAACACTGTGGTGGTAGTGGCTAGTGGTCCACTGTTCTCAGCACGGTTGTGGTAGTAGCTAGTGGTCCACCGTGTTCTCAGCGCGGTGGTGGTAGTGGCTAGTGGTCCACCGTGTTCTCAGGCGGTGGTGATTGTGGCTAGTGGTCCACCGTGTTCTCAGCGTGTTGGTGGTAGTGGCTAGTGGTCCACCGTGTTCTCAGCGCGGTGGTGGTAGTGGCTAGTGGTCCACCGTGTTCTCAGCGCGGTGGTGGTAGTGGCTAGTGGTCCACCGTGTTCTCAGCGTGTTGGTGGTAGTGGCTAGTGGGTCCTCTTTTGCGTGGCGGTGCGTTGTTGGCACGACCGGAGCTCCCGTAGTGCTGGTAGTCCTTCCACGGCTGGCCCCTGGAGTTACTCTGTCTGTCGTGGGGGGCGTAACGGGAATCGGTGTCGTTTCCGGAGACCCGGGCCTGCCGCTCTGCCACTCTCAGTTTTCCGTTGAGAACCAGGTTAAGCCACAACCTTTCCCTGACGTCTGAACTCAGCCACTGGGAAGACGTCTTCGTGTCAGGTCGTTGACAAAACCGGACTGCGTTTTGGTGTAGATGGTCTGTGTGTTTTGTTCTGTATGTTGTCGTGTAGTGTTGTAGGGGCGTGTGATGTGGGGGTGAGAAGAGAAGAGAGAGAGGAGAGAGAGAGAGAGAGAGAGAGAGAGAGAGGAGAGAGAGGAGAGAGAGAGAGAGACAAGAGAGAGAGAGAGAGAGAGAGAGAGAGGGAGAGAGAGAGAGAGAGAGAGTGATGGAGAGGGAGGATGGTGAGAGAGAGGTGAGAGGGTGGGTGTGTGAGAGAAGAGAGAGAGAGAGAGAGAGAGAGAGAGAGAGGAGAGGAGAGAGAGAGAGAGAGAGAAGAGAGAAGAGAGAGAGAGAGAGAGAGAGGAGAGAGAGAGAGGAGAAGAGAGAGAGAGAGAGAGAGAGAGAAGAGAGAGAGAGAGAGAGAGAGAAGAGAGAGAGAGAGAGAGAGAGAGAGAGAGAGAGAGAGAGTGGGTGTGGTAGAGAGAGAGAGAGAGAGAGATGGTGTGTGTGTGGTGTGTGTGGGTGTGGTGAGAGAGAGAGAGAGAGAGAAGAGAGAGAGAGAGAGAGAGAGAGAGAGAGAGAGAGTGGAGAGAGAGAGAGAGAGGATTTAGGTGTGTGTGTGGAGGAGAGAGAGAGAGAGAGAGAGAGAGAGAGAGATGTGAGAGAGAGAGAGAGAGAGAGGGAGAGATGAGAGAGAGAGAGAGAGAGAGAGAGAGAGAGGAGAGAGAGGAGAGAGAGAGAGAGAGAGAGAGAGAGAGAGAGAGAGAGAGAGAGAGAGAGAGAGAGAGAGAGAGAGAGAGAGAGAGAGAGAGAGAGAGTTTACATGCTAATGTTCTTCTCGCGTGTGTGCAGATAAGGGACATTCAGATGCAGGCAAGACTCGGTCGTTCAGAGAAAAAGAAATCACAGTTCAAGACGCTGCAATCCAGCTTTCTTTCGAGTAGCGTCAACATCCATCTGTACGGCCCCTTTGTCATTTCGAATATCTGGTCGGAAGATGTGCGCCGCTGCGACTCGCTAGCATATGCTGTCCCTATCGGCCTGTTTCAGTGGCTAGTGCTTCTGTGTTGCTGTTTGAACAGTGTCGTGTATGGCGCACTGAACACAAACTTCAAACGCCACTTCCGGGTCCTCGTCAGGCGAAAAGAAAGCTCCGGAGGGATTTCTGGGCAAGCAATTTCGGGTGGTTCCATGTCGTTGAGGTTGTCTGTGCTGAAAAAAGGCTTTACTGGCAGTTTGTCCGGCGTGTCGTCGACCTTGGCAGCGTCAGCCCATTCATCGCATTTGGTCCAAACGAAAAAAGCAACGGAATCGACTCGGCCGACTCCGTTAGTTTTGTCGCACATTCAAACTGGCAGTGAGCCGCCCAAACTGACTTTGAAAACGGAACGAGACCAACAGATTAAAGTATATATTAGGGGAGACTCCTTATTCGAAATCCAACCCAGACCCTCTCCTACAGCGGATTTTCAACAACAATACCGACTAAGTGAGTGCAGCATAGACTCTACACGTATTTTACCCATAAACCCTAAACTTTCCTTCGCCATGAGAAGCACCAGCGTGGACTTCTTTTGCGATATCGATTCCAGACCGTCATTACTCTTGCATGTCCCCGCCTCCTATGACGAAGACATGGCGCACGAAGCAGAATCTCATGGAATGTCCCAAAATACCATGTCGATCCGAGAACTTGCTCGTTGGGGAGACGTAGATGACCAGCTGCAACGGACGAACTCTGAGGACTTGTTGATGAGGGGGGCAGATAACCCGGGAGCGTCCGATAACATGGACAGCTGTCTGGATGAAGAAACGGTGACCATTGCAAAAGTTGTTCTGCAGTGCATTTCTCAGGCGTCGTCCAGTAACGCAACACCTGCCAGTTCGCCAAGGGCAGCAGGTGGCGGGGTGGGTGTTAAGACTGAAACCTTTGAGAAGCAACAGCAGGAGGAGCCGGTCGACGCGTCAGATCTCAGCTTCACCTCCCTCCGCTTCCCGTTCAGATAACCCTCCCGCCGATCCTGCAAAGTCCACAGACGACAAAGCTTCAGCTGCTGCCGTGCCCGAGAAACTGTCGTTCTTCGTTGCCAAGCTTGCAGCGGTCCGACACATACACCGGGTATGGTCAGGAAAGGCAAGAAAAAGATGTGCGAAATACATGACAAACGCTGATGCAGTCTCCATAGCTTCTGTCCCTGCAAGCAGCAGCCGTGGTGACCCCTCGCCACAGCCGATGCAGCCTCAGCTACCACCAGAAAATATCAACGAGATTAAGCAAGGGGCCATGAACGCTGCCGACAGTATACCCTCGAAAGACGTTTTGACGAAGTCTGAGGAAAAGAATGATACTGAGTCCCCGCGAGCCTTGGTGCAGGACAGCACAGTGACAGCTGCTGGACGGGAAGGGTGAGGTTCATCTTGGTGGGTTGGAAATGGAGTTGCGTGTGGCAGCCTTGAACGCTTTCTACCCTCGTCATCCACATAGGGGTCGGAATAGCCAGTCACCCAAGCACTTCAATTGACCAGAACGTCGCAATTAGTAATCAGCACGAACATCCCGAAGGTCGGCGGCCATGCTTTCCTCTCAAGCATAGCAATGTAGAAAAAGATTGATTCCGAAGCAAACCTTCGAAATAAGTCATGGCGCGCGTTCGCTGAGGAAAAGTGAGATCAGCTACGATCAACAGAGGCAAATTGCAATCACCTGAATGCTGAACCAGACTCAGGTCATCGTGCATTCCACCAGTCAACACAACAACAGGTGGTGGCCAGATCCAAAGTTCGTTAAGCCCGTTCTTAATTGAGCGAACATTTGCTTCGTGAACATAGTTCGGGTTATTCGTCGAACCTAGCTGGTTCTTAATTGGGCGAACGTTTGCTTCGCGAACCTAGTTGGGAGTATTCGTCGAACTGCGACGAAGCTATATTCGGGGTCCAAAAGGCTTCGCTCAGAATGTTCTGGGAATATTCGCCCAGTTCGACGAACATTGCCTCTGACTGGTTGAGAGCAAAGAGCTCTACTGTGGATGAGGAAGAAACAAAAATAAAAATGGATGACGGTGTCGATACTTCACTCGCTTCGGAGGGAATTTACCTATTTATTGACTTGTGGGAGGCGCAGCCTTGTCTCCGAGAACCAAAATGATATAGTTGTATGTAGAATTACCCTGTGAGGGATGATTAAAGTATACTGACTTGACTTTAGCCTACATTTTGGAGTCATGATGCCTGCTACGCTTCTGCCGCAAGTTGAGGCTGAAGCTTGCATCTCATTATAAGCCAGTTAAGAACGAAGCATACTTCGTCGAACTGTCCGAACCATGTTCGGTGAAGTAGAAGTTCATTTAAGAAACGAATTATAGTTCGTCGAACTGTCCGAAGTATGTTCGGCGAACAAACAGTTCGCCCAATGAAGAACGGGCTTTAAAAAGGCAGGGCTGAGAGCTGTGCGCTTACCTCCACACTTGGACCATAATCCAGTCTCTGACGAGTTCGTGTCTTCCGTCCCTGGCTCCGAAACTGACTCAGTTCAGTAGTGACGACCTTCAAACAAACATCCGCCTACGAACAGTACAGTACAATGCAATGCAATGCAATACAACAATGCTATGCAACAATACTTTATTAACCCTTTCACTGTCATGCTCGCCGCGCCGTCACTCTGAAAACGACCAACGAAGGCGCCCAAATAATGTGAAATCATTAAGGTATTCCCCCCCCCCTACCCCCCCCCCCCCCCCCCCCCCCCCCCACCCTCCTTCGACGAGCACATGAAACGATTTCTTCGAAAACGCACAGTACTGAAAGTAGATTTTTTATAGGACCACCAAATTATCGTTTGCAGGCGTGTATACGTGCATTTTTCAGCCCGGAAATTTTACAGGCTGAGTCAGTGAAGCGGTTAATCCATGGAGCAAAAGGCCATGCACCCACCGAGGATGCAATTTACTGTGTAAGCTTTATTACCGACCATTCACATCCCTTGCCGCTAACCCCCCATACAGGCTAGCTGATGATGATGATGTGGGATTCATGTCCTCGGAGAATCAGGCTAGCTGATGATGATGATGTGGGATTCATGTCCTCGGAGAATCAGGCTAGCTGATGATGATGATATGGGGCTTCATATCCTAGGAGAATCAGGCTAGCTGATGATGATGATGTGGGGATTCATGTCCTCGGAGAATCAGGCTAGCTGATGATGATGATGATGTGGGGCTTCATGTCCTCGGAGAATCAGGCTAGCTGATGATGATGATATGGCGCTTCATGTCCTCGGAGAATCAGGCTAGCTGATGATGATGATGATGATGATGTGGGGCTTCATGTCCTCGGAGAATCAGGCTAGCTGATGATGATGATGATGTGGGGCTTCATGTCCTCGGAGAATCAGGCTAGCTGATGATGATGATGATGTGGGGCTTCATGTCCTCGGAGAAACAGGCTAGCTGACAGTGCCCAAGGTTTTATACTGTTGGTTGCCTCTCCATACCACTCATGGCAATGTTTGCTAGATGGTAGTACTTAGTTGACTTCACTTATTTCAATAATGCCAGTGAAATTTACTTTCGTCCAAGGCACTAGTAGGTTCAAACAGTTGAAAATGAAAGCTGCTTTTCTCGGCATGCACGTTGTTATCCGAGTCCAAAGTTGGTATTCTTTAATAACTGGCCTACAGCACGCATGCAATCTTTTTTTTCTTTTTTTCTTTTCTTTTTAATAGATGTTGTTTAATACTACCTTCATGTGTACCCAGTGGATGTAATTTGGGCGTTACCTGGAGCAGAAAAACTCTGATTCTTACTGAAGGATTTGTCTAGGACGACGTACAAACGAGGTCTTTCGAACTTTGTATGCTCGTAAGCGTTTAAATGACGGTGACCTTATTTTGACGCCATCGTCGAGTTGAAGCGGTAAACTTGCAAGAGGTTTCTTGGTTGTTCGTAACCAGTCAAATTAAACCTATGTGTGCTTGTTGCACTTAATCATGGACCAGGACATACACACACAGACACACGCACCCCCCCCCCCCACACACACACACACGCACGCATACACACAACACACACACACGCACGCCACACATACACAACACACCACACCAACACACGCACGTACACACAGCACACCCCACACACCACACCACACACAACACCACACACACAAAACACCGCACACAACACATACATACAATCACGCACCACCAGCAGCAAAACCACACACACACACACACACACACACACACACACACACACACACACACACACACACCACACACAACACACACACCACACACACACAAACACGCACACGTACACGCAGCACACACACACACAC
>JABMCL010001123.1:60000-65000 GCA_018857735.1 Alviniconcha marisindica
TGTTGAGAGAACCTGATCTCCTACGGGCCAGTGGCACAAGCTAAACAGCTGCAGCAACCGGACCCTAGAGAAAACGTCCAGACAGTGAAGGCTCGACCGCGGATACCGCCCGAAAAAGACCGGAGAGACCGTGGACCGCCGCCAGAACAATGGAAGTGTTAAGGCGGTGTCCCCTCGCCATTGCCCAGCGACTAGTGCACCGCGCAATTGCCGTTTCAGCTGCCGTGCTTGGGCAGAGTCACAAAGACAATGTCCGTTGCACTGCTGTTGAGGAACAACCCGAAGCGAAAGAAGTCCAACTTTCGCAGCCCAGCTCCACCTCCCTGCTCATGATCACTTCTGGGCTAACTTGAGGGGCCAGCTCCACCTCCCTGCTCATGATCTCTTCTGGAACCCTGTGTGTATATAATCATCAGAGAATGGCACTGTCTCGGGTCTTTAACGCGCACGGGTGCATTGCCTCTCGACAGTCCACCGTCAGATGCAGAAGATCCGATTCAGGACCTGCAGGTCCGCCATTTCACCGGAAGCGCACACTGTAAAGTGCGTGTTCACAAAGCCAGTTCAGCGTCAGCGGGCCCACAGCAAAACATAGCCTATCGAACGGGATTCACTGAACTGTCAGTATTGAACGATCACTCTTTCGCATAGTCTTCCTAATAGTACACAGTATTCCCCCCAAGGGTCAATATTGATCTGACGTTCCTTTCTACAATAGCAACTCGAAATACCCAGCACTCGCCAACCAAAAAATTCTTGCAAGTGTTTGGTAAGCTTGGAGTGAATGCCGCAATGAGAATGCTTGAAAACCCGTTACAGTGGCCTGTTACTGTATCAGGCGTCGATGGTATTGTGTGACAACAACGTTTACGCAACATGACCTTGTCATTCCATTATGCACAAAGACGATAGATTGTGTTCGACATTTCTGACATTGGCTTTTGTGTTGCCACTGAAAGTGCTGTGGCTAGGTCAGTTTATGACGCTGGCTTTTGTGTTGCCACTGAAAGGGCTGTGGCTAGGTCTGTGTGCGTGCGTGTGTGTGTGCGGGTGCGTGCATGCATGTATGTGCGCGCGCGTGTGTGTGTGAGTGTGTGGTGGTGGTGGTGGTGGTGGTGGTGGTGTGTGTGTGTGTGTGTGTGTGTGTGTGTGTGTGTGTGTGTGTGTGTGTGTGTGTGTGTGTGGATATATGTTTGTTTATGACACTGACTTTTGTGTTGCCACTGAAAATGCTGTGACTAGGTCAGTTTATGACACTGGTTTTTGTTTTGCCATTGAAACTGCTGTGGTTACTGAGGCCTATTTATGGCAGTAATAATAATAAAATTTATTTATAATGCGCCTGTCCCAGTTCTACAAAAACGAGCTCCAAGCGCAGTACAGCTTCACATATCAGACTCAATACATAGCTAAGAAATACATGCTTAATAAAAAATAAAAATAAGAACTGGCTTTGTTTTGCCACTAAAGCTGCTGTGGTTACTGAGGTCTATTTATGACAGTGGTTTTTGCCACTGAAAGTGCTGTGATGACTGATATCTATTTATGACAGTGGATTTCGTGTTGCCACTGAAACTGCTGTGGTTGCTGCGGTCTATTTATGACAGTGGCTTTTGTGTTGCCACTGAAACTGCCGTGGCCAGGTCTATTTGGAAGGCTACAGACGGGTACAAACAGCCCAGGGAAGTGGAGGGAAGGGAGAGAGAGAGAGGGGGGGGAGAGACAGGAGAGAGAGAGAGAGAGAGAGGAGAGAGAGAGAGAGAGAGAGAGAGAGAGAGAGAGAGAGAGAGAGAGAGAGACAGAGACAGACAGACAGACAGACAGATAGACAGACAGACAGAGACGCAGACACAGAGAGAGACAGAGAGAGAGAGAGACTAGGGGTAGGGGGTGGAGAGAGACTGTACCACTGTCACCGCAATTAAGAGCTGCATTAAGATCGGTTGGTAGCTCTGCATGCGTGTGAGCCATTTTGTAGCTTTGTAAATTGTGGATGGAATAAGTCACAGCTAGACATGCTATCTCCATAAACCTAAACGACTGAAGAGACGTTACATATTAAGTGAATTGTGGTCGTCGCTGTTTCCTAGTATGCGGGGAGTATGAGGGAAGGTTCGACGAATCATTCGATCCAATCCCGGCCTGTGCTTGCTTGCTTTCTTTCTGTCTTGTATTTAAGTAGCGATCGGTTCGCCAGCACCAGTTCCATTCTTTCATTTTTTTAGACCAAGCAGAGACAAACAGTGTAGACGAGCGTTCCCGGACGAGTTGCGTGTAAAGTCATTTCCCTGACGGATAGATTCCCACACTGTCCTGGACAGCACAAGTATCATCCCATTCCAGCTTCGTTGGGTAAATAAAAGTTGTGTTTGGCTGTTATCTGTCACCCGTAGTCTACTTTTGGCAGAAAGGTCACGCGGGGTCAAACTTCAGCGTGCCTCTAGGGTAATTCCCTGGGGGTGAAAAATACACCGAAATAACAGTCAGCGCGGACAGTTATTTCTGGAGAAGAAATTCTCCCGCCGTTGGATGTTATAAGTAACAGCCTAACCAACGCTGTACAATTTATGCCACAGCTATGTCTTGGAAAATATAAGTAACAGCCCACCCAAACTCCATTGTTCTGGCGGCGGTCCACGGTCTCTCCAGTCTTTTTCGGGCGGTATCCGCGGTCGAGCCTTCACTCTTTCGTCCTCTCCCCCCCCCCCCCCCCCCCCCCCCCCCCCCCCCCGTTCCCGTCCCTAATAAGCAACCTCACTTCTGTGGACGTAAAGCAACATGGTCCTTCCACCCAAACCTGCACGATTTAAGCCATAACTACAAAGCTTAATCATGTCTTGGTAAGTACCAGCCGAACCAAAGCTGCATGCTTTAATGGTCACAGCTACAAAGCTCAACTATGTCACGGTAAGTGTAAGTGGGTCAGTGTGCGTTTTTTAACGCGAACGTTCGGGTAACGTTTTGCCGTTCCGAGTCCGCAATCGAGGCTAGTCACATATCTTAACGCGAACGTTCGGGTAACGTTTTGCCGTTCCGAGTCCGCAATCGAGGCTAGTCACATATCTTAACGCGAACGTTCGGGTAACGTTTTGCCGCTCGGAGTCCGCATCTTGGCTAGTCACAGCTTAACGCGAACGTTCGGGTAACGTTTTGCCGCTCGGAGTCAGCAAAGGTAACTTGGTGTTTTACGCCCAGTCACAAAGGTGGATAGTCACATCTTAACGCGAACGTTCGGGTAACGGTTTGCCGTTCGGAGACCGCAAAGGAGGCTATAGCCACAATCGCTCACGGATGTTCACGAAGGGTAGTCAGGATTTGCTTGAAAGGAACCTGTCTATAAAGCGAAGACTCAAGATGGTCTAAAAGCGTAGCAAATATGTAAATAGTTTCATCCGCACGCCTCGTTCGGTTGTTTTATCATATTTACAGAAAAGAAGTACTTTTCGGGGTGGTGAGCCGGTTTGGCCTAGCGGTAAGGCGTTAGGCTGGTAAACAGAGGGACCTCGGTTCGAATCCGCTTCGACTATCCTCTCTCTTCAAAAGCTGTGGTCTGCGGACAATGTCTTGTGACTTTGTCCCTCACAGTTAATGAAACATTGAAATGGCCCTCGTTGCCGCCCATCTTAATGCAGGAGTCATTCTGGTGGTGACAATGTAGCGAGATCGGACAACTCGGGTAAGTGACTGGAAACTTGTTATCTCTCTGTCTCGGCTTCTGTCTTTGTCTCTGCCTGTCTCTGCCTCTGTCTGTCTGTCTGTCTGTCTGTCTGTCTGTCTGTCTGTCTGTCTGTCTGTCTGTCTGTCTGTCTCGTGTCTGTCTGCTGTCTGTCTCTCTCTCTCTCTCTCTCTCTCCTCTCTCTCTCTCTCTCTCTCTCTCTCTCTCTCTCTCTCTCTCTCTCTCTCTCTCTCTCTCTCTCTCTCTCTCTCTCTCTCTCTGTGTCTCGGACTGTCTGTGTGTCTCTCTCTCTTTGCCTCTCTTTCCTCTGTCTCTCTTTCCTCTCTCTCTCCCTCTCGATCTCCCCCCTCTGTCTTCCCATGTTTCTCTCTCTCCTCTCCCCCTGTCTCCTCCCTCTCTCTCCCTCTCTTTCTCTCCACTATCTCTGTGTCTTCCCATTTCTCTCTTTCTCCCCTCCCTTCTCCCCCCCCCCCCCCTCTCTCTCCCTCTCTCGGTCCATCCAATACAGTACAATATAACGTTATTGCCAAGTGTCAATACATTGATTGCACAAGGAATGTTTCGTGGTGCCAAGTACACTCTCACACATTCACTCCAATCATAAAACATTAAATTACAACAGAAAATAAACATCCTGGTAAAAAGTCATTCATAGATGAAAACATGAAAAATCACACTGGCATCAAGCTGTGCATATCACATAGATTTGCCACTTCCCGAGGACCTTCTCTTGAAGGTTACCGTCCTAATAAAAACAGTTATAAGAATTATCTACAAGAAATTAATTAATTAACCCCGCCGGCTTACTCCGCTGGCCACTATCACCCTGACCCATCCAAGATCCTACGCACTAAAAACATCCCCGCCTGGACTCAGCTGACACGGAGTGGGCCTAGTGCAAGCTCGCCGATAGACATCACTAGCCTGTTACACCCCCACCTCCGCTACCCCCACCCTCACCTCGAGCAACAACACAACACGTGTGTGCGGTTAGGGGAAACTACTCTGGACAAAGCCGGAGAGAAAGCAGACGGCATTCGAAGGAGAAATTTAAAAAGAGCTAGTGTTTGGATACCCTTAATTAGTACTGTGGATACAGTGCATGTTCTTCATCCGTAAGTAAAGGATTTTAACTGAGTCACTGCAAAGAATAACAAAACACTAGGACTCAAACTTTAGGATAAGACTACGTGCAAGTGCAGTTGACCCAGAGGTTATGTCAGAGACAGGGAGAACTGTCGTTGTGTCGGGGTATCTAGGTCACGTCATTTGCAAATCAAAAACTCCCCCCCCCTTCCCCTCCCCGTCTCTCTCTGAAATACAC
>JABMCL010001679.1:0-5000 GCA_018857735.1 Alviniconcha marisindica
GTGGTTTCGTATTACACTATACTGTTTTTAATTATCCCGAAATGATAATTTTTTTCACGCGCGCCCTGGAAATGGCAAGTGAGTCCTGCTCGCCACAACCCGGGTGACCGTGTGGGGTTTCACCCGCACCCCAGTGCCAGGTATTTATTCCGCCACGGTCGTTTTACATGCAACTCGTCAACAGCACAGCGTCCGTGGAAGGAAACAAAAGAACCCCGCGACTGGGTGGCAATGGAAATATGACTCAATTTTGACAGTCATCGGCTGGAGGTGTAGCCTATCCGTTATTCTCTTTGTGCATACAATGCCTGTCGCAGAGACAGGTTTTTTTTTTTGTTTTTTTTTCAATTCATCAGCACGGTCGGCCGACCTGCTGACTGTGTGTGTGTGTGTGTGTGTGTGGCGGGGAGGGGGGGGGAGGTCGGTCCACATTGCCTTGCTGGCAAGTTGTCCCAGAATGCAGGAGCGCTTCCCACAATGCTCTGGCGAGCGGCTGCTGTCCCAGAATGCCGCTCCGACACCCGTGTGACTCAGGCCGCGAGTCTATCAAGTTCGTCAGCGGCTATACGAGTGGATGAAAAATTCATGCGAGCCGAGAGTTTGTGATGAAATATTCAACGTTTTATGGAAGCAGCGATTTACATCGCGAGACAATGCTCTAATGGCCAACTGGGGTTTACAGAGAGCAAGCAGTGGAGACTGTGTGCGAGGCAGAGGTTGTTGACTGGCTGATTATAAAACACGAAAGAAGTCGTGGTGGTTCTTTTTGTTGTTCTTTTTATATACCCCTGCGACAGAAAGTCCCTTTCTTTCGGTTTTTGTGTGTGGGTGGGTAGGGTGGAGGGGGGGGGGGGGGATGGGCGGGAGGGGGGGGGGGGGGGGGTCTCTTCGGCCTGTTTTTCGAACTATTGATTAATGTAAATTCTTCCCCATCTTTTAAATTTTTTTAAATTTTTTTTTTTTTTCTTTTTTTTTTTTTTTCTTTTTTTTTTTTTTTTTTTTTTTCTTCTCTTTTTTTTTTCTTTTCCTTTTTTTTTCTCTCTCTCTTCTCTCTCCCCTCTTTCTTCTTCTTCTTTTCTCTCCACAAACCCCCACCACACACCCACACACCAAAAGCGCGCGGCGGTTTTCTTCTTCCTTTTTCCCTTTTTTAAATCCTCTCTCTCTCCTCTCTCTCTCTTCTCCCCTTTCCCTCTCCTCTTTTCCATCTCTTTTTTCTTCTTCCGCCCTCTCTTCTTCCCCCCTCCTTTGTTCTTCCCCCCCCCCCCCCCCCCCCCCCCCCCCCCCCCCCCCCCCCCCCCCCCCCCCCCCCCCCCCCCCCCCCCCCCACCCCCCCCCCCCCCCCCCCCCCCCCCCCCCCCCCCCCCCCCCCCCCCCCCCCCCCCCCCCCCCCCCCCCCCCCCCCCCCCCCCCCCCCCCCCCCCCCCCCCCCCCCCCCCCCCCCCCCCCCCCCCCCCCCCCCCCCCCCCCCCCCCCCCCCCCCCCCCCCCCTCCCCCCCCCCCCCCCCCCCCCATTTCTCCTCTCTCCCTCTTCTTCTCTCTCTCTCTCTCTCTCTTCTCCCCCCTCACACACACACCAAATTTTTCTCTCCCTCTCTCTCCCTCCCCTCTTCCCCTCCCCCCCTTCCCCTCCTCTCTCCTTCCCCACCCCCCCCACACAGTCTTTTTTTCTCTCTCTCTCCTCCTTTTCCTCTCTCTCTCTCTCTCCCTCTCTCTCTCCTCCCACACACACCCACACAGTCTTCTCTCTCTCTCTCTCTCTTCTTTTTTTCTTTCTTTTCTCCACACCAAAAAAAAAAAAAAGTTTCTTTTCTCTTTCCTCCTTTTTTTCCCCTTTCTTCCCAAACAAAAAAAAAAAGTTCCCTTTCTTTTCTTTTTTTTCTCTCTTTTTCAACCCCAAAAAAAAAAGTTTTTTTTTTTTTTTTTTTTTTTTCTCCACACCCCCACACACAAAGTCTTCTTCTCCCTTTTCTTTTCTTTTCTTTTCTCTTTCCTTTCCCCTCTCTTTCAAAAAAAAACCAAAAAGTCTCTTTTTTTTTCTTTTCCCCCTCTTCTCTCCTTCCACACACCCTCTCCTCTCTCTCTCTCTCTTCTCCTTTTCTCTCTTTTCCCCTCCTCTCTCTCCCAAAAAAAAACACAAGTCCCCCTCTCTCTCTCTCTCTTTTCTCTCTCCACACCACACACACACAGCCCTTTTCTTTTCCTCTCTCCTTTCTTTTTCTCTCTTCTAAAAAACACACACAACCCATCTCTCTTTCTCTTCTTCCTCTCTCTTCCCCTTTTTCTCTCCTCTCTCTCCCCTTTTCTTTTCTCCCACACCCCACACACACAGTCCTCTTCTTTCTCTTCTACTCTTCCCCTCCTCTCCCCCCCTTTTCCCCTCTCTTCCAACAAACCCCCCCCCCTCACCCCCCTCTTTCTCTTCTTCTCTCCCTCTCTCCTTTTTTCACACACACACACACACACCAAATCTCCTCTCTCTCTCTCTCCTTCTCTTCTCTCCTCTCTCTCTCTCTCTCTCTCCACACACAACACACCAACAGTCTCTCTCTCTCTCTCTCTCTCTCTCTCTCTCCCCCCCCACACACACCCCCCCCTCTCTTTTCTCTCTTCTCTCTCTCTCTCCCACACACACCAAAAACCCCAGTCTCTCTCCTCTTCTTCTCCTTCTCTCCTCTCTCTCCTCTCCCTTCCCTCTCCCACACACACAACCACAGGCCTCTCTCTCCTCTCTCTCCTCTCTCTCCTCCTCTTCCCTCTCTCCCCTCCTCCCTTTCCCCACCACACACAAAAGCTCCTCTCTCTCTCTCTCTCTCTCTCTCTCCTCTTCCCCCTCTTCTCTCTTCCCCCCCCCCGTCTCCCTCTTTTCTCTTCTCTCTCTCTTCCCCTTCCACACACCACCACCCACAAGTCCTCCCTCTCTCTCTCTCTCGCTCTCCCCACACACACAACCCCCCCCCCTCTCTCTCTCCTCTCCCCCTTCTTCCTTTTCTCTCTCTCTCTCACACACACACACAGTCTCTCTCTCTCTCTCTCTCCTCTCTCCTCTCTTCTCTCTCTCTCTCTTCTCTCACACACACACACCATTTCCCCTTCTCCTTCTCTCTCTCTCCCTCTCTCTCTCTCTCTCTCTCCCCACACACACACCACAGTCTCTCTCTCTCTCTCTCCTTTTCCCCTCTTCTCTCCCCTCTCTCTCTTCCTCCCTCCACACACACACACACACACACAGTCTTTTCTCCCCTCTTTTCCCCCTCCTTTTCTCTCTCTCTCTCTCTCTCCCCTCCACACACACACACACACACACACCCACCACACACACAAAAACAGGTCTCCTTTTCTCCTCTCTTTTCTCTCTTCCTCTCTCTTCCACACCCCACACACACACACACCACACACACACACAACACACACACACACACAAGGCCCCCCCCCTCTCCTCTCTCCCTCTTCCTCTTCTCTTTCTCAAAACCCAAATCTCTTCTTCTCCCCACCCCAAACCCCACCACACACCACACACCACACAACACAGATTTCCCTCTCTCTCTCTCCTCTCTTCTCTCTCTCTCTCTCTCCTCTCTACACACACACACACACACCACACAAAAACCACACACACACCCCACACACCCCCAACCACCAACACCCCACACAAAAACCCCCCCACCCCACCACCCCACCACAACAAACAAGTCTCTCTCTCTCTCTCTCTCTTCTCCCCTCTCTCTCTCCTCTCTCTCCACACACACCCCAAAACACACACACACACACACACACACCCCACACCACCACAACACACACACACACACACCACCACCACCACCACCACCACCACCACCAACAACAACACATATGGATTCAGAGGTTGAGGTTTGCAACCCTTGTGTCTGGATCTTGTTTTAGAGCGCTGGCGCTAGCAGCCATCCTCGTTTCCGATTTCCTTGTGACAAAGAATTCCGTGTGACAAAGGTGTCGTGGTAGGAAAGGGGCTCGGGCCATCTCCTGGGAAAAGCCAGTGCAGTCTTCTCCTTTCTTTCTTTCTTTCTTTCCTGGTGCTCTGCGTCCGCAGAATCCAGAAACCATTAGGCGTAGTAGGGACGGGGAAAGGGGGGGAGGGGGGGAGGGGGTGAGGGGGAGGGGGGGTTAGAGATGAGTAGCTCGTCCAAGCGCTTCCGCAAAGACCGAAGAGACCGTCAGCCACCGCCAGAACAACAATGTTAAAGAGGTGGAAGAGAGAGAGAGAGAGAGAGAGAGAGAGAGAGAGAATATGCATGTGAGGAGGGGGAGGAGAGATTGCGGTGCGAACCCGTAACCACCACTCCGTCCCAGATCCGCTGCCTTAGCCACTGGGCCACTGTGGCTCTCTCTGTCAGTGACGGGGTCTCGGAACAGGCAGGGCAGGGCGGAGCGCGTGTCACACAATGAGGGCTCTTAGCAGCGCGTGACGGCAAACAAAACAGAACAACCCTGCCCCGCGAGGGAGAAGACATACAATAATAATACACACGCACGCCCACACACACACACACAACACACACATAGACACACACAACACAACACAACACAACACAACACACACACACACACACCACACACACACACCACACACACACACCACCGCCCCCCCACACACACACACAACACACACATAAACACACACAACAACACAACACAACACACACACCACACACACACACACACACACACACGCCCCCCCACACACACACACACATAACACACACAACACAACACACACAACACACACACACACACACACCCACCCCCCCCCCCCCCCCCCCCCCCCCACACACACGCCCCCCCCCCCCCCCCCCCACACACACACACAAGACACACATAAACACACACAACACAACACACACACACACACACACACAGAAACGTCAGTTTTGTTTTACCATTTAACTGAGGGTCGCGCTACGCTGACAAGGGTGACGAGGGTGGGTCTGAACGAGAGAGGGGGGGAAAAAAAGGCCGTGTGG
>JABMCL010001679.1:10000-50000 GCA_018857735.1 Alviniconcha marisindica
ACATATACCATTCACATTTACCGACATGTACACGCAATCAGATAGTTATTACTACATACTTAATAAATTACACTAATATAAAACAGGTACTTGTACCATAGCGAATAAAATAACTATTATAAAACATAAACACAATGTAATAATTTAAAACAGGTACATATAAAGCAGTGTACAAAGTTATAATTTAAAACAGGTACATATAAAACTACAAATTTACCACGCTAACACACACACACACACACACACACACACACACACACCACACACACACACACACACACACACACACACACACACACACAGAGAACAGACAGGATTACAACTGGATCAGAGAAGAAAAACAGTGTTTGTTTATTTTAAACACTCCGGCTTCAGTTACCTCGTGTTGCAAGTAGTCCCGGTTGCATGTGTTTTGAATGACAGTATCTGTGTGTACACGTGGTTTGCTCGTTGAAGTAACCTGGTCTTCTTGTGGTTCTGGTTCCGTTTTCCATGTTGTTGTTTTGTTTTGTGTTTTGTTTTTGCTACTTATGTGTACTTTTCAGTTGCGTTGACTGTAAATATATTAAACACTTGAGTTCCGACGGTGGTAGTTTCTCTAAACATTGTGCAGGCTGCTTCATCAGTATTAAACATAAACGTTGCATTTCTGCTGCGTATCGAAAAACTAAACAAGACAGCAACAGCAACAACAAAATCAACTAAAGTTGTAAAAAGCAAAACGTGTAATCCTGTTTTGAAACGCGAGGTTTGGCATCCAGCACAGCATAAACCAGTAATCTCTTTGTTATAAGTTGGCTGTCAGTTGCTGTGGCTGCGTAATTATAATGTCTGCGTTCACAGCTTGGAAACCGGAAAGTGTCGGTCTATTGACGGCTGTTCAGATGTTCTGACAATGCTTGAATGAGGCTGCGTCAGTGCAAGCCAGTTGCTTAGAACAATAGCGTTTATTTGTCATGTAGACAGATCGAGTTTTTGAACACAAGTGTAATATCCTACTGCTCTATTGATGAGAGATTATAAAAGTTCTCTGTCTGTCTGTCTGTCTGTCTGTCTGTCTGTCTGTCTGTCTCTCTCTCTCTTAAATTATTATTATTATCCGCTAGCTTAGCAAAGACTAGTTGCTAGACAGGTTTTGACTGAACCTAAACTACAATCCTTCTAAAATAACGTTTTCGAATTGGAATTCTCTCTCTCTCTCTCTGAAACTGAAAATACGGAAATGCGGTACTCAGTTAAAATCCAACACAGAAAATCATCCAACAAAGTGGTCGATATAAATTAGTATGCCCGTGGCTTGCGTGTGATGCTCTTACTCTCAAAGCTGTGATCCACTTTCGATGACGGTCGTAAGACAACATGACGCACGTGCGACTGATCGAGTAATGTAGGTTTCAAACTGGCTGTGTTCTCGCCTGAATACGGAATCACATTAGAATCGAGCAAGTCTGAAACCTGCATTACACAATCAGTCGTTCCACTGTGACATCAGGAGCTTTGGTTTCCCGTAGCAACTGATCGTACGTCATGCAGTCATACATAAGACCATGATCGAAAGTGGGGAACTTAAGACCGATTTTTCCTACATCATGCAGTCATAAGACCATGGTCGAAAGTGGGTAATAGCCTTTTGGAGAACTTCAGACCGATTTTAGCTGCGAATCACTGTGGCGTTTGGGATTAGTTCTGTGGAAATCGTTTCAGCCATTGCTAACACATAAACGCTTCCAAAGAACGCTATTTTTTTTTTTTTTTTTTTTTTTTTTAGGACGAAACACGACATGCGTAGTTTCGGGTTAATCCGCTTGATCAAGATTACCCCCGGAAATTCGCACGTTGTGTTTTGACCTAATAAATAGCGTTCTTTTGACCTTGTATGCGTTTGGGTCTTGTTTTAAAACGCTAGCAGTCGTTCTTGTTTCAGATCATTGCTAACGCAATCGCGAAACGGCTTACAGGCAGGCTTTTAAATGGTGGCTATGGCTTGAATCGCGTGTCATTTCCGAGATCCGCAAGACTGCCTTGCGGTTTGTTTGAGGACCGTTTCTATAGTTCCGTGGAAATCGTCTCTGTTGATGCTAACAGAAAAGGCTTGGAGGTGTGCTTGTTGAACTGTGGTTCTGTGAAAATCGCTTCTGTCGATGCTAATAATTTAAAAAAAGAGAAGAAGCTTGGGTTTGTTATAAGTATCAAGTTGTTGAGGTGTAGTAGCTCTATGGAAGTCTTTTCTGTCGACGCAAACAAAAAGGCGTAGGCTTGGCGATCAGGTTACTGAGGTGTAGTTCTGTAACAACAACAAAAAAAACCAAAAAACAACAACAATTCTATCGATGCTAAGAGGGGAAGAAAAAAAACTAGGACTGGAGATCAGGTTATTGAGGTGTAGTTCTGTAAAAATATCAGAGCAAAATTCTATCGATGCTAAGAGGAAAAAACCCACTTAGGACTGGAGATCTAGTTTCTGAGGTGTAGTAGTTCTGTGGAAATCTTTTCTGCTAACAAAAAAGGCTTAGGCTTGGAGATGAGGTTATTGATGTGTAGTTCTGTGGAAATCTTTTCTGTCGATGCTAACAAAAAAGGCATAGGCTTGGAGATCAGGTTATTAATGTGTAGTTCTGTGGAAATGTTGTCTGTCGATGCTAACAAAAAGGCCTAGTCTCGGAGATGAGGTTATTAATGTGTAGTTCTGTGGAAATTTTGTCTCTCGATGCTAACAAAAAAGGCATAGGCTTGGAGATCAGGTTACTGATGTGTAGTTCTGCGGAAATTTTGTCTGTCGACGCTAACAGAGACGTGTTGTTGAGGTGTGTGTGTGTTTGTGTGTGTGCTTTCAGAAGACCGTAAGCTGTTTGTGGGCATGCTAAACAAACAACAGACGGAAGAAGACGTGCGACAGTTATTCCATCCTTACGGCGCCATTGAGGAGTGTACCATTCTTAGGGACCAGAACGGAAACAGTAAAGGTGAGAAACAGTCTGTCTGTCTCTCTGGTTCTGTGTGTGTGTGTGTGTGTGTGTGTGTGTGTGTGTGTGTGTGTGTGTGTGTGTGTGTGTGTGTGTGTGTGCCTCTGTGTGTGTGTGTGTGTGTGTCCCCGTCCTAAGTCATGGTCACCGCTAACTCCAACCCCTTCTTGGCCTGCTAGTTCTCTTGTGAGGTCAGTATCATCACCTTCGTCAGCATCATCAGCAACAGCATCTCTCTCTCTCTCTCTCTTTCTCGCGCGCGCGCGCGCGCGCACACACATACACACACACACACACACACTCTCTCTCTCTCTCTCTCCCCACACACACTCACACACACACACACACACACACACACACACACACACACACACACACACACACACACACAAGACGCGCGCACGCACACAACACACACACCCTCTCTCTCTTCTCTCTCGTCCTCTCTTCTCTCTCTTCTCTCTCTCTGCGCTCCGGTGGGGGGTGTGTGTGTGTGTGTGTGTGTGTGTGTGTGTGTGTGTGTGTGTGCATGTGTGTGTGTGTGTGTGTGCGCGCGTAGGGGGAGGGGGGTGTCCAGATTGACAGGACAGTGACTGAAGCCTATTATCATGTATTATAGTTTCGTGGTCCTTCCACCCCACCCCACCCCACCCCACCCTCTTCCATCCGACCTAGCTCTGATCGATGGCTGACTCTGTCACATGCGTGCCTTTTCCGTGACAGCCCCGTGCTCTCTCCCCTTCCCGATAACATCACAAGACCTCTGTTTCTCTTGGCGCTGTCCTACTAAGAATAAAAGAAAGAAAAGCCGGTCGATGCGAAGGTTAAGTTCTCCGTGAATTCACGGTTGCTAGGGTGATTGAACCAGATTCTCTTGCTGAGGGTAGGGTGGGGCGGGTGTGGGGGGTATGGGGGTGGGTGAGTGGGAGCGGAGTGTGTGTGTGTGTGTGTGTGTGTGTGTGTGTGCAGAGAGAGAGAGAGAGATAAAGAAAGTGTGTGTGTGTGTGTGTGTAGAGAGAGAGAGAGAGACAGTGTGTGTGTGTGTGTGTGTGTGTGTGTGTGTGTGTGTAGAGAGAGAGAGAGACAGTGTGTGTGTGTGTGTGTGGAGAGAGAGAGAAGGAGAGAGAGAGAGAGAGAGAGAGAGAGGAAGAGAAAGAAATGTGTGTGTGTGAGAGAGAGAGAGAGAGAGAGAGAGGTGTGCGTAGGGGAGGTGTGTGCAAGAGAAAAAGGTGTGTGTATGCGGGGGGGAGGGGGGGGGGGTTGTTTTGTGTGAAACGAGAGAGAGATGAGCTGGGGGGATAGCTGGTGTGTGTGTGAGAGAGGGGGGGGGGGGGGTATAGCCAGTGTGTGTGTGCGTGTGCGTGCGTGTATGTGTTTGTGTGTAGTGGTCCTTCATTGACTTTGTCAGGCCCTGCCGGCGGATCAATCAATAAACCGCTCACTTCGACAGCATCTCACTTTATCTCGATTTAATAGTCATCTTCCTCCACCTTCTCCTGCCCCCCCCCCCCCACCCCTTTCTCTCTCTCTCTCTCTCTCTCTCTCTCCCCCCCCCCCCCCTCCTCCCCCCCCCCCCCCTCTTCCCCCCCTCCCCCCCCCCCCTCTTCCCAAACTGACAGAGAACGAGCGTCGGTGTTCAGGCCAGCGGTTGTAGGTTGTCAGAATTCTGTTTTGGTTTTGTGTGTGTTTGTGGGGGGGGGGGGGGGGGGGGGGGGGGGGGGGGGCGTGGATGCGTGTGTGTGTGTGTTTTGCTGTTGTTGGTGTTTGTTTGTTGGTTGGTTTTGGGGCTGTCTTTCCACTGGAGTTTCTGAGGCAGAATAATAGATTATTTTGTATGGACCAGATTTTTAACGTCTTGGGCTGTTCCCGCTGGGCTGTTTCAGTGTTTAAGGCAGTTTTATGTGGTGATTAGGCAGCAACCTTATATTGCCTTTTTTTTCGGGGCGGGTGGATGGGGGGGGGGGGGTGCTTTTCGTTAGTTTTTGCTGTTTTGTGTGGCACTGGTATGGTACAGTTGGAAAATTACATGTCTCTGTCTCTCCACCTTTCTCTCGTTTTTGTTTTGTTTCTCTTCTTTTTTTCTCTCTTTTTTTTCTTCTTTTTTCTCTCTTCTTTTTTCTTCCCTTCCGTGTACTAATTATCATCTGCAGATTGATGAAAGTCTGTTGTTCGTGTACTCTGTGCTAACCTGTCCGATTCCAGCTGGACGTGTTCCGTACAGAGTTTGTCAGTGCCTGCGTTCTGTGCCATGTTTCGGCGGCCCTTATGCTAAGACTAGCGTTCTGTATAAGGCGTTTCCAGTCAGTTTTGTGCTGCGTTGTTCGCACCAGATATGTGTGTGCGTGAGTGCGTGCGTGCGCGCGCGCGCGCCCGTGTGTGTGTGTGTGTGTGTGTGTGTGTGTGTGTGTGTGTGTGTGTGTGTGTGTGTGTGTGTGTGTGTTGTTTCAGTCGGATTTCACTGTGGTGTTCAGACGTGTTACATGCGATGTGGATGTGCAGACATAGACGTGTTCCGTGCGATGCTATACAGTGTTAAATATAATTTTAAAAACAACAACAACAACAACAACAAAAACGCGTTCTTAGTGGAGCTATGCGGTGACTAGCGACGCGTTGTCTACACCAGGATTTTTTTTTTTTTTTTGGTCTTGTGGTGTCTCAGGCTGTACCTTATTTTGTGTCCTGGTGTTTCAGGCTGCCTTATTTTGTGTCCTGGTGTTTCAGGCAGTGCCTTATTTTGTGTCCTGGTGTTTCAGGCTGTGCCATATTTTGTGTCCTGGTGTGTCAGGCTGTGCTGTGGTGTTTCAGGCTGTGCCTTATTTTGTGTCCTGGGGTGTCAGGCTGTGCTGTGGTGTTTCAGGCTGTACCATATTTTGTGTCCTGGTGTGTCAGGCTGTGCTATGGTGTTTCAGGCTGTGCCTTATTTTGTGTCCTGGTGTGTCAGGCTGTGCTGTGGTGTTTCAGGCTGTGCCTTATTTTGTGTCCTGGTGTGTCAGGCTGTGCTGTGGTGTTTCAGGCTGTGCCTTATTTTGTGTCCTGGTGTGTCAGGCTGTGCCTTATTTTGTGTCCTGGTGTTTCAGGTTGTGCCTTATTTTGTGTCCTGGTGTTTCAGGCTGTGCCATATTTTGTGTCCTGGTGTGTCAGGCTGTGCTGTGGTGTTTCAGGCTGTGCCTTATTTTGTGTCCTGGTGCGTCAGGCTGTGCTGCGGTGTTTCAGGCTGTACCTTATTTTGTGTCCTGGTGTGTCAGGCTGTGCTGCGGTGTTTCAGGCTGTGCCTTATTTTGTGTCCTGGTGTTTCAGGCTGTACCTTATTTTGTGTCCTGGTGTGTCAGGCTGTGCTGCGGTGTTTCAGGCTGTGCCTTATTTTGTGTCCTGGTGTTTCAGGCTGTACCTTATTTTGTATCCTGGTGTGTCAGGCTGTGCTGTGGTGTTTCAGGCTGTACCTTATTTTGTATCCTGGTGTGTCAGGCTGTGCTGTGGTGTTTCAGGCTGTGCCTTATTTTGTGTCCTGGTGTTTCAGGCTGTACCTTATTTTGTATCCCGGTGTGTCAGGCTGTGCTGCGGTGTTTCAGGCTGTGCCTTATTTTGTGTCCCGGTGCGTCAGGCTATGCTGCGGTGTATCAGGCTGTGCCTTATTTTGCGCTGTGGTGTTTCAGGCTGTGCCTTATTTTGCGCTGTGATGTTTCAGGCTGTGCCTTATTTTGCGCTGTGATGTTTCAGGCTGTGCCTTATTTTGCGCTGTGGTGTTTCAGGCTGTGCCTTCGTCAAGTACTCCTCTCACTCGGAAGCGCAGGCAGCGATCAATGCACTGCACGGGAGCCAGACTATGCCTGTAAGTGTGAGTCTTCTTTCTTACACACTAGTCTGCCTGCGTTGTGTCTGAGAGCGTGGCTGTCAGCGTGTGTGTGTGTGTGTGTGTGTGTGTGTGTGTGTGTGTGTGTGTGTGTGTGTGTGTGTGTGTGTGTGTGTGTGTGCGTGCGGGAGAGAGAGAAAGAGAGAATGTGTGTGTTTGTGTCAGGGTATGTATCAGCATGGGTGTGTGTGTGTGTTAGGGTGTGAGTGAGCGTGTGTGTTGGGGTGGGTGGGGGGCGGGGGGGGGGGGGGGATTGTTTTTAATATGCATGTGTGTGCGTTTCCATTGTATTTACTAGCGCGTGCGCACACGCTTGTTTGTTTGTTGTGTGTGTGTGTGTGTGTGTGTGTGTGTGTGTGTGTGTGTGTGTGTGTGTGTGTGTAAGCGTGCGTGAGAAACATGTAATCTTTGTTTACCGTTACGTATGTGTTTGCAGGCATACCTGCTGCAAAAAAATAACAATATCCGCCGTTTAAAGCAGATACACTCATCCAAACACTCACGCATTCTAACACAAACATACGCCCACCCTCACCCCCCAACACACACACACACACACTCACACACACACACCAAGTCCAAGCAGCCCGTGTAGCCGAGAGCTCTCGTCGAGGGCTTAGTAGACTTAATCAGATCATTTACTTGCAAATATCCTCTCTGTTGTCCTGGCAACGCTGTCCCTAAAGCTGATTTGTCCATTAGACCGCACAGGATTTTCGCTCCTGCAACGGGAGACAGCTGAATAGGTCTACAGGCGCCCCGTTTCGGCGGAGCTGGGAGTGGAGCGTGTGGAAGTTGGGGATGGAGCGGGGGGGGGGGGGGGGGGGGGGGGGGGGAGATGAGGGAGGAGGGGGATTGCGGGTCTGGAATCGGCGGGATCGCTGGCGAGGGATCAGTTACAGTATCATGAGACTGGCCCTGTCTTTCTGCCATTGTGAAGTATTTCGGCCCCGGTGAATTATTTTGTGAAGGTTTTCTGTCCCGGTGAATTATTTTGTGAAGTGTTCCGGTCCCGGTGAATTATTTTGTGAAGTATTTCGGTCCCGGTGAATTATTCTGTGAAGTGTCCCGGTCCCGGTGAATTATTCTGTGAAGTGTCCCGGTCCCTGTGAATTATTCTGTGAAGTATTTCGGCCCCGGTGAATCATTCTGTGAAGTATTTCGGCCCCGGTGAATCATTCTGTGAAGCGTCCTGGTCCCGCTGAATTATTCTGTGAAGTACTTCGGTCCCGGTGAATCATTCTGTGAAGTGTTCCGGTCACTGTGAAGGATGAAACTGCGTCGTGCGTGTATAGACGGCTTTGGGCGGAGCGCAGGGTTGTTGTTCTTCCCATGATGATGCGGGGGCTTAATGTCCTCAGATGTCGGGCTGGTCCTTTCCGTTGGACCACCTAGCCTGTTTGTGCTTTCTTCTTCTTCTTCTTCTTCTTTTTCTTCTTTGTATTAGGCAGCCACCTTCCAGTGAGCAGAAAACCGCTCGGAGATTTTGCTGCACTTTTGGGGGAGGTCTGCAGAGTCCCGTAAAGTGGTATAATAAAGAAAAAAGAAAGAAAAAAGAGGGGGAGAAAAAGAAAAGAAAAAAGAGAGGGAGAAAAAGAAAGAAAAAGAAAAAAAGAAAAAGAAAAAGGAACAAAGAATTTAGAGTGGGTGGTGTGTGTTAACTTAATGTGGAGTACCCGGCTAGACCAGTCCAACTACCGTAGCGGTCCCCGGGCACGACGAACCCCGACCCGCGGCACAGCTCCAGCCTTCACCTGCCCGCTTTTCGTTAACCCTTGTTAGAGACCTAGCAGGGAGCAGACCCTGGTCGCGAAGGGTGAAAGTAAACATGGTGCTTAGCGTCCACAGAAACCTTATTAGGGACGGGGAGAAAGGGGGGTGGGGGGTAGGGGGGGGGGGGGGGAGAAGAGGGAGATTATATACCTATCGCTACACTGTCACCACCAGAATGATTCCTGCATTAAGATGGGCAGCGATGAGAGCCATTTTAATGTTTCATTAACTGTGAGGGACAAAGTCACAAGACAGTGTCCACAGACCACAACCTTTTTTTGAAGAGAAAGGAGAGCCGAAGCGGTGTCGAACCGAGGTCCTTCCGCTTACCAGCCTAACGCCTTACCGCTGGGCCAAAGCGGCTCAGGGCGCGAAGGAGCCCGGGGTAGGGATTTTGTAGGGATGCACAGACTTCCTGGCCCATGGCTTTGGATGAAGAACTGCCTGGAGCAGTGGCGTGACCGAACACATCCCGATGGGCCTGCTGTAAACGTCTCTTCGTCAGGCCGGGTAGTTCAGTCACAGATCACTATCCTATGAGCTCACGGGGACCGGACTGGAGTGAATCTTCCGGTTTTCAAAACTCGGTGAAGGTCAACTAGGGCGGCGTTTAAGCATCGAGTCACGGATCGCAGAAAAAAGAAATTGTGAATTTCTGACAAGGTGTGAGCGTCCAGTTGATCTACCCTCGACTTTCGGTCGAAACAATGGCAGACGTGCGGCTGTTATGAGAGATCTCTTGGGGGCTCTCTGGAAGCGTGCGTGCGTGCGTGCGTGTGCGTTTTTCCGTGTGCGTGAGTGTGTGTGTGTGTGTGTGTGTGTGTGTGTGTGTGTTGTGTGTGTGTGTGTGTGTGTGTGTGTGTTCAGTGCGAGCTTGTGGTGTGTTCGTGTGCGTACGCGTGCATACTGGCATGTGTTTAACATAAGTCACATCAACACAGATTCTAATGGGATTGGAACAGTATGGTATAATTTATGGTGTAGATGAAACAGCATAGCATAGGCCCCTTCACTCAAGGAAAGAACGATGCCTGTTTGATGTGTGTGAAGAAAATAATATGGCACAGGCCTCTTCCGTGACTCAAGGAATGAACGAGGAATAAATGACAGATTATTCGGGGTGTGTAGAGAAAACAACATGGTATAAATGAACGAGGAATAAATGAGGAATCAATGATAGATTGTTCGGGGTGTGTAGAGAAATCAGCATGGTATAGGCCTCTTCCTTGACTCAAGGAATGAACGAGGAATAAATGACAGATTACTCGGGGTGTGTAGAGAAATCAGCATGGTACACGCCACTTCCTTGACTCAAGGAATGAACGATGAATAAATGACAGATTACTCGGGATGTGTAGAGAAACAACATGGTACACGCCACTTCCTTGACTCAAGGAATGAACGATGAATAAATGACAGATTACTCGGGTGTGTAGAGAAAACAACATGGTACACGCCACTTCCTTGACTCAAGGAATGAACGAGGAATAAATGATAGATTGTCGGGGTGTGTAGAGAAAACAACATGGTACAGGCCCTTCCTTGACTCAAGGAATGAACGATGAATAAATGACAGATTACTCGGGGTGTGTAGAGAAACAACATGGTACAGGCCACTTCCTTGACTCAAGGAATGAACGAGGAATAAAGATGACAGATTGTTCGGGGTGTGTGAGAGAAAACAACATGGTACAGGCCTCTTCCTTGACTCAAGGAATGAACGATGAATAAATGACAGATTACTCGGGGTGTGTAGAGAAAACAGCATGGTATAGGCCTCTTCCTTGACTCAAGGAATGAACGAGGAATAAATGACAGATTACTCGGGGTGTGTAGAGAAAACAGCATGGTATAAATGAACGAGGAATGAACGAGGAATAAATGACAGATTACTCGGGATGTGTAGAGAAAACAACATGGTACACGCCACTTCCTTGACTCAAGGAATGAACGAGGAATAAATGATAGATTGTTCGGGGTGTGTAGAGAAATCGGCATGGTATAAATGAACGAGGAATAAATGACAGATTACTCGGGATGTGTAGAGAAAACAACATGGTACAGGCCACTTCTTTGACTCAAGGAATGAACGAGGAATAAATGAGGAATCAATGATAGATTGTTCGGGGTGTGTAGAGAAAACAACATCGTACACGCCACTTCCTTGACTCAAGGAATGAACGACGGAATAAATGACAGATTACTCGGGGTGTGTAGAGAAAACAACATGGTACAGGCCCTTCCTTGACTCAAGGAATGAACGAGGAATAAATGACAGGTTACTCGGGATGTGTAGAGAAAACAACATGGTACAGCCATTCCTTGACTCAAGGAATGAACGAGGAATAGAATCGAGGAATAAATGACAGATTACTCGGGAGTGTGTAGAGAAAACAACATGGTATAGGCCACTTCCTTGACTCAAGGAATGAACATGGGAATCAAATGACAGATTACTCGGGATGTGTAGAGAAAACAACATGGTATAGCCACTTCCTTGACTCAAGGAATAAATGAGGAATAAATGACAGATTACTCGGGATGTGTAGAGAAAACAACATGGTACACGCCACTTCCTTGACTCAAGGAATGAACGAGGAATAAATGACAGATTGTTCGGGGTGTGTAGAGAAAACAACATGGTACATGCCAGTTCCTTGACTCAAGGAATGAACGATGCTTTTAATACTGTTCTCTCCGCGTGCAGGGCGCCTCTTCGAGCTTGGTAGTGAAGTTCGCAGACACAGAGAAAGAGAGACAACTCCGCCGTATGCAGCAGATGGCCGGCCCACTGGGGTTACTCAACCCTTTCGCCCTCTCGCAGATTGGTGGCACAGCCTACGGAACATTCCCCCAGGTAGCCGCCGTGTGAACGCACCTTAAACTTCTCTCGGTTTTCTTCTGTGACATACTCCCTCAATCTGGGTCTCATGGCAGTCTGGTCACACTAGAGGTGTTTGGGATGTTGAATATTGGGAGAATTCTGCATGCATGAATTAGTATATATATATATATATATATATTATATATATATATATATATATATATATATATATATATATTAAATAACCGAATGTGGCTGAAAAGTGAACAGTGTTGCAAACAGAAGAAAATGCAAAGCTGTTTCACTAATTTAGCCTTTTTCTGAAGTAGTGAATATTTTTTTTAACACTGTTTGATCAACTACTGAGTCATTGGTGGGAGGGGGGGGGGATCCAACAAAGGACAATTACTGTGTTCTTTTGATGGAAATAATTATCACTTTCTAGGTGGAGTAAATGTCTGTTGTTAATAGGAATAAGCAGAATGCACTTCCAAGTAGTTGATGGTCTGCCACGAGACTCATATTGACCGTAGCTTTTTCACAACTTTAAATTCACACTGTATGTATATATCTATGTCTGTTGTTTTTTCAGTACATCAGTTTGTATGTACACATGTGTTAACACAATACTTTATGTATTAATGTTTTTGGCCTTTTCATTTTGGTTTCTTTTTCTCCCCGGTTTAGTCTGTTTTTTGTTTTGTTTTGTTTTTACTTTTTGCATCAGTATTGTACAAGTGTAATTGGCAACTTCATGTGCGATTTTTAAAATTTGCCTTGGTAAACATATAATTTCCTCTGTTCCTGTTCCTATTCACTTTTTGTGTGTGTGCTTTTTCTTTGTGTATGTCTGTATATGTGCGGAAGGGGGGGGCGGGGTGGGGATGATCACCAACAGTGGCAGTGTTTAGGATTGATTTGATTGGTATTGTGTTCATGTAGTGTTTTACTGTCTTTCTTTGTTGTACTCATTATTTATGGAGAGATAAATTTTCTTCTTCTTCTTCTTTTCCATATATATACATGTGTGTATGTGTTCTTTTGATTATGTTGCAAATCAAGCAACAAACATTGCTTTTGAATTTTCCTTTGATGCTGAGTGTTGTTCTTAGATAAGCTGAGGTTGAAATTGTGTTCTCTACCTCGCTCTCTCTCTCCATCTCTCTGGGGTTTTTTCTTTCTCTCTCTCTCTCTCTCTCTCTCTCTCTGAAACCCAGTCTCCAACTGCTTCGTCCCTATCCCCTCACCTTCCAGATAACCATTCCCCCACCCTCCATCCCACTTCTCCTTCATAAGGACCCCATGGTTTGCCGTTCTCCTTCATAAGGACCCCATGGTTTGCCATTCTCCTTCATAAGGACCCCATGGTTTGCTGGTCTCCTTCATAAGGACCCCATGGTTTGCCATTCTCCTTCATAAGGACCCCATGGTTTGCTGGTTCTCCTTCATAAGGACCCCATGGTTTGCCATTCTCCTTCCCATAAGGACCCCCATCTCCATTCTTCTTCATAAGGACCCCATGGTTTGCCGTTCTTCTTCATAAGGACCCCATGGTTTGCCGTTCTCCTTCATAAGGACCCCATGGTTTGCGGGTTTCTCCTTCATAAGGACCCCATGGTTTGCCATTCCCCTTCATAAGGACCCCATGGTTTGCTGGTTCTTCTTCATAAGGACCCCATGGTTTGCTGGTTCTCCTTCATAAGGACCCCATGGTTTGCCATTCTCCTTCATAAGGACCCCATGGTTTGCCATTCTTCTTCATAAGGACCCCATGGTTTGCTGGTTCTTCTTCATAAGGACCCCGTGGTTTGCGGGTTTCTCCTTCATAAGGACCCCATGGTTTGCTGGTTCTCCTTCATAAGGACCCCATGGTTTGCCATTCTCCTTCATAAGGACCCCATGGTTTGCTGGTTCTCCTTCATAAGGACCCCATGGTTTGCTGGTTCTCCTTCATAAGGACCCCATGGTTTGCTGGTTCTCCTTCATAAGGACCCCGTGGTTTGCTGGTTCTCCTTCATAAGGACCCCATGGTTTGCTGGTTCTCCTTCATAAGGACCCCATGGTTTGCTGGTCTCCTTCATAAGGACCCCATGGTTTGCTGGTTCTCCTTCATAAGGACCCCATGGTTTGCTGGTCTCCTTCATAAGGACCCCATGGTTTGCTGGTTCTTCACCTTTCACCTTGTGTTGGTGGTGTTCCTTCGAATGTTAGGACAGGCAGAACAACAGGAAGTCAAAAGGTCCCTTTATGTTGTGTGTTTGTGTTCTGTTTGTGTTTGGCAAAGGACACAACAACGGACAGCTGATTTGTTCCAGTAACTCTCACATGGCATACATGAAGTATTGGGTAGACGAGCTCACATACAAGAATTTATGAATATTTATTCATCCTCTGTAAAAGCAGGAAGTTTGAATTATGGTCACGAGCAAAATAAATATAAATAATAAATAATGTAGGCCTAGTGCAGTGACTATCGATCTGTCTGTCTGTCTGTCTCTCACGTACATGCACACATGAACGCATGCACGTGCGCATGCACGTGCGCATGCACACACACACACACGCACACACACACACACACACACACATTCTGCTGAAATGTGCAAGTCAGTTTGGACAGGGATTACAAATTTAACACATACTCACCCAACCTGCATGTATACATTCTGCTGATTTTAGATACAGTGATACAGTACAGCGAATACACCCTTGTGGAAGGAACTGACAGAATAGCTGTATCGCTGTCTGCCATTTAAAATGAAGAAATACCCTCTTCTTCTTTTTATTATTACAGTTTGTCCCTGATATGTCCGCCCGACATCTGAGGACATGAAGCCCCACATCATCATCATCTCTTCTTTTTCTTCTTCTCTTTTTCCTTTTGTTTTTTCTTCCTTCTTTTTTCTGTTTTATTTTTGTTCACTTATTTATTTCCCAACTTAACTGAAGAGGCAGGCATAATCATATAATCATACAGCCACCGTGTCAGGAGCCTCAGTAGTTTGACGCACTAAACTGACGACGAGACCTCTTCCTGCACCCACAGCATGCACAGGTCGTGCTCCCTGACACCTGACCTCATGATGTACCTATATATGTACAAGTCCTTGACCTCACCATGGACCTATATATATGTAAAAGTCCTTGCCCTCACCATGGACCTATACATAAGTCCTTGCCCTCACCATGGACCTATATATAAGTCCTTGCCCTCACCATGGACCTATATATATATATATAAGTCCTTGACCTCACCATGGACCTATATAAAAAAGTCCTTGCCCTCATGATGGACCTATACATAAGTCCTTGCCCTCACCATGGACCTATATATAAGTCCTTGACCTCACCATGGACCTATATATATGTAAAAATCCATGAGCTCACCATGGACCTATATATATGAAAGTCCTTGACTTCACCATGGACCTATATATAAAAGTCCTTGACCTCACCCTGGACCTATTATATAAAAGTCCTTGACCTCACCCCGGACCTATATATAAAAGTCCTTGACCTCACCTTGGACCTATATATATAAAAGTCCTTGACCTCACCCTGGACCTATATAAAAGTCCTTGACCTCACCCTGGACCTATATATATATAAAAGTCCTTGACCTCACCATGGACCTCAATATAAAAGTCCTTGCCCTCACCATGGGCCTATAATATATAAGTCCTTGCCCTCACAGTACATTATCGGGCCAGACATTCCAGTCCCATTATTTTGCATTTTATAGTGTTATAGTCCTCTTCTTACAATTGTGTTGTTGTTTATGATAATGATTATTACTCTCATTATTATCATTATTATTGGTAGCAGTAGTAGTAGTAGAGGTTTTTGTTGAGTGTTACTGTTTGTTGTTGTTGTTGTTGTTGTTGTTGTAATCATGAGCTGCAGTGTACTGTTTGTTTCCTGCTTTTTTGTTTTGTACACGCTGTTGTCCCAGTGGGGACTTCTTTTTTTTTAAGTTGGAAATTTAGCTTTCACTGAGGAAAGCCAGCAGAAAAAAAGAGTGGCTCTACCCAGCCCAGCTGGTCACCTCACGTGGGTGAAATTACTGCGGAGTTTTACCACAACATTGTCCCCTGCTGCCATGGCTGTTTGGTGTTTTGTTGTGTTTTTGCTGTTGTGTTTTGTTTCTTTGTATTTCCTGTGAGCATATTCATGGAAATGCTGGAACTCTGCAACTCCGGTTTTGTCTCATCCGTACAACACCCTTCTTCTTCTTTTTATAATACTTTTCTCCTTCTCCTCCGCCTTCTTCATCGGTATGCAGTACCGTCTGAAGACGTACCAGTTTTAGTGCCTACTGGGTTATTTTGGCTTTTCCGACTGAACTCAAACATGGTATGCAGGGTCTGTTACATGCGTATCTGATCTCTGCATGCGTATGCACACAGGGGATCTCTGTTTATGGTCTTATCAAAAAGACTTCAGAACGAGAACATTTATTCTCCCATTCCCCTCTTTTGGGGGTGTTTTTTGTTTTGTTGTTGTTTTTTGTTGGTTGGTTGGTCAATTGACAAACAGGGAACAAGTCTAACTGAAACCCACAGAGACTCACTTGGCACTAAACTTGCGGTAATATCTACCCTGAAACAATAATTATGGCAAGCATATTACTTTGTTTTAGCGTTTTTTCCATGAGCCTTTTTTTCTCTCTTTTTTCCATTTTTTTTTTTTTTTTCCTTCTTCTTTTTTTCTCTCTCGATTTGTTGTTGTTGCTGTTAAAGGGGGGGAGAGGAGTGTGGAGATTGGGGGGGGGGGAGAGTGAGAAAATTAGCCCCGGGGGGGGGGGGGGGGGAGATATGGTTGGGGGAAACCCAAGGGAGACTTATATTGGAGGAGGGGGGGGGGGGGGGGGGAAAAAAATGCATTGAGATTCCCGGGGGCAGGAAGGGGGGGGGGAGTGGGGAGGGGGGTGGGGGGGGGGGGAGGGGGGGGGGGAGGGGGGGTGAAGTGTGGAAATAAAAAAAGGGGGGGGTATGAAAATACAGATCTTAGGGGGAGAGTAAAAGTGAATGGCGGGGGGGGGGGGGGGCTTTGTAGAAGGGGGGGGGGGGTTTAAAAGTGCAGATGGGGTGGGAGAGTGTGTGTATAGTGGTTTTTGTAGGTGCACCCTGTCTGCTCGTTCCCACACGTTGTCTTTGTGTTGCTGCATCTTTTTACTTTCAGTGTAACTGTGTTTCATTTGTGTGAGAAACACCTTTTTCCCTCTCTCTCTCTCTCTCTCTCTCTCTCTCTCTCTCTCTCTCTGTGTCTCTGTCTGTCTGTCTGTCTGTCTGTCTGTCTGTCTGTCTCTCTCTCTCTCTCTCTCTCTCTCTCTCTCTCTCTCTCTCTCTCTTCCTTCGTCTCTCTCTCCACTGTTTTTATGGGTCAGTTGTTTCCTCTGTTTCTTTGACAGCTACAAGGCTACTGCCCCCCACCCCATGAAACCTACACTGTACATGTATGTATGCCATTTCCAAAGTAGTTCTGCATGTGTCACAGAAGAAAAACTCCAAGAAGTTGGTGTCGATTTTGCGATGCATTTACTGATGAAAATAAAAATGGCTTTGAAAGTTTATGCCCCAAAGGGGGTTTTTGTTTTTGTTTGTTTTTCCTCTCTTGAAAAAAGGAATTTTTGGGAAAGGGATGTTTGAGTGGGGATTGGGGGGCTGTTTTTAAAGGAGCAAATATGCAGTTATTTGACACGAAAACGATGAAAAGGGAGAAAGGATTTGTGTGTAATGGTTGTGTGCATTTTGTCCAACTATGTGAGCCTAGTATTGGAAAAAGTATCATGCACCAGCAGAATTGTCATATTATTATTTATTTATTTTTTGTTTTGTTTGTCTGAACATGTTTGTGTTTGTGCAGGGAAGCTGATTTGATGCTGTGAACCTTGTCTTTTCTTTTTTTTTTTTCTCCCTTTTTTTGTTCTTTTTCTTCTCTTCCTTCTTTTGCTCCTCATTGGTCGTTTTCTTCAGCGTCGATTTCCAGCTATCATGGCGGTCAGGAGCGGACTTGGAGACTTCCCTGAGTTCGTGTTCTTCATCATACATGTTGTGTGTTGTCTCACTTAGGTGGAGCAACCCTATGAGCTATCGCGAGTCAGCTCCTTCGACTCTTTGTCTCAGGTGACTATGTCTTACTTTATCCTACTGCCCCTCCTCAACCGCTTGCAGGGACTTTGCCCCTCCCTACCCCATCCACCAGCCCCCTACCCCTACTCCCCGCCCCGTGCCTCCCCTCTACCCCACCCCCACCCCCACCTCGCTTCTTTCTGATGGTAGTCCTGTCTCTAGTCTGGTGTTGCCGCTCAACACGCAGCAAGTGCTGTGATCTGTTGGCAATCTATCCTTGCAAGTTGCTGCCACAATTCAACAGTTGCCGCTGAAAAATAAATAATTGGTAGCTTCAAACACATACTTTGCAGCAGCAACAATTTTTCGCTGAAAATTTGGGAAAAAAAAAAACCGACAAAATCAATTTTTTGTGGCGACAAAATCATCAAAAATAATTTGAAGCACCAAAATTTTCCCTTTTTGGGGGGGGTTTTGCGGCAAATATATTCCCGGAAAAAGATCAAGCCCTGCAAGGCTTTGGTGTCACATGTCGTTTTTTCTTTTTAATCAACTGCAAAATTTCCCCAGTTTCACTCTTCAAAAAAAAGCTTTCTCTTGTGACATCAGTCCCAACTTCCTCTGCTGTTGTTCCCCCGTGTAAAAAAGACGGGTTTTCTGTCAGTTTTTAAGGCTTTTGTAACTAGCTTTGGCAGGGAAAATGAGGAAGGGTTGGCCCGGAAATAGATGTATAGAGCATGGTTTTTTTGTTTACATCTTCTCTCCTCTCTCTCTCTCTCTCTCTCTCTCTTTCTCTCTCTCTCTTCTTCTTCCTTTTTCTCTTCCGTTCTTCTGTGAGTCTGCTCGTCTCTGTTTTTTCGGTCTGTCGTCTTCCTTTTTCTTCTCTCTCTCTCTTCTCTCTCTCTCTCTCTCCTCTCTCTTCTCTCTCTCTCTCTCTGGCTGTCTGTCAGTCTGTCTCTGTCTCTCTGTTTCTGTCTCTCTCTCTCTGAGTCTCTATCTGTCGCATGTGTGAAATGTTTTGTTTGTATACCCCATTGTAATGGGCCTGGGCCTCTGTACGAATAAACACATCAATGCGTCTCTCTCTGTCTGTTTGTCTCGCAAACGGAAATCCTTTCGACCACCATCTTGCTCTCATTTATTTGAGCTTGATTCAGCATCTAGGATGCATTGCTTACCATATAGTCCTTGCGTTAATTAACCCCTTGCCTTCTGCCCCTTGCTGAGTAAGGGCTGACCTGGAGTGTCTATGCAGACCTGTGCCGTTGCAAACGTGGCCACTTCACAGTGACATGTTATCGGAAGGGTGTATGTTTATGAACAGTTTTTCAATGCTTTTTTTTTTGCTTAGAGGGTTTGGTCGCCCTGAGGTGACCTGTGGGATGGACAGGACGTTAAACTCCAATTACTAACCAGGGGTCGCAAATATGCAGAAGAACTGCTGTTATTGATACAAAATTAATGCCTCTCGTGCAGTCCCTCAAAGTCCAACCCTATGCATTTACCATACACAGACAAGGCCAGATCTATATGACACTGTGTTTTATTGAAGGCTTGATGCACTCTCTCTCTCTGTCTCTCTCTCTCCCCCTCTCTCCTCTCTCTCTTCTCTCTCTCCCCTCTCTTTTTATTCAGTAGTTTAGCAAGGACTGTTGTTAGACGGTCAAATAAACCAAAAAAATCTTTGGAAAATAAAGTTTTCGAGGTTTGTTTCTGTCTTCTCTCTCTCGTCGGGGTTCTGTCTGTCTGTCTGTTGTCTGTCTGTCGTCTGTCTGTCTGTCTGTCTCTCTCTCTTCTCTCTCCTCTCTCTCTCTCTCTCTTTTATTCAGTAGTTTAGCAAGGCAGTTTTTAGACAGGTCTAAATAAACCCAAAACTACAATCTTGGGGAAAAAAAAGTTTTCGAGTTCCAGTTTGAGTTCTCTGCTTTTTTGTCTTTTGTCTCTTCTCTTTCCTCTCTCTCTCTCTCCCCTTTTTTTCAGTATTTTAGCAAGGACTAGTTGTTAGACAGGTCAAATGAACCAAACTACAACGGGGAAAATAAATTTTGGGTTCCTTTTTCCTCTCTCTCTCTCTCTCTCTCTCTCTCTCTCTCTCTCTCTCTCTCTCTCTTTTCTTTTTTTTATTGTTAAAAGGGTTAAAAACCCAAAAAAAAATTTTTTTTTGGAAAATAAATTTTTTCCCCTTTTTCTCTGTCTCTTTTTCTCTCTGTCTCTGTCCCCTTGTCTCGTTCTTTCTCTCTTTTCTCTCTCTCTCTCTCTCTCTCTCTCTCTCTTTATTCAGTAGTTTAGCAAGGACTAGTTGTTAAACAGGTCAAATAACCAAACAAATTTTAAAAATTTTTGTTTTCATTTGGGATTCTCTCTCTCTCTCTCTCTCTCTCTCTCTCTCTCTCTCTCTCTTCTCTCTCTCTCTCTCTTTTAGTATTTTGAAGGACAGGTTAACAGGTCTAAATAAACCTAAACTACAATCTTGGAAAATAAATTTTTCGAGTTCCAGTTTGAGTTCTCTCTCTCTCTCTCTTTTTCCCTTCTCTCTCTCTCTCTCTCTTTTTCCCTCTCTTTTCTTTACAGATTTAGCAAGGATGTTGTTAGACGGCAAATGAACCTAAAAAATTTTAAATTTCCTTTTTAGTTCTTTCTTCTCTCCTCTCCTCTCTCTCTCTCTCTCTTCTCTCTCTCTCTCTCTCTCTTCCTCTCATTCAAGTTTAAAATTTTGGAGACGGCCAAAGAACCTAAATCTTTAAAAATTTAAATTTTTGGGTTTTTTTCTGTCTCTGTTGTCGTCTGTTGTCTGTCTGTCTGTCTGTCTGTCTGTCTGTCTGTCTTTCTTCTTCTCTCTCTCTCTCTCTCTCTCTCTCCCCTCTCTTTTTCCTTAGTTAGCAGGAAATAGTTGTTAGACAGGCAAAATGAAAATACTTTCTGGTAAATTTTTGGTTTTGAGTTCTCTCTCTCTCTCTCTCTCTTTTCCCTCTCTCTCTCTCTCTCTCTCTCTCTCTTTTCAAAACCCCGGGAGACGGTCAAAATGAACCTAAACTACAATTTTTGGAAAATAAAGTTTTCAAGTTCCATTTTGAGTTCTCTCTCTCTCTCTCTCTCTCTCTCTCTCTCTCTCTCTGTCGTCAGGGTGTGAAGTGGGTTGTCAAAACATATCAACTTTGACAGCCACCTGTCCAGGATGGGTGATGCTGAATGGGGTCAGTCAGAGGTAGTTCACTGCCAACATCAGTTTCCACTTGCATTACCAGTTTACCACCGTTCATTTTCAGTGTGGGACCAACCACAGTTTGAAGGTCAGCACAATGTCGCAAGAGACAACACAGAAAACTCTGACTTGTGTTTTCGAAGTAGTCGTGATTATAGTTCTGAACCAGTTCCTTCCACATCTTATGATGAGGTAAAGGTAAAGAAAGGAAAATTTTAATATGGAAAACCCCGGGTTGAAGGGGGGTGAAAATTTTTACTGTCATGGAGGGTCCTACGCTCAAGGATCCCGAGAGCGGCGCTGATATTCGTTGGGCTTGCACAGAATTCTGCAGTCGCCCTGAGAGTCAGAGAGCCATTTAGACAGGTCGATTGCAGGATTGTTCTTAAAACAGTCACTGTCATGGTGCATCACATTCAGTTGTATGCATTTTGGAGGGGGGGGGGGGGGGAGTTTAAAAATAAAAGTAACTGCGTTTGTTTACGCAAGTTCTAATAAGTGTTTGCGACCCCCGACACGCTAACGATACCCTGCCCTGCTGTCCTGGTCCTGCAGGGCCTGACTGAAGCACCTTGGTTCTCACAAAGTCACCCAGATTCCATGCCCTCAGACTGCAATGTACTACTGCAAAGTGTGTGCAGGTAAAATGTATACAAAATGGTCACACTGAAGAGTTTTTGTCCTCTCGTGAAAAGAAACTGAGTGAATTAAGCGTCTTGTTCCTCCAGACGCCTTTTCCTTGTCTTCATTCAGTCTCGTCGCCCTTCCTTTGCAATGCACAGGGTTTGGCAAACACAAAATGGTCACATTGAAGAGTTTTTTTGTGGTCTTATAGCTCAAAACTGTGTAGACGGGGGTGTTGCTGGTGGTCCTCTTTATCATCACGCTGAGTAATTCGTTATGTTATCAGGTATGGGTAGAGGTTTGAATGGCTTTCATGCTAACCCCCCCCCCCCCAGGCTGTTTGACAGAAATGCGTGCATTATGCAGTGCATACAGGTCTGTCATTGTATGTTCTTTTCCACTTAATATTCTACATGTCTGTTGTAAGGATGAACATATTTGCTGACATGCATACACATGTTTCTTTACTGGCTTGCTTAGTCTCGTAGAAATAACATAGATTTTAGCTGAAGTTTGTGGTCTTTGCGTAGTCCCATACAAATAATATAGATTTTAGCTGATATGCGTGGTCTTTGCTTAGTCTTATAGAAATAACGGATTTTAGCTGATGTTCATGGTCTTCATGGGAAAGCTTTCTTTCAGTGCAGATTCTCATCAACTAGATAATGACAGTTTGGAGTGTAAATTTAACAGAAGTGCATGACATTTTCAACTGTGATATATTGAAAGTGTCTCTTTATTTATCTTCTTCTTTTTCTTTTCTTTTCTGTCCTCCTTCTTTTTTTCACTGTTGCTTAGCCAACCACGGTGTAGGTTCCTGTACTGTGTTCTGTATGCATGTGGATAATATATATATATATATTGTCTTCACTCTGTTCTTATCAAAGAAAGAAGAGTAAGTAGGTAACTTGATGTGTTACATCTAATCAGCCAGTATGATCATATCAGGGCAAAACACGTTTTGTCAGCACACAATAAATGCTAATAATATGTCCATGCTAAAACTGGTATATAGTCAGAGTTTTAAAAACAGACTTAAAAAGTGGGTAAAACACAAACAGAACCAAAAATGAGGAAGCAAGACATAATTTTAGCAAATGAAGGCATTGCCACCAGCACTGACAAGTGCAGTGACACAAAATCAATAGCTTCCCTGTTTTGAGTTTTGGGGGAGGTCTAAATATAGCTTCATGGGTCTGACTATAGATTTGTAGGTGGGAATATAGCTTTGTAGGTCAGTACATGGCTGTGTGTGTCTGAAAATAATCTCTTGAATATGAGTCAGAATATAGCCTTGACTTTGAGTCAGAATATAGCCTTGTAGACCAGAATGTGAATTTGTGGGTCAGAAAATGTGGGTCAGAAAATATAGCTCTTTGACTTTGAGTCAGAATATAGCCTTGTAGACCAGAATGTGAATTTGTGGATCAGAAAATGTGGGTCAGAAAATATAGCTCTTTGACTTTGAGTCAGAATATAGCCTTGTAGACCAGAATGTGAATTTGTGGGTCAGAAAATATAGCTCTTTGACTTTGAGTCAGAAAACAGCCGTGTAGGTCAGAATCTGGCTTTGTGGGTCAGAATATTGCAAAAATTGCAATCCAGTCTCACTTTTAATCTTGTGACCCGCCGTGACCTGGCCCATTAAGAGTGACCCACAGTCAGCATAAAACCCAGCCTCACTTTGGATTTTGTGACCTGCCATGACCAATCTCATTAAGGATGGTCTATGATGGTCAGCTTACATTCCCAAGCTAATAGCTGTGATCTCGCTTTGAAGTCAGAGATACATTTTTGTGAGCAACAGTCTAAATGCAAACATAAATTCATATTCAGATTGATGTCAGTGAGATGGGTGTGGATATATATAAATTTAGAGTCATTTCTGTTCGCCATAAAGAAATTTGACATAAATTTACTCTGTGCGTTCTTGGTCTACTTTTACTTGTGACATGCTGTAAAAAAGAAACATGGACACACACACGCATGCATGCACACACGTGCGTGCGTGCATGCGTGTGTGTGTCTACGCAAGGGAAAGGAAAAGAAAAAAGAAGGAAAGAGTTCAGCTTTTTTTATTCATACAAAAACCAGCTGTTGAGAGAGAATGAATTTGAATTTCGTACAGTGGTCCAGGCTCTGTTTTTAGGTTAAAGGTTCATGCTTTATAAATATTTCATTTTTAATGTTATAAATGGCCCCACAGAAACAGAATTGTTGCACGTTGCCCGTTCATTAAATCTCTGCATTTCTGAGTGACGCTGGTGGCAAGGTTACGTCTGCTGGAAAGACGGCTAGGCAAATGCTACTCGCGCATTGTCACTTAATATATATATATATATATAAAACAATTATATTATGCAGTTGCCAGACCGTGTTGGCCACTGTCTACTAGAAACTGCTTTGTGTCATTACCTGGCACTGGCTTTTACCTCAAGTGAGGGCTGTATTGTGCATCCATTTTTCTTTTTCATTGGGGGGTGGGGGCGGAAGGAGGGGGAGGGGGGAGAGCTGTGAGGCTGAGTTAATTTATCATGCTTGTGCGTTTGTGTGCTTTTTAACCCATCTATTAAAATATACTGAAATTATAATACAGTTGTGTGCTTTTCAGCCCATCTACTGAAATATACTGAAATTATAATATAGTGTCAATTATAATGTAGGTTTCACCTGATTTCTTTTGGTTTTGTGTCAAATACAAAATAGTGAGGAAAGAACTGACCCTTAGTATTGCTTTGTGTTGTCTCAGCACCCCCCCACCCCCCCTACCCCCACCCCCTCCCCCCCCACCCCCTCCCCACCCCTTTCTTTTTTCCCATCATTTTTTTTCTTTTTTTCTTCTTTTCTTCTTCTTCATGTTTGTGTGTTAGATTTTATGTATATATTTTTCAGCTAAAATTTCGTTGTTGGACTTTGCTGACAGTATATATATATATATATCAATGTGTTAAACAGTGTTGTGTGTTTTCTGTTTTTTCTCATTGTTCTATAACTCTGCACTCTGTTTCAGGTTTGAGGGATAACAGTCTCATAATTGATGTTGTGTCGTTGTTGTGTGATTTGGGATTTTCTTGTTGTGTGGTTTGGGATTTTCTTGTTGTGTTGCATTTCATTTCGTGACTGACCGTATGGTTATGGAATTTTTTCAAACCATCCTTTGGGGGAATTTTTATGGGTTTTTTTTTTTTTTTTTGGAGGGGGGGTCTCTTTTACTTTCCACTTTGCTAAGAAATTTACCAGACTAACTCTGTTTTCTGTGACAATCTAAAGTTGCTTTGAAACTGTTTCTTTTTATTTATTTAGCATTAATATGGTATCCACTCCATGTTGTGCTTCTGTTGTCTTAACTACACAAGAACTTGAATTGTTCAAACTGAACTTTTCCCCCCCCCTCCGAATGGATTGCTTCCATTGCTTCCGGGTGTCACCCCCCCTGCCCCCCACCCCTCCACCTCCCCAGTTTGTACTAACCTCTTAGTCATACCCATGTCCATGTTCTTTGCCTCCATCGTTGCTTTGACTTTATTCTGTATAAACTGCACATACCAAGTCATGGATGAAACTTGTTCAGCATTTATACCAAAATTAGCTGGGGGGGGTTTGGGGGGGGGGGGGGGGGGTCATTCTTTTTTTCAGCCTTGTCTTGTAAGTGTTGAATACAGAAGAAAAGGAAACCAACAGAGCGCCAGCATTGTGAATGAAGATCGAAACACACGAGAGGTTGAGAAGAAGCTTACTGGATCCGACAATACCAAACACGTACACTGTTTCAGGGTAAACAAATTTAAACAAATTTACCCTGAAAAAAAGAAGAAGAAGGCTGTTTACATTGAAAATGCACATACTACGTGTCAATATGATGAAAAAGAGGGTGGAGGGGGGTGTTGGGCGCGATGAGAATCATGGAGAATGGCACTGAACATCGTTATCATTGCTACATGCCTGTCATGATTATGCAAATGAAGGGGGGAGGGGGTCAAGGTGAGTGACACTGGACATCATTGCTACATGTTAAGATCATGAAAAAGAAGGGGGAAGTGGAGAGAGAGGGAGAGAGAGAGAGAATCAAGGAGAATGGCACTGGACATTGTTGCCACATGCCATGATGATGAAAAAGAAGGGGGGGTGGGAGGGGGGGCATCGTTGCTACATGTTAAGATGATGAAAAAGGGGGGAGAAAAATTACTACATGTTAAGATGATTTTAAAAAAAAGGGGGGCGGAAGAGAGGGAGAATCAAGGTGAATGACATTGGATATCGTTGCTACATGTTAAGATGATGAAAAAGGGGGGAAGAAAAATTACTACATGTTAAGATGATGACGAAAAAGAAGGGGGGGAGGGGGGGGGGGGGATCCTTGCTACATGTTAAGATGATGAAAAAAGGGGGAAGAAAAATTACTACATGTTAAGATGATGATGAAAAAAAGGGGGGGGGGGGCAGAAGAGAGAGAGAATCAGTGCGAATGACATTGGACATCGTTGCTATATATATGTTAAGATGATGAAAAGAAAAAAAAAGGGGGGGGGGCAGAAGAGAGAGAATCAATGCGAATGACATTGGACATCGTTGCATATATATATGTTAAGATGATGAGAAGAAAAAAGGAGGGGGGGGGGGGAAGAAGAGAGAGAATCAGTGTGAATGACATTGGACATTGTTGCTATATATATGTTAAGATGATGAAAAAGGGTGGAAGAGAAATTACTGCATGTTAAGATGATGAAAACAAAAAAAAAGGGGGGGAGGGGGGGAGAAAGAATCAAGGTGAATGACATTGAACATCATTGCTACATGATAAGATGATAAAAAGAAAGAAAGAAAGAAAAAGGGGGGGAGGGGGGGGGGGAGAGAGAATCAAAACCAGTGACACTGGACATTGTTGCTACATGTTAAGATGATGAAAAAAAAAAAAAAAGGGGTGGGTGGGGGGTCAGAGAGAATCAAAACCAGTGACACTGGACATTGTTGCTACATGTTAAGATGATGAAAAAGAAAGAAAGAAAGAAGAAAAAAGGGGGGTGGGGGGAGGGGGGGGCAGAGAGAATCAAAACCAGTGACACTGGCCATTGTTGCTACTGTTAAGATGAAAGAAAAAAAAGGGGGGGGGGTGGCAGGGCAGAGAGAATCAAGGTGTATGGCATTGGATATGATTGCTACATGTTTAGATGATGAAAAAAAAAGGGGGGGGGGGGGGGGAGAATGAAGGTGAATGACATTGGACCTCATTGCTACATGTGAAAATGATGAAAACGGGGACGGGTGGTGGGTGGGTGGGAGAATCAAGGCAAATGACATTGGACATCGTTGGTACTTGCTACGATATTGAAAAAGAAGCGGTGGGGGGTGGGTGGAGGGTGGAGAGAATCAAGGCCAATGACATTTGACAATTTTGCTATTTGTCAAGATGACGAAAAAGAAGAGGGGAAAGAGAGAATCAAGGCAGATGACACTGGACGTCATTGCTACATGTTAAGATGATGAAGGGGGGGGAGAATCAAGGTGAATGACATTTGACATTGTTGCTACATGTTAAGATGATGAAGGGGGGGGAGAGGAATCAAGGTGAATGACACTGGACATCATTGCTACATGTTAAGATGATGAAGGGGGGGGGGGGTGGAGAATCAAGGTGAATGACATTTGCACATTGTGAATGATAAGGAGGGGAGGGGGGAGAGAAATCAAGGTGAATGACACATTGCACATGTTAAGATGATGAATAAAAAAAAAGGAGGGGGGTGGGGTAGAGAGAATCAAGGTGAATGACATCATTGCTACATGTTAAGATGATGAATAAAAAAAAAGGAGGGGGGTGGGGTAGAGAGAATCAAGGTGAATGACATCATTGCTACATGTTAAGATGATGAATAAAAAAAAAGGAGGGGGGTGGGGTAGAGAGAATCAAGGTGAATGACATCATTGCTACATGTTAAGATGATGAAAAAGGCAAGGAAGAGAATCAAGGCCAATGACATTGGACATCATTGCTACATGTCATGTTGATGAAAAAGAGGGGGAGGATGAGGAGGTGGGGAGAGAAAATCAAAGAAAATCACCCTGGACATCACTGCTACATGAAATGGCAATAAAGAAGAAGATGGGGGGGGGGACTCAAATTGACATTGCCAGTAAAATGCTACGTGCCATGATGTCAGTGAGAAGATTATTTGGGGGGATCAAGGAGAGTGACAATAGACATCATAACCAGTAAAAATGCTACATGCCATGAAGTCAGAGATAAAGATCAGGTGGGGAGTGGGGGGTTGCTAGGTGAGTTACCCTCTATAGGTGGCGTACCCTAGTTTAGACTTGTTTACCTCTGTGGAGTGTACCTGTTACCTGGAATTGGATCAAATTGCCCTGTGTTAGGTTAATTACCCTGCGGTAGGTCCAGAGCCCTTTGTGTTAAATACTCGACCCTTTGTGAGGTTAATACCCCTCCTTAGGCTAATTACCCATTGTTGTTGAAATTTACCCCATGGGTGAAAAATATATTAATGTATGCTACTTGATATTTCCACAGTGTGTGCAGGCCTGTTGAGGGATTGCTTTCTATTTAAACTGTGTTTCAAATACTCTCGCTCTCTGTTTGTCTCTAAACCCCCCCCCTCCCCCCCATCTTTTGCCTCATTCCACATCTGACTATAGGTCCACTATGTCTGACTGTAGGTCTACAAATAACCAAGGTAACCCCTTAGTTGGCTGCCTCAGTGTCATTGCAGTATGAAGGGCCATTAATACGATTTGTGAATGTGATGAGTAAATAATTATGCCCCCTCTTTATAAGTGTGCTTGTAGAAGCTGTAGTCTGTTGAACTGGCCCATCAGTTATAAAATTTAAAAAAACAAGGCCAGTGAGCCCCCCCCCCCCACTTGAGTCAGAGTTCAGGAGCTGTGTGAAAGTCGAGGTGGCCGTCCTGGGCTCCCCATCCTAAATTATGGTTTCTGTGGACGTAAAGCAACACTGAACCATGCACACACATTGGTCACAGTTCGTCCCTGATATGTCAACCCGACATCCAGGGACATTAAGCTCTACATCGTTCAGCCCCCCACTCTCACCCCCCCCAGCAGCCCCCCTTCCCCTTATTTTGTGTACAGTAAATCAGAAGTGGATAAGAAAAAAAATCCCCCCCCCCCAAAAAAAATCATCAGATGGGTTGGAATACGAAATCTACTGCACACGGATAAGCCAATTGCAGTCATTGGCAGACTGAGCGAAATCTGGCCCTCCTTTTTTTTTTTTTACAAAGGGCCAGTTCGACAGGCTATGGATGGAGGTCGGTGTGTGTTGTGCTGTGCCTTGTAAAGTAGTGTGTGTGGTTGCACAGAGCGCGGCACTGACGGCTGAAGGTTGTTTGTGGTGCTCTGTTGCAGTGCCCTCTGACGGTACTGTCAGACACCGCTCTCTTGCCCATGAAAATCGAGGTACTGTACTCCAGGTTTAATAGTGCCTACTTGTGTTTAATTAAAACACCCACTCACCTACCGTCCCCTTGAAAAGCGAGAGTGGCTAATGGATCAGTCATCCTCCCTTGGAAGCGAATGAGTTCGGAGTGACTGTTCGTGCTTTGGAATGGAGAGGTTCCTTTCATGCTTTGGCGAGACCAACTTCATGTTTCACGACAAGATCTCAAAGGCGGAAAGTTCGACTTGACCCCGTATTTTATTTCTTCAGGGGAAGAGAGCTCGGAAACAGGCTGAAGGATTCTGAAAGGGGAATCATTTTCCTTCGTGAATGGACTTCCTTGTAATCAGCAGCTTCTTGTAGAAGAAGAGAATTGAACGCATCATGAGGAGGAGGAGACGCACGGTTTACCATCTGCAGCTTGTATTCATGCAGAAAGGAAAACTTCCCACTCTCTCCTCCGCTGTTGCCCTAACATAACCGTAATGGTTGACCGGGCGTACCCCACCAAGTTCCTTACTTACTCCTCCGCTAGTAGGGCCGAAAGCTGTCAGTGACCCGGAAAGCAGACTCCATCCTCATGCAGCCAGACTGTGTGAGAAATCATGTTTTTTGACGACAACGTCCAGGCGTTTAAAAGATCAGACATTCAGATGCTAAAAGACAAGACATTCAGATCCGACAAGATCAGACATTCAGATGCTAAGCGATCAGACATTCAGATGTTAAAATGCATGAGCCAGTTTGGCTGAATGGGAAAGCGCTGCGTTGGTATGCAGACAGTGTCGGTTCGATTCCATCTTTGGATCACCTTTGTCTTCAAAAGTTTGTGATTTATGGACACAGTCTTGTGACTTTGACCTTCTTAGTTAATGAAACATTAAAATGGTTCACATCTCTTCCCCTTTGAAAGCAGAATCATTCTGGGTGTGTGAGAGTGTAGCATTAGGTACAGTCCCCCTCCCTCCCCCCACCCCCCACCTTCTTGAATTTTGGTCTCTGCCAGCGCCCCTCTGGAGACAGCTCGGTTTTATACAAGTCTTGAGAGACAAGTGAACACGAAAATCAATCTTCTTACGCAACACTTTTGCATGTTGACCAATTCGTAGGTAAGAAATTTGGAGCTGATCTTAATTGGCCATGCAGAATTAGAAGAGAGAATGAAAAGTGAGTAGGTAATTTTTGGCTCGTGAAGTGAGGTTGGTCTCTGTCAAGAAGAGCCGTGTCTTTGAAATGTTCGTGTAATTTTCAGCAGAGCTCATTCTCATTCAGCGACATTTTTCAAAGGCATGGGTAAGATTTTTTTTTTTTTTTTTTTTTTTTAAATTTAATTGTGCTTGCTTGCATGCGTCTGAAGACTTGGATAGGAGCATACACTGTGTGTGCGTGTGTTTGTGTAATTCTATGTTGTGTGGCAATGATTGGGATTTGCACTTAAAAGAAATCTACTGGTGTTTGAGTGTTGATTGGGTCGCTGTTGCTTTGGCCTCCTTCATTCTCATGGCTTGCTTGTGTTGTGGCTTGGTGTGCTTCCTGTGCCCTTCTTTGACCTCATTTCCCTTTCCACACCAGGAATTTCCTCTGACTGGACTTCAGGTCAACAATGTAGCAATGGTTTTAGACAAACTGGTGTTCATAATAATAATAATAATAATAATAATAAGATGATGATGATAATGTCTGTGTCAATAATGTATTGCTTGTTATGGCATAAAATGCACATTAGAAACGGGTGTCACTGTCGTAAGTAAATAAACACATAAATTATCAAACTTCTGCTACTACACCTCTAACTGCCACCACCACCACCACCACTACTACTAGTACTACTGAGACTGCTGTTGATGATGATGGGAGTGGTGGTGATAGTGACAGTGATAATAGTAATGATAACAGTAGCAGCAGTAATGATGGAAAACTATATATATGATGGTGATTATATTTGTAAATGAGAACTGAATGACCCAGTCTTGTTACATAATATCATTGTAACATCACCGTCCAAAGAGTGCCAACACTACTCAGTCTGTGTGAGTGAGAAAGGCAACTGTAAGTTACGAAGAAAAAATAAGGTGTTCTGGAGACAGTGGTGAATAGGAAGATGAGTAAAATGGGATCGAAAATTAAAAACAACAACAACAACAACAAACAAACAAAAAATGAAAAAACACCCTCAGTGGATGAGGAAAGAAACAAGTCCAGTAATCAATAATGTACAGGAATAAATAAAACATCAAGCCGATTAACCATTAATGCAAACACAGGTAGTTTCGGGACTAGCTTTAACTAATGCATAATGCATTTGCGTGAATAGATGAGTTCATGTATACAGTCAGTCGTCAGTGAATAATTGTTAGAATGCATGTGCGCGTGCGCACACCTCCCTCACCTCCCCCCCCCCCCCCCCCCCCCCCACACACACACACACACACACACAGATGCTTGAGACTGAAATCTACAAATTGATAAGTAAATAGATTAATATGTTTAAACGCTATATAAGATAATCACAACAGTAGTCAGATATCTGTCAGATTATAGAGAGTGAAATTCAGCACTGACCAATGAATACCTTTCAGAATAAACTGGATTAAAAAAAAAAAAAAAAAAAATTACTACGCAAGAAAGAAAATAAACAAACAAATAGGTTAGCTTTAAAAGCTGGGCTGGGGGAGGGGATATGAAAGAGATTCCAGCGGAGGTCACTCTGCTTGTGTTGCTTGTGCGGCTGGTGAAGAGTTGTCTGTGGCTTGTGCTGGATCACCTCCCAAGACAGCAAGGTGACGTCACCCTCCTCTGCTGGCCTTACCGTCTGGTTGGATCGCTAAACAACGCACCACACAAAGGTGCAAAAGTATCGTGTGTGACGACGGCTTCACGGGCTCTGACGACACAATTTAGCGCTAATGGTGCTGTCAGCAGTAGAGGGTCTCGACATCTTTAACTCTTTCAGTGCTGCCAGGAAGTGGAATGAGAGACGGAGAATAGATCCCGTGTAATGTTGACGATAGTGAGCTCAACCAGTAAAATCTCAAGGGCGGGGTACAGTTACGAAATTGGCTATGACAAATATTAATCATCCAATTCTGGAAGATTTTTTTTTTGGAGAGAAAAAAAAAACAAGCAAAAAAAATACACAACAAAATTCTCCCTTACCTTGCACACAAAGTTTATAACTTTTTTCAAGCCATGGTCCTTTAATAACTTGAATTTCACAAGCAAGTGCTTTCTGTTTAACAATTGTTTACAGTAATAGCAACTAACTTAAAGCAAATCAAACAACCAGACAGAAAACCAAACAGAAAAGAGCCCACCAAACTGGAACACAAGGGGCTAGCTGTGTGTAGACAAGGCTTTAGGACGAGGGAGAGCAAGGCCGGCCAGAAAAAGATCCCTCTTAGCAGCACTGAGAGGGTTAACTGTCACTGGCATCAAAGACTTTATACCCTTCCTGGTCTTTGCTGGTCACTGGAAACCACCCACCACCATCCACCCCCATACAGCTTTGTCCGAAACCTAAACCAAACGTACGTACCCTGCTTAGCCTTGATTGGGGAGGGGAGGAGGGAGGGGGTAACTCTCCATGAACCACAACTCTGTTCTGATTGTCTCCCATTTCCGCCCATTGCAGCCCGTGTACACCAAGGCCTCCACGCTGGCCTCCCAGCAGCTGATGCAGCAACAGGTGGCGCTGATGGCGGCCGCCCAGGGAACCTACGCAGTGGCCAGCCCCGTCAACGTGCTGGGAACCCAGATGCAGGGGCTCTCCGGATTGGCAGCCCACAACGGCATCGCCACAGCCGCCATCACACCCACCACCGCCACCCTCGCCAGCGGTAGGAGTTCGTTCCACGCCCCTGCGGGTATTGATGACTTGACGTTGACTTGTAATGTAGGAGTGCATGGCTGTCTCGTCTCGTGCTGTACTGTGATGTGCTGTGTAGGGTCACGTGCTGATTTTTCGTGTTGGTGATGGGTCTGCCACCCACTTCACCCTGATACAACCTCATTGGTTGACTGGGCGTAAAACACCAATTTACTTACTTACCGCCACCCACTTTCAAATCAGTGACTAGGAAGACAAGAACAAAAAGCTTTGGGGGGTGGGGGGGGGGGGGGGGGGTCAACAGGCAGAACTTAAAAGAAGGAGAAATTACAGAAGAACTTTGTTTTCTTCGTGACTCTATTTTAACATCAGCTGTCAACTCCAGAGGGTCATCCAAGGACGATCCGATCAAAAGAAGGAGGAAAGGAAGAGACAGAAAGAAGGGGGGAAAAAAGAAAAGAATGAAAAATGACAAGTTTCAGTGATGATGATATGAGGGCAGTCCCAAAGTTTCAGTGATGATGATGTGAGGGCAGTCCCAAAGTTTCAGTGATGATGATATGAGGGCAGTCCCAAAGTCTCAGTGATGATGATATGAGGGCAGTCCCAAAGTCTCAGTGATGATGATATGAGGGCAGTCCCAAAGTTCAGTGATGATGATTGAGGGCAGTCCCAAAGTTTCAGTGATGATGATATGAGGGCAGTCCCAAAGTCTCAGTGATGATGATATGAGGGCAGTCCCAAAGTTTCAGTGATGATGATATGAGGGCAATCCCAAAGTTTCAGTGATGATGATATGAGGGCAGTCCCAAAGTTTCAGTGATGATGATATGAGGGCAGTCCCAAAGTCTCAGTGATGATGATATGAGGGCAGTCCCAAAGTCTCAGTGATGATGATATGAGGGCAATCCCAAAGTTTCAGTGATGATGATATGAGGGCAGTCCCAAAGTTTCAGTGATGATGATATGAGGGCAGTCCCAAAGTTTCAGTGATGATGATATGAGGGCAGTCCCAAAGTTTCAGTGATGATGATATGAGGGCAGTCCCAAAGTTTCAGTGATGATAATATGAGGGCAGTCCCAAAGTCTCAGTGATGATGATATGAGGGCAGTCCCAAAGTCTCAGTGATGATGATATGAGGGCAGTCCCAAAGTCTCAGTGATGATGATATGAGGGCAAGTCCCAAAGTCTCAGTGATGATGATATGAGGGCAGTCCCAAAGTCTCAGTGATGATGATATGAGGGCAGTCCCAAAGTTTCAGTGATGATGATATGAGGGCAGTCCCAAAGTTTCAGTGATGATGATATGAGGGCAGTCCCAAAGTTTCAGTGATGACGATATGAAGGCACTGCCAAAGTTTCAGTGATGATGATATGAAGGCAGTCCCAAAGTTTCAGTGATGGTGATATGAAGGCACTGCCAAAGTTTCAGTGATGATGATGTGAAGGCAATGCCAAAGTTTCAGTGATGATGATGTGAAGGCACTGCCAAAGTTTCAGTGATGATGATATGAAGGCACTGCCAAAGTTTCAGTGATGACAATGTGAAGACACTGACAAATATGTTGATATTGTGTTGTGTCATGTGGCAGTGATGACCTCCCTGAAACAATTGTGTAGGAGGCCCCAGCACCCATTGTTCTGTTGGTACCATACTTGTCTCGATGAGACATTATCTATTCTCTCCGCCCCCTCGCCTGTGTGTCCTTATGTTAGTTCGTCAGATCATTCTACTGCTACAATTCTCATGCACCAGCATCACTTCAGGACATTTGAGTGGAAAGTTGGAATGTATCCTGGCCTTGAGATATTAGCCTATAATTATATGCATAGTAAAACTTGGCATATCAGTGTCCCGTGTTATTTGTGTTTTGTCTGTATCATTTTCCCCTGTTTGCTTGAGACAAGGTACTGAATCATGATGAGAATTTTAGGTAGAGGCACTTGCTAAGAACTGATTAATATCCTAGGAGGGTGCTTCCGTTGAGGTGGTCGACTGAATCAGAGTTGCTTTATTACAACTGACAAATCAGTCATCTCTATTGACACTGGTGACAGCATTCGGCATCTCTTCTCCACTATATTATTGTTCTCACTGGCCACTGCCGACAGCTAACGCACAAACATCTGAACTGGTGAAAAGTTCAAAGCTTTTGTAATAGATAAATTGTCTTTACTAATGACACTGCAGACACAATAGGACAGTCTTTACTATAATGAGCTTTGTCCTTGGACTGTACCGCCCCCAAAGTGGATCATTCATACTGACCAGACAGCAACAATGACAAGATGGTTGAAGAGCTGCTATCACTATGGCCATTACATGCGTGGTAGAATAGTCTTCGCTATAGTTAGCTTGTACTGTAACTGTGCCACCACAACAAAACTGTGAAGTTTTTCAAGAAGTGCATCAGACTGACGATGATGACGACGACGACGAAACGGTGGAAGAACTGCAATCACTGTGGCCATTGCAGGAACGGTAGAGTATTCTTCACTGTAATTAGCTTTGTACTGAAACTGTACTACCACAACAAAGTTGTGAAGCTTTTCACGAAGTGGATCATTCATACTGATGACGACGACGACGACGCAGTAGTTGAAGAGCTGCTTTCACTATGGCCGTTGCAGGCACGGCAACAGCAGCCATAAACGGTGCTCCCCCCAGCATGCTGTCCCCTACCGCCGTGGCCAGCTTCCAGGTCCCCCCAGCTAACGGTCAGGCTGCAGAGGTCTACGCCAATGGTATACCCCACTATACAGGTCAGTGTGTGCACATGCGCGCATGTGTGTGTGTGTGTGTGTGTGTGTGTGTGTGTGTGGTCTGGAGCTCTGTCTCTGTCACTGTTCTGTTTCTCTGTCTTCTGTCTGCGTTAGTGTCAGTTGTGACTGGCCAGCTGCCTCTCTGCCTGTCTGTCTGTCTGTCTGTCAGTCTGTCTGTCTGTCTGTCTGTCTGTCTGTCTGTCTGTCTGTCTGTCTGTCTGTCTGTCTGTCTGTCTCTCTCTCTCTCTCTCTCTCTCTCTCTCTCTCTCTCTCTCTCTCTCTGTTTGTCTCCCCCCTCCCCCCCCTCTCTCTCTCTCAGGTTGGCTGGCTGGCTGTCTTGTCTATATTTGTGTCTGTATGTTCAACCCATGTTCAGAAGCACTATATGTTCAACCCATGTTCAGAACCACTGCATGTTCAGCCTGTGCTCAGAGCCACTGTATGTTCAAGCTGTGTTAAGAAGCACTGTATGTTCAAACTGTGTTAGGAAGCTTTGTATGTTCAAGCCAGGTTAAGAAGCACTGTATGTTCAAGCCATGTTCAAATCTGATGTTCAGAAGCGCTGTATGTTCAAGCCATGTTCAGAACTGCTGTATGTTCAACCCATGTTCAGAAGTGCTGTATGTTCAACCTGTGTTCAACCTGGTGTTCAGAACTACTGTATGTTCAACCTGTGTTCAGAAGCATTGTATGCTCAAGCCATGTTCAGAACTGCTGTATGTTCAAGCCATGTTCACAGCATGTTCAAGCCATGTTCACTATATGTTCAAGCCATGCTCACTATATGTTCAAGCCATGTTCACTGTATGTTCAAGCCATGTTCACTGTATGTTCAAACCTGGTTTCAGCAGCAGCAGCACAGGCTGTGACGAATGGCGACCCTCTCCAGCAATACGCCACGATCCAGCCTTATGCCAGCATAGGTCAGTGTGCTTGTCTTAATATTATTCGTCTCTTCCCCCCCATCTATCTGCCCCTCCCCCACCCCCCCACCACCTCATTCTGTCTGTCTGTCTGTCTGTCTGTCTATCTGTCTGTCTCTCTGAGACTCTTCACCCCTTCATCCCTCCTCCTCTTTTTATCTGTGTGTGAGCTTGTGACACAGAGTGAATGAACCTGATTTTGTTTGTTTTGTTTTGACAACCAGTTTCATATTTATTCATTCCATACCAGGCCTGCGCCTGTGTACATCAGAGGCCATGGAGCTGACAGGTCTATGCATGGGCATTGCCCGACTGTGTCTGAAATGTGCTGGCGGTGATGATGAAAACACCAGTAAATGATTGAATTAGATTAGTGTGACTGTGTGTAACATAATATGTAGCATTAAAGTAATAGTGTGAACACGTGCCTCCAGAGATCAGGAACAAATTCAAATAGCGAGGGTAAGAATAGTAACGATGATGATGATGATGATGATGATGATGATGATGATGATGATGATGGTGGTGGTGATGATGATGATGATGATGATGATGATGATGATGATGATGGGTGGTGGTGGTGGTGATGGTGATGATGATTGATGATGATGATGATGGTGGTGGTGATGATGATGTGGTGTTATCCCACCCTGTTGGCAGCGGCGTACCCGGCAGTCTATGGCCAGTTCCAGCAAGCCCTGACCCAAGGAGCTACCCTTCTGCCTACCACCCAGAAAGAAGGTGAGAAAGGTCAGAAATCCACGTCATCACACTGACCGACGCACTGACCGCTGACCCTGCCTCTGTGTGTGTGTGTGTGTGTGTGTGTGTGTGTGTGTGTTATCTGTCTGTTCACTGGGTTGTTCTCTCTCTCTGTGGTTGGTTTTCTTTCTCTGTCGTGTGTTTTTGTGTGTAGTGTGTGGGTGTGTGTGTTGGTGTGTGTGTGTGTGTAGTGTGGTGTGTGTGTGTGTGTGTGTGTGTGTGAGTGTGTGTGTGTGCATGTATCCTGACATTGTTCTCTGAGTGAAACATCAGAGGGAACAAGCAGCACCACACTCCTTTCAGCGACTACAGGCCTGCCCATCGTGAAGTCCCTGCCACTGTTGATTTTATATATAATTTTATAAACACCACAGCCAGCCTGGCACCCACACACAGCCCTCCAAAGTGACGGAATAGTCAAATTTTGGACTGGTCATTTACAGGAACAAGATGAGCTCTATTCCATCTGTGCACTGACAGAAAAAAGAAAAAGAAAAAAGAAAAAGAAAAAGAGGACAGATCCGTGTCATATTTTGATGCTATGATGTAAGCAGCTGTGGCAGAGATTGAAGGGTGGCAGGCCTTAGCACTCAGTCTCTGCGTGGAGCGTGGCTGCAGCACAGGAAGCAGCGTTGCTGGCGGTCACCTGTTGTTGTGGCTGTTGGTGGTGGTGGTGGTGGGTGGAGGGGGGGGGGACAGCCCTGAAACTCGTACAGCACAACGAGCAGTGGCCACCAACAACCCAGCTCCTGTGTGATGGACAAGGTTGCTTGTGAGTGGAAGTAGACATGGGAACCAACCGCGCTGACTTTCATCCTCATCTCTTCTTTGGCCGCGAAAAGGGCAGAGCCGTAATGTACAGACATGTCTAATTTTTTCCAGAAAAGAATCCCTCAATTAAAAAAAAAAAAAAAAAATCAACAGCAAAAATAATGTGAAAAACAACCTGTGTCCATTATGTGACTTGGTCTCCATTAAGAAAAGAAGAAAGGGAAATAACCTGCCTGTGTGAAGTTGCTGATCTTGGTCCTGGGTGTTTTGTTGGAAGAAGCTGCAGTAGGCTAGGGTTTGCGACAGTTTAATAAACTCCTAGTAGCAAACCTCTTTTGTTTGCTTCACGGATTTTATGAAAGATATTCATGAAGTCTCAGAACACAACTTCAAAATATATATATATATATATATATATATATATATATATATATATAAATAAATAAAAAGATGCCCTGTCCCGTCATACTTTGAGGTGAATCTTGTGTTTTGTATTCTTGATGTAAGGTATGATGCCACCTTTCAGTTGTCACAGAAAAAGTTAAAAACTTTGAATTTGTTGTAAGAACAGCAAGACCTTTGAAACCATGATTCGTGCGAAAAGGAAATGTCCTTTGTTAACCCCTTCAGTGCTGCCCCGATATTTTTCCTGGCTGAAACTATTAGCACGTACACACCTTGAAAGAGAAAGTTTTGGGGGCCTTAACAACTCTAAATACTGTGCATGCTGATGCCAGTTCTTTACATGCTAGCGCAAAAATTAACAACAACAATAAAAGAGAAAACTCAGAACTCAGAACTTTATTACACAAGGATTAAGATTTTAGGCAGTTTCTTGTTCTTACAATCTGTCCCTGCTAATCTGCATGTGACTAGACTACTGATGAAATAACAGAAAGAGAGAGAGAGAGAGCGCTAAATGATTTCAAATTTCCCATAACCCAGCGTATGGTGCAGTGTGCACGCATGCATGGCAGTAAAGGGGTTTAGCTGGGTAACAGTGTTCTTCTGGCCTCCTTGTACCTGAGAAATACAGTGATTGATTGTCTGTTGACTTCTAAGGACATAATTGGTTTTTATGCCCCACTGATCTGTGCAGGTCATAATAATTATGTCGATCAAAAGCAAATTATTTAGGAAAAAGACCATTGACTGTCATTCAGCAGGCTTCCCCTTTTTCTGTTGTGAGCAAACTTTTTGTGAGGGTATAGGCTTAAACTGTTAAATTAAAGTGGACACGTGCGAAAAAGGTAGATCCCGTATCTACTTGGACTGGCATTGTGTGTGGATGACCGTCTCTGATTCTGGTGTGTTACAGATGATCTGTTGCACATGCAGTCTGTTGTTAGTTTCGCTGTTAACATTGTGTGTGTCTTGAATCATGTGTGTTCTTGCGTGTCTGCTTTCTATCAGTAGGAATTCACGTGAAAACTGTTTTTTCAGTTGTAGAGGTTTGGATCTGAACTAAGCACTTGAGGACTCGATCATTACAGGCAGACTTTGCAAAGTTGTAGTGCAATGCTCCTAGTGGAGTGAGGATCATTTGAGAAGACATGGAAAAAAAAGTGCACACACAAATGCAGATTTATGCTCAAGTTTCATTCAGAGTAGCGAATGATAAAACTGAACATTTGCTTACGCATAGGTACCTCACACACACACACACACACACACACACACACACACACACACACACATTACACATTCACACATTCACACACACACACACACACACACACACACACACACACACACACACACACACACACACACACACACACACACACACACACACACACACACACACACACACACACACACACAGAGTTACATTTGAATACAGTTTATCATAAAAAGGCGCAACATGAACATTACAGTTATTACAAAACAGTCACACTATGAACATGACAGTTATTTTCAAACAGGATCATAAATTGTGCACACTACAAATTTTGTGAAACGGTTGCAATATGAACATTGCAGTGACTGCAAAACAGGCACAATATGAACATTACAACTATCACAAAAATAATGGTCTCAATATGAACATGACACCTACTGCAAAACAAGTAATGCACAAAATTTCATATCACAATGTCAACATTACACTTATTGCAAAACTGTCACGATATAAACATTACAGTCATTGCAAAACAATCAGGATAACAACGTATGAACACTAAAGTTTTTGTGAAACAGTCATAATATGAACATGACAGTTATCACGAAACGG
>JABMCL010001679.1:55000-70000 GCA_018857735.1 Alviniconcha marisindica
CTTTGTCAAAGCCCCAAATATGCCCAGCACTCCCAAGCGGGGTGATCCGCAGCTAAGTCGCCCATTATAAACCCACAAGTCATGTTGCTTACGCATTTTGGTGACAAGTGATTTGCTGAATCGCTGTTGGTTACCACTTTGTTGACGGGTGATTGGCCAATTATTTTGGCTAAACGCGTTATCAGAGACTCGCTGGCCATGACCAGATTTACACAACTTATATTTCTTATTTCTGGGTAATCCACAACAACAACAAAAATGATTGTGTATGCTTTATTTATCAGGTTTGAAATTGTGAAAAATTAGTACAACGTGATACTTTTGGAGTAGCAAACAGTGCTTCTGTTTTGTAGCCATTCCAGATTATAGGGAAGCATTATCCATTCCCTACAGTCAGATAAACTGAGATTGTAAAGAATACTCATTCCCATATCAGGAAGATGGTGTCACAGTTAATACATTACCCACTTTTAGGTCAGAAATATGATGTCATCATACAGCATCTCTTCTGAAGTCTCAAACTGAACAAACTGATTAGGTTTGTAACAAGATTTTATCCACCATGCTGTCAGAATCCAGGCCATGCACTGTAGAATTATTTGTGTGTAGGAGGGTGGACGTCATAATGACGAGTTATCTCGGGTCTGACCTCAGAACAACTACACAGCACAGCACACCCACTGACCTGGACGGCATTAACCGCCAGAACAGCACATTCTGGGAGCACACCAGCAAATTAATTGCTTCTGTCACACCTGTGTGGGATTACGCCAAACAAAATCAGTGCCTACGTAACTGCAGTGTGGCTTTTTTGTATGTTGTAGATATCATCAGCCTGTTGGTGAACTACTTTATTTTTATACACTTAGAGAAGATATAATTTGAAGGATATGAGGGAGACGGGAGGGGCAAAGAATAGGTCTGGGGTGTTGTGAGAAAGAGAGGTGAAGAGGACGTGAGAACGGTTCACAGGTAATAATTCAGAGAGAGTAACTTGGTAACCTGGTGTTTTATGCCCAGTCAACCAGTACTGTTATATTAGGACAATTTCAGAGACAGAGAGAGAGAGAGTAAAATCTGATTAACGACTGTATACAAGGTTGTTGTTTTTGTGTGTGTATGTGTGTTCCTGTTTTTTCTTTTCTTTTGTTCTATCATTGACGCTGGACAGAAAAAGAACAACAACAAAAGAAAGAAGAAAAAAATGAAGAGAAGAGAAGAAAAAAGAAGAAAGAAAGAAAAGAACAAACAAACAAACAAACAAACAAAAAAACTAACCATAATGAGAAGGAGTTAACTCTAGCCCACCAGAGAGAGAGGGAGAGAAAGAGAGTGGAGGTGGGGGGGGGGGGGGGGGGTAGTTAGACTAAGTGAGAAGTGTGTGGAGGAGGTGGAGGGTGCGACAAAGTGTAACGTGCGGTTTGTGTGTGACGTCCAGGCCCCGAGGGCTGCAACCTGTTCATCTACCATCTGCCCCAAGAGTTCGGGGACGCAGAGCTGGCTCAGATGTTTGTGCCCTTTGGCAACGTCATCAGCGCCAAGGTCTACGTCGACCGTGCCACCAACCAGAGCAAGTGCTTCGGTGAGACTGCGTAGCTGGTATTGGAGGGGAGAAGTTTTTCTCTCACTCTCTCTATCTTCTCTCTCTCCATCTTTCTTTCTCCATCGTTCTTTTTCCCTGTCTCTTTCCCTGTCTCTTTCCTCTCTCTCTCTCTCTCTCTCTCCTCTCTCTCTCTCTCTCTCTCTCTCTCTCTCTCTCTCTCTCCTTCCCCCCCCCAACTTTGTGCAGTTGTCATGTACATTCAGACACATGTATAAAACCTGTACACAGAGGGAGGTTTGTGAATGTATAAAACCTGTACACAGAGGGAGGTTTGTGAATGTATAAAACCTGTACACAGAGGGAGGTTTGTGAATGTATAAAACCTGTACACAGAGGGAGGTCTGTGAATGTATAAAACCTGTACACAGAGGGAGGTCTGTGCCCCAGTATCCTTCTGTGTACTTGTTTTATCCCTGTGCCTACAGACATGCGCAACATAAAAACATGTATGCATATTTGTCTGCACACACACACACACAAACACATAATTGTGCACATACATGCACGCGCATGCATGTGCGCACACTTACATAAGTTTAATATCACATATGTAAGCAAGCAAGCGCGCACACACACACACACACACACACACACACACATTTCTGAAAAATTGGAACATTAAGATTGCTTGAAATTGAAGAACAATGGTATTGTGGTGTACTACGAAGGTTTACACAATGGCTTTAACTGAGCGCTACAAATTCCTGTTTTGCATTGCTGGGGAAAAGGGGGGTGGGGGGGGGGTGGGGGGGGGGGGGGAAGAGCATTATGGTTCTGTGTTCTGACGGGGGGAGGGGGGGGGTACTCTCTTTTGACCTCATGCTCAGCTGCCACCCTCCTCTGGTCTGGCAGGCTTTGTGAGCTTTGACAACCCGGCCAGTGCGCAGGCAGCCATTCAGGCGATGAACGGATTCCAGATCGGCATGAAGCGACTCAAGGTGCAGCTGAAGCGACCGAAGGACGCCAACCGACCTTACTAGACACCGCCTGACGGCCGGCGGATCAGTGGTAAGTCGCTGCCTCGTCTGCACCGCTTTGCACAGACACACCTGTGGGTCCAGCCTCGGTGAACTGAGGGCCCGGTGACTTTGGCCATCACCGCCGCAATTCCACCGTTACAGCTGCAGTGTGTGTGCGTTTGCGTGTGTGCCGCTTCAATGTGCAAGTTATGTTGGCAGCTGCTGGCTCAGATTTGATCCAAGTCAGGTTTGCAGCTGTTGCCTCTGATTTGATCCAAGTCAGTTTGCAGCTGCAGGCTTAGGTTTGTTCCAAGTCATGTTGGCAGCTGCGGGCTCAGATTTGATCCAAGTCAGGTTTGCAGCTGTTGGCTCTGATTTGATCCAGGTCAGTTTGCAGCTGCAGGCTTAGGTTTGTTCCAAGTCATGTCGGCAGCCATGGACTGAGAGTTGATCCAAGTCATGCTGGCAGCAGCAGGCTCTGATCTAACCCAAAGTCATGATTTCAGCTGCAGGCTCAGATCTGATCCAAGTCATGTTGACAGCTGCAAGATCTGATTTGATCCAAGTCAGTTTGCAGCTGTAGGCTCAGGTTTGATCCAAGTCACATTGGCAGCTTGCAGCTCACATTTATTCCAAGTTGTTGGCAGCTACAGGCTCCGACTGGATCCAACCCCAGTTCCAAGTTGCATGTACCACTGGGTGGGGGGGAGGGGGGTGGGGGGTTCTTGCTGCAGAGTTGATTTCACCACCTCAAAACACCTTCCATTTTTGTAGCTGAAACATCAGGAAGTAGTTTTGCCACACTCCTTCCAGTGTGCAAAAGTAATGCTGTTGCTGCAAAGCACACTTTTACACCAGCAAACACACATTTGCAACTGCAAGGGTGCACTTTGAAGCAACCAATCAGTTTGCAGCCGCAACTCTGGGTTTTGTGGTACTAGTCACTAAGGATAGCCTGGCGTTAGTGCAAGTCCTTGTAGCCACAGGGTCACACCTGTCATTGCATCAGTTCGGTTCGAAAACCTCCAAAGACCAAACAGTTTTATGATGAGTCATAGGTCTATCACATCAAAACATTGCAGTTGGTCTACTGTCATTTCCAGTTGTGTAAAATTACACCTATGTGTATGAGAACAAATGACATCCAAGGCCCAAACTCAGATATGTATATATATGTGTACATATATATATATATATATTTTTTTGCCAAGCACATCTTTGTGGGGCATTTATTCAGAAACATGCACCCATCCATTACAATATACCTTTCACTCTCTTTCACGCTTCTTTACATCGTTCCAGTTTTACAAAGCATTTCTTAGCTGACAACTGAAGCTGAGCACGATCCAGTTTTTGACATGTCTTAAACTCAGATTTTTATTATCTGTACCAGAAAGCATTGCAAAATGGCCGTCATTATGAGCACGATTTAGAGAAAGAGAGGATTAAGCGTAATAGGTTAAACTTTGAACAAAACAAAGTGACTGCACCAGGTGTGATATGGTGCCTCCTAGTCAAGGTAGGGTGAGAGACTTTTCAGTTCTTCTGAGTCACCGCTTGCGCAGACTCGTCACTGCCTGCCTCACCTGTGTGTGCACAGCGTGCGCTAAGGCCATGGCTCCAGTAAACAAATGCCCATCTCCCAGCAAGAGATGGAAGAACAAACACATGGTAAATAATAATACTACTTATTAATAGTAGGGTCTTAGAGCACCCTTTCTCAAGTGAACCCTAGGCGCATACATTTCATAATCAAGCTAAAAACAACCCTCGTCAAAACACACAATGTTAACATACTCAGATTTGTCATCAGACATTTGCTCCCCCTCACCCCCCAACACACACACACACACACACACACACACACACACACAAAAAAAACAACAACAACACACACACACACACACACACACACACACACACACACACACACACACACACACACACACACACACACAGAGGATTTGAAGAAAAAAATGAAAAAATGACACTCATAAGATTGTGTTCTTGCTTGCAACTTTCTTTTTCAGTTGATTTGTTTGTATTATTTTATGTTTACTTTGCATGATTTTTTCCCCCCTTCTTCTGGATAGCATTTTTTCTTTCTCTTTCTAGGGTCGTAAGGGTGTCAGGGTTTTTAGTTTAACTTTACCGAGGAGTGTCATGTTCAAAGTCTTGATTATTGAATGCTCTTTGCAGAAACTATTCTTTTTTGCAGATTGTTTGAAAGTCGAAAAAATGCTTTTAAATCATGGTCTAAACATGTAAAAGATTCATGCAGTTGAATGTAGGAAATGATGTTCAGATGGGGACAGTTGCAAGGATGATGTTTTGAGTTTTGTTATGATTATAACTAATATTATTATACTTCTATACACGCACGCGAACAAAGAAGATGCATTAAGAACAGGAGAGCTTTTCGTTTATATAGGACTGCGATAGGGCCTAGGTATTTCGGGAAGGTTGTGTTTAGACCAGTGTCTGCATGAGTCAGTGCCCCATTTGAAAGGGTAGGTTGTATGTTTTTATCCTGTCTCCCTCACTGATGTCACTGTGTGTGCTATGATTCGTGGAAGATGCCACAAGTCTTGGAGGTTTGCCAGACGTGAAATAATGCTGTCTTACTCCCTTTTCATCCAGTCTCGACCTAGCGGGTCACGTGACTCTTGCGTTGCTTAGCAACAAGAAAAAGGGCAGCTCTCTCCTTGGCAGTAAGTTCAAAAAGCCTGGCTGTCGTTGGGTGGTTGGCAAATTTATTTTTCTGATTGTCTTCAGAGTTTTTATTGGCCAGTTTTTGGTTCCTTTGACCGCTGTAACACTATTGTGTGCTTTCTCGCCTTATTGTATCTAGCTGTCTTTTTGACTGTTGGTATCGATGGCTATTTTTAACCTCAGTTTGGACGGTGTTACTCCCATTCATATCACTAAGCCTTTTGGTGTCAGACTTTTAACATGGGGTTGTCATGTCGTGTGTTTTTGTCGCATTTCATTTGACCACTGGTACTGGCCTGCGAAGGTGTGTTAGCTAAATACTGTGTGTTGCAACAAATCACAAGTTTTCAACACAAATGCTTATTTTGATATTTGTCACTGCAAATAAATGGGAACATAAAACAAAACTGTGCAACTGCTTTCGTTGCCATTTTTCTGAAGAAAAATGCTAGCTGCCATTATCGAATACATGGTAATGTTCTTGAAAACATGTGCTCTTTCATTCTACAGAATTTTGATGTCTTTCAGTGTAGATGTAGATGGGCCATTTTTAGGTTGGTGATTTTGGCCAATTCCACCAGACTAGACTGTTTCTGACTGATGATTAGCGCACAGTTGTTCAAACTTCACAGCAAGGTAGCTAATAGCTGGATTTTAACATCCTGTCAACTGTACACCTAAGGACAAAGTTTACAACAAAGCAATGGAACAAAAATATAATACTAAGAAAAAAGGGGAAGGGGGACTTAGCTGAACAGAACTATAAATCAAAGGACTGTTTTGGTTTCTTTAACTCCAAGCTGTTCATTTTTTGAAGACAAGCATTTATTCATTTTAACAGTTCAATATATGTTTGGTCAGGAAGTTTAATCATATGTTGCTATTCATGAACGGCGAACAAGTCAGCCGTAGTTGTTTTAGCTTGTGAGAAAAACATGGCGCCACTCTTCCGATTTTTCACTTGAAATGAAAATTGTGATGTTCTGATTGGCTGAAGGGCTTGGTTGATTGACAGCCCTGAACCCTGTGTACGTGTATGACTACAATGTATTGAAAGTACCAACAGATGAAAGTGCTGTATCCAGCTGTGCTTGTTCTTCAAAACTATTTTGTCTTTGAACATGATTACGGAATAGCTGTAACACATAGGATGCAGATATACCATTACAGAATTACAGACTGTACTGAAATAAGGTCAGAAATCCTCTTTTACATTTTTTTATGGGAATAGTAAATGTCAACAGGAGGTATTAAAGGTAAAAGCCTGAAACCATGCAGTTACTCCACCTCAAAAAGAGGGTAGACATATTGTTCAAACATCTGAGCAGTGACGTCCCCTACATATTGTAGGCCTTACTGGATGTTTATTTCTGCACCAAAAAGTTCTCATTTTAACCATGAACATGGTGGGGTTTTGTTGTTGTTTTTGCTGCTGTTGTTGTTGTTGTTGTTGTTGCACGATGTGGGTCGGGATGTTTTATCACACGTGTCCTTTCATCACCTGCTCAGTTGTGGTTGATTGGTTACTTGATGTTTAACACCCACTCAACCATGCAGGATATACCCTGGGAAAACAGCACAAAAGTATCTGTGATTGATTGATTTTAGATAACAACTCATCAAACGTGACGGTTTTATCAAGGCAAAACAATATCTAAATCACAGTGATCGATTAATTCTAGACAATGACTCATCAAACGTTTTTTTTTTATGACGGGCAAAACAATATCAAAATCTCAATGCTCAGTTAATTCTGGATAATGACTAGTCAAACATGAAAGTTTTATTGAGGCAAAACAATATCAAAATCTGAGTGTTCAACTAATTCTAGATAGTGACTCATCAGATGTGAAGGTTTTTCCCAGGGCTAATCAGTAATATATCAAAATGTCACTCATTGATCGATTCCTGATATTGAACACCTAGTCAACTGTGATGGTTATGTCGAGACAAGATGCAGTCCATCCATGGCACACTATGAGTGGAAGGGATCTGCACACAGACAAATGAAGCTGAATGACATGAGGTGGCAGAAATTAGAAACTAAAGGAAGAATTCCTGGCATCAGGTGAAACAGTCTGCTATATTCTGACCTCCAGGCTCTAAAGAGAAAACCTTTGACAGCTCTGGCTTTTAACCCCTTCACTGCCCCAGCCTGTACAATTTTTGGGCTGAAAAGTGCACTCGTACACGCCTGCAAACAGTTTATTTGATTCTGTATAACAAATCTACTTTCAGTATTGTGCAGTTTCATAGAAATCTTTTCACGTGCTCATGCGAAGGGAGAAAAAAGCCTCAGTGGTTTCAGATTTGGCACTTTCACTGATCGTTTTTAGAGTGACAATGCAAGCGTGGCAGTGAAAGGGTTAAGCTGTAATTTATTGTGTCCAAGGTATCCATCTGCTGGAACAGAAAGACTTTATGTCTTGAGAGACTGTAGGCCATCCATAGATCATCATTGCCACTATCACAGTATCAGCTGACTTGATGTCTTGTGAGACAGTAGGCCATCCATAGATTAGCATTGCCACTGTCACAGTATCAGCCAACTTGATGTCTTGTGAGACAGTAGGCCATCCATAGATCAGCATTGCCACTGTCACAGTATCAGCCAACTTGATGTCTTGTGAGGCAGTAGGCCATCCATAGATCAGCATAGCCACTGTCACAGTATCAGCCAACTTGATGTCTTGTAAGACAGTAGGCCATCCATAGATCAGCATTGCCACTGTCACAGTATCAGCCAACTTGATGTCTTGTGAGGCAGTAGGCCATCCATAGACCATCATTGCCACTGTCACAGTATCAGCCAACTTGATGTCTTGTGAGGCAGTAGGCCATCCATAGATCAGCATTGCCACTGTCACAGTATCAGCTGACTTGATGTCTTGAGAGACTGTAGGCCATCCATAGATCAGCATTGCCACTGTCACAGTATCAGCCAACTTGATGTCTTGTAAGACAGTAGGCCATCCATAGATCAGCATTGCCACTGTCACAGTATCAGCCAACTTGATGTCTTGTGAGACAGTAGGCCATCCATAGATTAGCATTGCCACTGTCACAGTATCAGCCAACTGTATGTCTTGTGAGACAGTAGGCTATCCATAGATCAGCATTGCCACTGTCACAGTATCAGCCAACTGTATGTCTTGTGAGACAGTAGGCCATCCATAGATCAGCATTGTCACTGTCACAGTATCAGCCAACTTGATGTTTTGTGAGGCAGTAGGCCATCCATAGATCAGCATTGCCACTGTCACAGTATCAGCCAACTTGATGTCTTGTGAGACAGTAGGCCATCCATAGATCAGCATTGCCACTGTCACAGTATCAGCCAACATGATGTCTTGTGGGACAGTAGGCCATCCATAGATCATCATTGCCACTGTCACAGTATCAGCCAACTTGATGTCTTGTGAGACAGTAGGCCATCCATAGATCAGCATTGCCACTGTCACAGTATCAGTCAACTGTATGTCTTGTGAGACAGTAAGCTATCCATACCTCAGCATTGCTCATATCACAGTATCACAGTATCAGTCAACTTTACATCTTGTGAGAGGGTAGGCCATACATACCTCAGCAGTTGACTGAGTGTTACTGTTGGATATAAAGGTGCAGCAAACTGTCCAAAGTATGACACTGGGTCTTCATGCATTTACAGGGCCGCCATTATGGATAGTCAGGATCACTTTTGTGCAGTATCACAGTTGACGGGTTACTCAGTTAGCAGTTAGATTTTGATGTCCTGCCAACTACACAGGGTTCTTTCATGATGCCACAGTTGACAGGTTAGTTAGTGATTAGATTTTGATGTCTACCACACAGTGTCCTTTTATGACAGGTTAGTCAGTGATTAGATTTTGATGTCAACCACACAGTGTCCTTTCGTGACACCATAGTTGACAGGTTAGTCGGTGATTAGATTTTGATGTCAACCACACAGTGTCCTTTTATGACACCATAGTTGAAAGTTAGTCAGTGATTAGATTTTGATGTCAACCATACAGTGTCCTTTCATGACACCATAGTTGAAAGTTAGTCAGTGATTAGATTTTGATGTCAACCACACAGTGTCCTTTCATGACACCATAGTTGACAGGTTAGTCAGTGATTAGATTTTGATGTCAACCACACAGTGTCCTTTCATGACACCATAGTTGACAGGTTAGTCAGTGATTAGATTTTGATGTCTACCACACAGTGTCCTTTTATGACAGGTTAGTCAGTGATTAGATTTTGATGTCAACCACACAGTGTCCTTTCGTGACACCATAGTTGACAGGTTAGTCGGTGATTAGATTTTGATGTCAACCACACAGTGTCCTTTTATGACACCATAGTTGAAAGTTAGTGATTAGATTTTGATGTCAACCGTACAGTGTCCTTTCATGACACCATAGTTGAAAGTTAGTCAGTGATTAGATTTTGATGTCAACCACACAGTGTCCTTTCATGACACCATAGTTGACAGATTAGTCAGTGATTAGATTTTGATGTCTACCACACAGTGTCCTTTTATGACAGGTTAGTCAGTGATTAGATTTTGATGTCAACCACACAGTGTCCTTTCGTGACACCATAGTTGACAGGTTAGTCGGTGATTAGATTTTGATGTCAACCACACAGTGTCCTTTTATGACACCATAGTTGAAAGTTAGTCAGTGATTAGATTTTGATGTCAACCGTACAGTGTCCTTTCATGACACCATAGTTGAAAGTTAGTCAGTGATTAGATTTGATGTCAACCACACAGTGTCCTTTCATGACACCATAGTTGACAGATAGTCAGTGATTAGATTTTGATGTCTACCACACAGTCCTTTTATGACAGGTTAGTCAGTGATTAGATTTGATGTCAACCACACAGTGTCCTTTCGTAACACCATAGTTGACAGGTTAGTCGGTGATTAGATTTTGATGTCAACCACACAGTGTCCTTTTCATGACACCATAGTTGAAAGTTAGTCAGTGATTAGATTTTGATGTCAACCATACAGTGTCCTTTCATGACACCATAGTTGAAAGTTAGTCAGTGATTAGATTTTGATGTCAACCATACAGTGTCCTTTCATGACACCATAGTTGACAGGTTAGTCAGTGATTAGATTTTGATGTCAACCACACAGTGTCCTTTCATGACACCATAGTTGACAGGTTAGTCAGTGATTAGATTTTGATGTCTACCACACAGTGTCCTTTTATGACAGGTTAGTCAGTGATTAGATTTTGATGTCAACCACACAGTGTCCTTTCGTGACACCATAGTTGACAGGTTAGTCGGTGATTAGATTTTGATGTCAACCACACAGTGTCCTTTTATGACACCATAGTTGAAAGTTAGTCAGTGATTAGATTTTGATGTCAACCGTACAGTGTCCTTTCATGACACCATAGTTGAAAGTTAGTCAGTGATTAGATTTTGATGTCAACCACACAGTGTCCTTTCATGACACCATAGTTGACAGATTAGTCAGTGATTAGATTTTGATGTCTACCACACAGTGTCCTTTTATGACAGGTTAGTCAGTGATTAGATTTTGATGTCAACCACACAGTGTCCTTTCGTAACACCATAGTTGACAGGTTAGTCGGTGATTAGATTTTGATATCAACCACACAGTGTCCTTTTATGACACCATAGTTGAAAGTTAGTCAGTGATTAGATTTTGATGTCAACCATACAGTGTCCTTTCATGACACCATAGTTGAAAGTTAGTCAGTGATTAGATTTTGATGTCAACCATACAGTGTCCTTTCATGACACCATAGTTGACAGGTTAATGTGTTAGGATTAGATTTTGATACCCTGTCAGCTGCACAGTGTCCTTTCACGATGCCACAGGTGACAAAGAAGATGTTAGTGACTGGCAGGCCATTGTAGAAGCAGGTTCTCACTGGATCGTCTTCATGCGGAAAAGGCATACAGTCACTAAATGTGTCTTTTGCTGTAGTGTGCAGCTTCTGTATCATACACACAGCGTAGTTCTGGGCTATGGTCCTCGGATGAACTCACATCCACAGACAGTTCCAGGCTGTCCGTCATGAATCCTCGATTTTAACCAAAATATTTAGCCAGTCAGGAAAATAGTTAAAATTTGCTGCTGAACACCCTAGCCATACTTTCCCCATGAGATAAATCATAGAACCTGATTGGTTGAATCAGAACATAAACCTCCAGTGACTTAAGCATAATAGCATGTTCAGTGATGATTAGGTACATCATTGCAGATGACAGTGTTACAAAGTTAGGGCAGATGACAATGTTACAAAGTTAGGGCAGATGACAGTGTTACAAAGTTAGGGCAGATGACAGTGTTACAAAGTTAGGGCAGATGACAGTAGTTAAGGCAGATGACAATGCTTCAAAGTTAAGGCAGATGACAGTATTACAAAGTTAAGGCAGATGACAGTGTTACAAAGTTAGGGCAGATGACAATGTTATAAAGTTAAGGCAGATGGCAGTGTTACAAAGTTAAGGCAGATGACAATGTTATAAAGTTAGGACAGATGACAATGTTACAAAGTTAAGGCAGATGGCAGTGTTACAAAGTTAAGGCAGGTGGCAGTGTTACAAAGTTAAGGCAGATGGCAGTGTTACAAAGTTAGCGCAGATGACAGTGTTACAAAGTTAGGGCAGATGACAATGTTACAAAGTTAGGGCAGATGACAGTGTTACAAAGTTAGGGCAGATGACAGTGTTACAAAGTTAGGGCAGATTACACTGAGTTGAATGCAGAATCAGACTTAAATTACTGTACTTTCCACCAGTGAACACAAAGTATTACAGTGAGTGGTGGCTGAGATGAAAAATGTGTGAGGAAAGAGGAGGGGCTTAGAGCTCAGCACAGAACCCTCTGCTGTCAAGACAGTGTGAAAGAGGCGGGGCTTAGAGCTCAGCACAGAACCCTCTGCTGTCAAGACAGCATGAAAGAGGCGGGGCTTAGAGCTCAGTGTGTAACCCTCTGCTGTCAAGACAGCGTGAAAGAGGAGGGGCTTAGAGCTCAATACAGAACCCTCTGCTGTCAAGACAGTGTGAAAGAGGCGGGGCTTAGAGCTCAGCACAGAACCCTCTGCTGTCAAGACAGTGTGAAAGAGGCGGGGCTTAGAGCTCAGCACAGAACCCTCTGCTGTCAAGACAGTGTGAAAGAGGCGGGGCTTAGAGCTCAGTGTGTAACCCTGTGCTGTCAGGACAGCATGAAAGAGGCGGGGCTTAGAGCTCAATACAGAACCCTCTGCTGTCAAGACAGCGTGAAAGAGGTGGGGCTTAGAGCTCATCACAGAACCCTCTGCTGTCAAGACAACACCAGTAGACTGCTCCTGTTGCCTGAGTACAGCATGGTATAGATCTCATTTGACTTTTGACTTTTTTTTATTCATACTTACAGCTGACATGACAGTCTTTACACGAGGTGCACAGTCAGTAACAGCTTCCTGTGATCTCTGTTTGCTATATTACTGGTACTCCATTTCTCACATTTCACACACTGACTGATTCTGCCTTGCCACTTCCCCTACTCCAATGGTCCATAACTCACACAATAACTTGTTTCCCACTGTCCCAACATCTTTTAGTGATTGACTGTTGTTGCCTTGGATACGGGACTAAGCCTGGTCAGCCACTCCCCCCCCCCCCCCCCCCCCCCCCCCCCCCCCCCTCCTCCCCCCACTTCACTTTCATTGCATTTCTAACAGTGTGGTTGGAGTTTGGAGTGAGGTTTGACCACGCTGGGGTTGCTGCCCTGTCTCTAGTTCTGGAATGAGTCGGTGTGGTGTGGGGCCCATTGGGTCTGCTGGTTACTGCCCTGCTGTTCCCTGTGAGATTGCCGTGCCACTGCCCGACCCTTGGCCTGGGTGTGGGGCCCGTTGGGTCTGCTGGTTACTGCCCTGCTGTTCCCTGTGAGATTGCCGTGCCACAGCCCGACCCTTGGCCTGGGTGTGGGGCCCGTTTGGTCTGCTGGTTACTGCCCTGCTGTTCCCTGCGAGATTGCCGTGCCACAGCCCGTCCCTTGGCCAGGGTGTGGGGCCCGTTGGGTCTGCTGGTTATTGCCCTGCTGTTCCGTGCGAGATTGCCGTGCCACAGCCCGACCCTTGGCCTGGGTGTGGGGGCCGTTGGGTCTGCTGGTTACTGCCCTGCTGTTCCCTGTGAGATTGCCGTGCCACAGCCCGACCCTTGGCTGGTGGTCGTAGTGTTGATTGTACTGGAGTTCAATGTTAGCGCCTGTTGCCCCTGCGACTAACAGGCCAGAGTGTTACACGGGTTATTATTGTTAGTATTAGTATTATTACTACGCTGCACCCTTGCTGTAACTGTGGCTGGTACGTGTGGTTTTGGATTATAGATTTTTCTTTCGTGCTTGAACAGACTTGTTTGTTTTTGATGTGTTTTTTTGTTGTTGTTGTTGTTGTTGTTGCCGTTATTGTTTTGTTCCCTTAGCACCGGACGGAATGTAGATGAATATATGGAGTAATGCAACTCACTACATTAATTTGTTGACAGTCTCTCTCTCTCTCTCTCTCTCTCTCTCTCTCTCTCTCTCTCTCTCTCTCTCTCTCTCTCTCTCTCTCTCTCTCTCTCTGCCCCCTTCTTTCTTTCAGATCATTTGTGTCCGATCTGTTAGAATTCTCTTTCCCAGTTTTGTTCAAAGAGAACACTTCCATTGCAGATTCCAATCATAAATTGGGTCATATATTTTTTGTTTTATGTAGTTGAAAGTAATGAAAGGTCAGGCAGGAACAGATGTTCCTTGAGCTACTCTGAAACTAGATTCTGCTGTAGTTTACAGTCCCAAAAGTGTTTGTTGTGGGAGAATCAGGCATCTTTCCCCAGGGAAATCCAGCTGTGACAGAGTGCTACCAGCTGAATTAATCAGCCAGTATTTTGACGCGATTTCTTGAGGCTAGGAAGAAGGACGACTTACTGAGCCAGTCACCTTGAGGCTAGGGAGAAGGACGACTTCCTGAGCCAGTCACCTTGAGGCTAGGGAGAAGGATGACTTCCTGAGCTAGTGACCTTGAGGATGAGGAGAAGGATGACTTACTGAGCTAGTCACCTTGAGGCTAGGGAGAAGGACGACTTCCTGAACCAGTCACCTTGAGGCTAGGGAGAAGGACGACTTCCTGAACCAGTGACCTTGAGGCTAGGGAGAAGGACGACTTCCTGAACCAGTGACCTTGAGGCTAGGAAGAAGGACGACTTCCTGAGCCAGTCACCTTGAGGCTAGGGAGAAGGACGACTTCCTGAGCCAGTCACCTTGAGGCTAGGGAGAAGGACGACTTCCTGAGCCAGTCACCTTGAGGCTAGGAAGAAGGACGACTTCCTGAACCAGTCACCTTGAGGCTAGGGAGAAGGACGACTTCCTGAACCAGTGACCTTGAGGATGAGGAGAAGGATGACTTACTGAGCCAGTCACCTTGAGGCTAGGGAGAAGGACGACTTCCTGAGCCAGTGACCTTGAGGATGAGGAGAAGGATGACTTACTGAGCTAGTCACCTTGAGGCTAGGGAGAAGGACGACTTCCTGAGCCAGTGACCTTGAGGATGAGGAGAAGGATGACTTACTGAGCTAGTCACCTTGAGGATGGGAAAAAGGCTGATCCACTGAGTCAGTAACCTGGAGGCTAAGGAGACGGATGATTCCCTGTGAAGGTCAAGGCCACCCTGAGGCTAAGGAAAAGGACGACTCCCTCAGGTCATCTTGAGGACAGTAGAACAACTCCCTGA
>JABMCL010001679.1:75000-85000 GCA_018857735.1 Alviniconcha marisindica
TTCTTCTTTAAAAAAAAGATGTAAAAAAATCTGTCTGCACATTTTGATTTGAGCCTCAAACATAAGAACCTTCAATTGTATATGGCATTTTCCAATGGTTCAGCCTGCAGTGCACTCACTCCACCAGTGCACTGTTTGAACATCTTAAATGACTGACTTGGGGCTTTGTCAACTGGACAGTAAACAGCAGGCTGTTTCATTGACGTTATTGGGAAAAGTTATGAAAAAAATGGGTGCAACATTTATGAGCTTTTGTGGGTTTAGGTAGCATTCAGAATTGATCTGAAATGACTCCATGTTGAATTTAAGGTCTGTGTGGTGGGAGGGATGTTGCTGTGTTTGGCAAATGCCAGAAACCAACATAAAAACCGGGTTTGATAGGATTACAGTAGGTAAGGATTGAACTCAGAATGTCAGATGCTTTATTTTGAATGAAAATCAAAGTGTTTCTTTTCTTCTTCTTTTTTTTTTTTTTTTTTGATGACAATGCCTGAATTTTCCAATATACTTGGCAAAGTCAGACGTTGAATGTGAAGGTGAAGAAATTTGTCATGATGAATCATGCACCCTAATATTTGGGTGCTTCTACACTGTCAGTCAGTGTCATACTGAGTATGTCTTGAACCACTGGCTGCAAATGCCAGTGCCCCCCCCCCCCTAATCCCCCCCCCCCCCCCCCACCTTAACTGTGTCAACAGAGAAGCATCAAGGGCACAGCTGCTAGGACCAATGCTCATGTTTTGTCTGACGAGACCAGTCATTCATGGTGGCAGACCGTTGTGTCAGTTTGTCTCAGTGCTTGATGAGCAGCTTTCAGTGTACGGTTTTCCTCAGCGCATGAAATACCCTTTGCTAGACTCTCGTTGTCACTGAGGATAGCTGCAGCTCGCTGTTTATATTTCCAAGAGAGCAGCATACGGCGTGAGTGACCTCGGTCAGCGGAATGACCTAACCATCATTATCAGTGACAGCTGGCCAGTTGAAACGTTGTTTTCAGAAGAGGTTTTATGGAAGAAGCCTACGAGAACAGGATGATGACATCGGTGACTCGATGAAGCAGTGAATGAAATACCTACTATTGTCATTTGGTGGCTCCTCCCTCCAGCTTCGACAGCTGCCTGTCACAGGCTTGGAGTCTGTACATAAACTGAGTTGTATATAGTGCATTGATTATCACTTATAGATGATGGAATATTGATGATATATATATATATATATAAAATGTTTGCTTGACCTTGACCTATTTTATGAGAGGACGCTAGTGCATCTATCACGACCAGTGTGAACATTTGAATCCAACACAATGTCTGCACGTGACACTCTGACGCTTTACTCACACTCTTCTGTTTCTAATGGCGATATGGATCTGACTGTTTTTTGGAGCCTGTTCCAGTTATCTGTAAGCTGTTTTCAACTGATTTCCGAACCCCTCCTGTTCTTCTTTGTTATACAGTGAGCATGTGACGTGTACACTTGTCTTGTTACCTAAAGTTTTAAATTAAGCTTTGTTGCCTCATAAATCATGACTTTTTTTCCCCCTCTTACATCCTGTTAATTTGATTGGTTTTACGCATTCATTGGTTGTACGGACAAAAGTTAACGGATACGCGTTGTGATCTTTGTATGGGTACACTTTGTATTGTTGACAGTAAAAACAAGCACTGCCTGGATGGTCATACTTGGTTCTGCCATGCCATTGGTCAGATCGAAAGATAATCCAGCAGTAACTGAAGTTGAGCTTTGTGATGGGTCAGAATTTTATTTTAGAAACGTTTTCCAAAAGCTGTGACAAATGTTAAAATCAGTTCTCATGCGACCTCATATCAAAGAAATAAATGTAGTGATTGATGAATTTCGTTTTCATTGCCTTTGTAAGTACTTTTTGTGACCAAGTAGATCCTAGATTCTTTTAGATATTGTATTGTTGCCAGCCTTTGGCTGTTTTTTGCGTTGTATATTGTATTGTTTCATAGTTATTGCTTTGTTTCGGGATTTAAGATCTGTGGAATGTGCAAAATATCAATCATTTGTTGTCTTGTTTTGCTTGTAGTAATTATTACAGATATTAGTGTACATTATTGTTTAAATGCCACATTTTCAATCAGACAAACTTTAAGTTTTTAAGTGTTTTTTTGAATTCTTAAGTTGTAATGAATAATGAAAGGAACAACTCAGTGTCCATCTCATATCCAGCAAGTACACACTAATTTTCAGCGCAGAATATAAATGAATTGATTTCAGGATAAGTTGGCATAGTAACTGCCAACTTAGTAATTGATAACAGTAATTGACAGTAACTCATAACAGTAATTGATGACAGTGCCAATTTTGACCCTACAACCTTCAAGAGAACATGGAGCTGACCTTGTTTTTAGTGATAAGAGTAAGGAAATGAGTTTTTGTAGCATTGTTGTGGAGGTTAATCAACTGTGTCCAGGAATCGGAGCAAAGGCAATATGTATTCCATATCCAACATCAGCGATTTTATAATTTGCTGCACAATCATTTTTCTGTTGTTTTTTGATGGTTTAAATTATCAATCTTTTTTAAAAGCTCTTGAAAAACAAATAAGAATTCATTTCAGTGAATTTTTATTTGTTGTTCTTGTTTGAGTCACACAGTCGATTTTATCGCACATATCGGTTTTGATACTGTCAGATTTTTATTAGTCAGTCTGTTTTATGTATATGATATTTCACAAGAATTTAAAGAAGGAATATTAATGCCTTACTTTAACCAAAAAAATATTCATGTATTATTTACTAAGTGTGGCTTCAATTTTATTTGAAATTTCCTGTAAGATGAGAGGATTTTTTTGTTTGTTCACAAAATGGACCCTTTCTTTTACACTATTATTTTTTTTTTAAAACATTTTGGGTGAACTGTCTCAATGGATGTAATATGACATTCATTTCGTAGCTCTTTTTTTTTTTAATTTTATTTTTTTAAGTGTAGTGTAAAGCTTTCACTTACAGTTATGTGTTCATTGCAGTCTCATTTATTTTGAGTCCGTTTTTCAATGATGTGTTGTTGCATTGAATTTCTTGAAGGTTTTTAAATGTTTTGACAAGTTTGCCATTGCTTGTGCTTTGTGTTCAGTATGCCATGTTCAATTAGCATTCAGCAATGGCTTATTCTAGTCACATGTTGAGTCTAATTCTTCTTTGACGGCAATGTGCAATAACTCAGTGTGTTGAACCAGTTGATCAAACAAAGTCGACTGCACTGTGGGAGGACACGTATCTCAGATTGCCCTGAAGGCGCTGTAACCTGGTCTCTGTCTCTTTTGGGGCTGTCTTGTTATTCGCTGTTAACTGTTACGTTTTTCTGTGAACGCAGAGTCCTCGTTCTTCGCGATACATAACTCTCTGTGGCTTATAACCCCCCACTCCCACCCCCACACGATCCATAACTCTCTATGGCTTATAACCCCCCACTCCCACCCCACACGATCCATAACTCTCTATGGCTTATAACCCCCCACTCCCACCCCCACACGATCCATAACTCTCTATGGCTTATAACCCCCCACTCCCACCCCCACACGATCCATAACTCTCTATGGCTTATAACCCCCCACTCCCACCCCACACGATACATAACTCTCTATGGCTTATAACCCCCCACTCCCACCCCACACGATCCATAACTCTCTATGGCTTATAACCCCCCACTCCCACCCACACGATCCATAACTCTCTATGGCTTTAACCCCCCACTCCCACCCACACGATACATAACTCGCTATGCCCTTTTAACCCCCCACTCCCACCCCACACGATACATAACTCTCTATGGCTTGTAACCCCACCCCCACCACTCCTAACCCCCACCCCACCCCACAATCCCTAACTCTCTATGCTGCTATAACCCTGCCCCCCCCCCCGCTACTCTCTATCTTCCCCCACTCCCACCCCCCCGTAATCCCCCTTCCCCATGCCTCTGGGCTTTTTTTCTTTCTCTTCTGTCCTTGCCCTCTTGCACTTGGAATGTACCTACTTCCGATGTGTTTGGAAAGAACTCCTGCAAGAGTGTTCGGAAGAAAACATGATCACAAGGACCAGCCGTGGGGAGCCCTCAGTTACTACTAATACTATTATTATTATTATTATTATTATTATTAAGCAGTAAGATTGCATCCCAAGAGGAAAATGCGTGCACAAATTGAGTCGTGCGCTCGCGCGTTGATGGTTAGGAACTGAAGGGAACAGCGCAGTCCTGAAAGGCGCAGGAAATCCCTTAGAGCTTAATGCTGTGGAAACCGATCAGTTCCAGCTCTCCCTTTCCTTCCTTCGTGGTGATAACAGTCTGTGACCCCAGCCCATTGTCCGTGTGTGTGTGTGTGTGTTCGTCCACTTGTTTGCCTCTTTGCCCCCACCTTGACAGCAGACAGCGTCAGTGCTTCAGGGCAGTGTGTTTTTTTTAGGCAGAATGATCTCTGGCAGTTGATGTAACAGGGTGGAATGTTGTACAATGTAACTCGACATTTACGGTTTTTACCACGTCACAGCACGTCATGTGGCGTGACAATCGTGCAGAGAGGTAGGACAGTTGCTGCTCCTGTCCGTTTACGCCACCGTTTTGTGTTGCACACTCCTTTTTTTTTTTAATAAGCAACTTTTAATCAAAAACAAAAACAAAAATCGGAACATTGAAATATAGGGCAGAAGGTTACAAACTGGAAATGTTTTTGTTTGTTTTTGAAGTCCTGTATTTTGAAAAGCAAACAAACCCGAGGAAGATACAAACTTTTGCGTTGAACCACATCTCTGTACATATCAAAAGTAAATTATTACACAATATATGTTTTTACCACGCTGCAGCAAAACACACCCAGTGCGTTTCAAAGGAACAAATTGTTACAGGGTACATTTTCCATGCTAAAGTTAACATCTGAAATACACGAATATGTGGGCGCTTGAAGTTCCACATAGCTGCATTTGGCATTTGTCTTGTGTTTTATTCAAATAGTCCCCCACCCCACCCCAAACCCACCCACCCACCCAACCACCACCCCTCTCTTCCTAAAGAGTAGGTGATCAGTTTTACAAAAGGTTATCCGCTGTTTGGTAGAACAATGAGGTAACGTTGCTTCTTCAGATAAAGGAACTGTCCTTCGCAGGCTAAACATATCTTGTGCTTGTAGTAGGTCACACGAACATGATCTGCAGTCAACTTTTTTTGTGATTGAACATGCCGTTGATATTATATTGATTTTTTTAGGTGACTTTTTTGACATTATAACTAACTCCCCCCACCCCCCCTCCCCCCGCCCAAGCGCTTCGTGTTGACGTCACCAAAGCGTCTTTGGCATCACGGATAGAACACCAGAAGCTCTCAGTGTTGTGTACAGGTCATGGAAGAAATGCATGTGGGTTGATTTCATTTTTGTCACCAGTTGTTTTTATCTCTGTGGAGTGAACTTTTGATGATGCATTGCACTGTTCGAGAGAGAGAGAGAGAAAAAAAAATGCAAGTCCACGAGAAAAGGTGCGGTCTATTGCATTTCACCACAGTCTATTTGTAGTTCATCATGATCGGTAATTATTTGGTCAAATTAGCCGCCAGATGAAAAAAGAAAACGGATAATGCAACAGACAAATCATGACGAAAATAACAGAAATTCATAAAAGAAAAGAATGTTCTCGCCAAACCTGTGAAGGGTAGTTCCTTTAAAGCAGGAAGGAGGTTTCTGTTGAGGGAGGTGTTGGAAGAAAACGTGTGTACGGCCACTGTACCAATCTTGCTCTGAAGCCGCGGCCCAGACAAGGGGTTCAGTTTTGGTTCTTTCACGTTGTAGTTGCGTGGCACTGCCGTGCAGCATCAAACAGGTGTTTGCTGTCAATCACCTTTGTACGTTTGGAAATGTGGAGACGACTTTTGCCTCCGGACTTAATTGTATTATTTATTCACTTAATTTATTGGATGATTTCCCTTGAATTGGAATGTATATTTTGTGGACAATGGTATACAGCAACATTACCTTTAAGGAAGCAGTTTATGATTGTGTTTTTTTTAAAGTATAACTATCGTGATTTTTGTGGGGGGGGTTTCTCTCGATTTTTTTCTGTCTGTAATAGGCTTGGTGGTTACTCGCAAATTGCAATAAATACCCAAGATCAAATATATTGGCCCCCCTCCCTTGTAGGAAATATATTACTTTTCAAAGGTTTCCAATATCTGTCAGTGTGACACTGACAGCTAACAAAGAACCTAGTCTTTTATGCTACTGTGACAGTAGCATAAAAGACTAGGTTCTTTGTTAGCTGTCTTCTTTTCAAGTTAAATTTTCTTACCGCCCCTCTCTCTCTCTCTCTCTTGACTTTTTAGGTACTTGGATTTTCTCCGTTTTTCTCTGCAATTTTTGTCCGAATCCACTGTTGTTCTTCAAAGTTCATGTTGCTGATATCAGTGTCATTATTTCTCACCGAGAGAAAATACTGTATGATTTTTGTATAATTTATTATACATCACTTTCTTGTACTGTAATTGCACATTTTGTAGTTGTACTTTTCTCAATTTTCATTTTTGTAGCCAGTTTCAATGCTTTGTAGAATGAAACTTGTACATTTTTCTTAGAGTAGTACATAGAGAGTAAAACAGCACTAATCGCTTATACTTTCCCCTGTAGTTTAAGTAATCTGCATCAACACAAAAATCATACTATAAATGCTCAATTTGCCATTGTTGCATATTACACGATTTGATGTATAATATTTCGTAATACGAAGAGAAGCGGAGAGAGAAGATACCAGAAGCCAGAATTGTTGCTGTTCCCCCTTTCTTCCGCTTTGCAATTGGAGGGGTGGAAGGTGTGACTGAGTGTGACATTTTCCGATCCCCACGCAGTTGGCTGTTAAACAGTAAGCGTTGATCGTCAGCCATCGCCTACAACAACACCGCCCTGATGTGCCCTGCCAAGTTGACTGGGCGTTACAGACGATTATCCGTCTCCCGGAGCAGTGACAGGTTATTAAACGTTAGCTGGTAATTCAGACCAATGGCAGCCGTTAAACGTTAGCTGATGATTCAGACCAGGTTAAGCCAGCGGCAGCCACAGGAGCAGCTCTGGCCCGTGCCTCTGGAAGTACTGCAGTGGGTGGAAGGTCCAGGGAGGCGTGGCTGCGTCTGGGGCTGTTTGGCTGGGCATCTCAGGTAGGCACACGACAACAGCAACTAGCTGCCGCTCTGGTCTTTCGTTGGTCTTTAATGCCAGTGATGGTCTTTCGTTGGTCTTTAATGCCAGTGATGGTCTTTCGTTGGTCTTTAATGCCAGTGATGGTTTTTCGTCGGTCTTTAATGCCAGTGATGGTCTTTCGTTGGTCTTTAATGCCAGTGATGGTCTTTCGTTGGTCTTTAATGCCAGTGATGGTTTTTCATTGGTCTTTAATGCCAGTGATGGTCTTTCATTGTTCTTTAATGGCAGTGATGGTCTTTCATTGGTCTTTAATGCCAGTGATGGTTTTTCGTTGGTCTTTAAGGCCAGTGTTGGTCTTTAATACCAGTGATGGTCTTTCATTGGTCTTTAATGCCAGTGATGGTCTTTCGTTGGTCTTTAAGGCCAGTGTTGGTCTTTAATACCAGTGATGGTCTTTCATTGGTCTTTAATGCCAGTGATGGTCTTTCACTGGTCTTAAATGCCAGTGATGGTTTTTCATACAGGATCCAAAGATAAAGAAAAGCCGCTAGATGCAAATGTCTTTGTTAGGGTGGTTTAGGCTTGGTCTTTTCTCTTCTGTTAGCAAAGAACTATTTCCTGATGATCCAAACATCGTTTTTCTTCTATATCAGACATAATTTAAAATCGCAGTGTGATCATAAGTTCTGGAACAGACCTGCCTACACTTTCCACCTTGCTTCGTTGGGAGCAACAGTTTATTTGATACCAAACCACATTATTCGGCAGATGGAAGAACTTATTGAGAATTGGTGACAGGCTTGAAAATGCTTGTCCCATGTGGACTTAAGCCTTGGTTTTCCATACACGTCCTGCGGGTGTGTTTTAGCAGTAAGACTGTGTGTGTGTGTGTGTGTGTCGAAGCATACAAAGGCAAGTAAGTCTACTGAGAGTAGCCAGGAACCAAGAGACTCCCAGTCCCATCGAGCACGGGCTGAACCGATCCCTAATGGATTGCATCAGTCCAGGCCTACGTTTTTCTGCTCTCACGGCCAACCACATCACCCTGACCGTGCGTTTTCGTCACCGCTTTTCATCCGTGACGGACACTGATTGGGGCGTGCTAGCAATCTTGGTTTCTGACATCGCCTCTCCCGGCTTCTCCAGAAAGCTGTCGACAAAGGCCCGTAACCCCACTTGTTACCGACTGTACATAGTCACCCGCTCGGCGGGCCATAGCTATTTTGCCTCTCAGCTCAAATCATTCTTGTTCCATTTTTTTTCAGAAGAAAAAGAAAAGGGAGATCTATTTTTGTAAGATGATATTTTTTCAAGCCAAGGCTTTTATTGATATCCAAGTTTGCCACATGTTTTTCATTCTGTAATTCTGTGGTGTTTTCAAATGGATCCCTGAACTGTTCGATCTTTACATGCTACGTATCAATTCCATTTCTTACACCAGTCACTGGAACAATCCATGTCTGTTTGTGTGTGGTCGGTGGATCCATTCCTGTGTTTCTGATGTGCTAGTGTCGTCTACAGACGGCAAGACGGAAAGAGATACTCACCTAGTTGGTATATTTGGTTTTTGACTCAATCGTGCAGTCGTAACTTGGTTCCAATCACAATCGGTGTTGTGACAACGTACTACGTAATACCGTCAGTGGTTTCTTTGGTTGGTTGGTTTTCAGTGACCTTCTTCCAAAAGGTTGTCCCTTGGTTATGAATATTAATCAATAGTGTCGTGGCATCTCGTTGTCATGTGACGTCATTGTTTCTAAGTGGAAATTTTTAAACGTTAGAGGATTGCATGTGCCACATACATCAAGCCAACTTAGCACGCTTGGGAGATGAGAGGTTTTTGTCGTTAGAGTGTATTTGTCGGTGGTTTTGTCTGTTCAAGATGGCTGGACCATCTAGGAAAGAAAAATACAAAGTAGAAGAAAAAATGAGGCCTTTGAACGTTTTTGTTTTTGAGCATCACTTAGCACGTTCTATGGAGCAGCAATATATATGCAGTTTACACAAGCGCATGTAAGTGTCTTGATTTGTTTTGAATCTGTCAGTAAAAATCTAATTTTCTGTTGATGCTGCACCTTTGAAGTTAGCCGTGTTTTGCTGTGGCCATTATACCGTGTTGGCAAGTATTCACATCAGTCAGTATTGTTTACGCACACTAGACAGTGACATCGACGTTATACATACGTACGTCATTCTTCGTTGTTTTTTCGGTGTCGTCAAATCCATATTGACTTGTTCGTGCACAGGTCAAACGTGTGTTGAGTTTGAATTTTGTCCCCCATGACGGAGAGTGTTTTTAGTTCGAAATTTTGGAGACGGGTACGCGTGAAGCCAAAAATCTGATGTATGTGGCAGATACAACTGTTGTAACTAATTCAATTCAATGGACATTTTTTGACCATTTTTTCCTCAGTGGAGTCACCTCTGTCGACGGCTTTCTGGTGTGGTTTAATTTCGGCTATTTTACCTCAGATTATATTCTATAGTTTTCATTGCTTTGATTAATTGATTAATTAATTAATTGATTAATAATGAGCAGTCCAGGGTGTATATACTATATTTAGACTGGACTCATAGCGAGCGCGAGAGAGAGTGTGGGCGAACAAGGGTTTACAGCTTTTGTGTTGGATGAAAATTGGAAGAAAAAAAATCATTTCACTATTTGCAGATTTTAAATTATGATTGCTATTACCTACTTCTAAAATAAAAAACAGCTATTGAATAGTTGTTGTCGTTTTTCGTGTGTGTGTGTGCGTGTGTGTGTGTGAGTGTGTGTGTGTGTGTGTGTGTGTGTGTGTGTGTGTGTGTGCGTGCGTGCGTGCGTGCGTGCGTGCGTGCGTGCGTGCGTGTGTGTGTGTGTGT
>JABMCL010001679.1:90000-91345 GCA_018857735.1 Alviniconcha marisindica
AACAAGACAGCACAGTGCCTTTTTTTTTTTTTAAATTTAAAAAATAAAATAAATGTGAGGACAGATTTCCCTTGAATCAATTGGCTACGCCGCCCATTCCTTCTTCAGTGACAACAGCAGTACTGTCACATGTTCACATAATGTCGGAAGGAAGGAACGGAGACTCGTCACGATCTCAACTGACGTGTAAAACGGGACGCAATTTAGGGTGTTTTCTTTGCCGCGACAGAGTTGCGCCCTCCTGATCCCCTGATGGAGGTGAAAAGACGGAGAAATTATATAAATTATCCATCTTGTATGTGTGGTGTGGTGTGGGGGGGGTGTGGTTTGTGGGGGGGGGGGGAAAGAGAGAGGAGAGGAGAGAGAGAGGGGGAGGGGGGGAAAGGGGGGGGGGGGGGTGGGGGTGGGGGTGCGGGGTGGGGGTTTGTGTGTGGGGTGGGGTTTGGGGTGGTGGTGGTGGTGGGGTGGTGGTGGGGGTGGGGGGGTGTGGTGGTGGGTGTGGTGTGTGGTTGGGTGTGTTCTTTTCGGACTTGCTCTTTTTCAAAACATCGCCACTGTCTCTTACTTAAAAAATGAAGATGCCACCCCGGATTTCCCCCCCCCCCCCCCCCCCCCCCCCCCCCCCCCCCCCCCCCCCCCCCCCCCTTTCCGTCTTCTGGGACCCCTGGTTGTTACATGTTTCCCGAAAAAGGATTGAACCTTCCCAAAATGAACGCGGGGCATCCACTAACAGAAAAAAACAAACAAACCACAAACAAAAAAACAAAAAAAAAAAAAGGGGGGGGGCACAACTGGCTGTTAGTATTTCTCGGGAAAAATGTGCCAAAGCTGAAACTACCCCGGGTTTCGTCGTACTTCGCTGAAACCTGCCTTTTTGAACAAAAAAAAAAAAAAGAAGAAAAGGGTTTTTGGGCCAAAAATTTGGTAATTAGATTTTTAAGGGGGTTTTCTGAATCTGTTTCACACTAACTGTACCGTTTCAGGCTTTTGGGGCACGTGAACAGCGGGGTTTTTGGCACACTTCAAGTTGCCAGGTGAGAAACAGTAATTTACATGGGCACGTTTTCGTTCACGTCAAGATCTTTTTTTTTCCCACACGTAGAATCTCCGCTCTGCCTGTCTTTTCTCCCTTTTTTCTCTCTCTCTTTCTTTCTTCCTTCTCTTCTCTTTCCTCTCTGTTGTCGTCTGTTATGCTTCTCTCTCCTCTCCTTTTCTCTCTTCCTCTCTTTTCCCTTTTCTTCCCCCCCCTTTTTCGTTGTCTACCCTTCTTCTCCCTCTCTCTTCTTTCTTTCCCCTTTTCTCCCCCCTCCCACGCACGCCCGCAACACACCACACACACACAAAA
>JABMCL010003239.1:0-12500 GCA_018857735.1 Alviniconcha marisindica
GATCTGTGCATGGTTAGCTGGTGCCTGATGAATTAATTGGCTGGTACAATTATTTGGTTCCTTGCTTTGGTTGGTTTGAACAGCATTAGTTTTGACTCTTTTTTTTTTTTGGGAGGGGGGGGGCTTACCTACAATTCAGTTCAATGAATGCATACTTCAATTTACTTTAATAATACTCCTAACTCTGATCTTTTCTTTTGTTTCGTTACTTGCTTTTGCTGGAGCTGGTGCGATCTTCTTCTTCTTCTCCTTCTTCTTCTTCTTCTTCTTCTTCTTCTTCTTCTTCTTACTTTTCTTCTTCTTCTTCTATTTTTTTTTTTTTTTTGCTTTGCTTATCTTGGCCGGCTGTCCATCCAGCATGATTTATTGATTTGCTGACCAGATTCTTCATGTTCCAACGGAAACAGCTTTAACGTGCAAGAAGCGTTGATGGTATAGTATGTTTTCATTGACTGGCTTGTTTCCATGACCATGTATTGAACTGTAAACAGATGATTGATTTCTCTGATTCTCTGATTCTGCCCCCAGCAGATAACACTTACGACGTGCCGCCCTCAAGGGAAGGGAGACCACCAATGGTGACTGCTTACGAAGACGTGGAGTTATCGAACGTACGTCTTGCTTTCTCCCCTTGAGTAGTCCTTCTGATTGGACGAGTGTCTGAGCCAAAGGGTTAGTGCAGCCGGCTAATTAATATTATTTATGGATGCGTCAGACACAGTTCTAGTAAGGCAATCCAGAAACTAAGCTTCAAAGCTGGTCGATTCAAACAAACAAACAAATGAAGAAGAAGAAAAGTGACTAGTTAAATAAGCTTTAAGTCTTTGGACAAAAAAATGCACGTGCCATCATCAATCATTTCAATTACTAGACGGATTAACAAATTGATTGGATGACGGATTCAAATCTTTCATTCGATATTTAAGTTATTTTTACTCTAGACGTTCTTGTAATTATTGACTTGATTTACTTGTGTACATTATCTCTCATGACCGTATGTTCATGTCGTCTGCGTAATGTTCTATTGACAGGAAATGACGCAACACTCAGACGTCGATGACGAATACAACACATTGAACTTCGGGCAGAATGCACCCGCTGAGCCATCGTGTGACCCCGAATCACAGTACAGTCACATTGGAGCAGTTTAGAAACGTCTTTGCAGTGCTAAGCGAAATGACGGTGAAACTGAACAGTGGATACGTTTCGAGTACGAACAAATTTCATGTGCACTTGTTTCATGTAAATTACACGTGTGTGTGTGTGTGTGTGTGTGTGTGTGTGTGTGTGTGTGTGTGTGTGTGTGTGTGTGTGTGTGTGTGTGTGTGTGAGGTGTGTGTGTGTGTGTGTGTGTGTGTGTGTGTGTGTGTGTGTGTGTGTGTGTGTGTGTGTGTGTGTGGGTGTGTGTGGGTTGTGTGTGTGGGTGTGTGTGTGTGTGTGTGTGTGGTTAAATGTGTGTGTGTGTGGTGTGTGTGTGTGTGTGTGTGTGTAGTAGCTGCGCACATGTTTATGTGTCAGCGTACGTGTGTGTGTGTGTGGTTAAATGCTGTTGTTTGAGCTGTTTTTGCTGTTGTTTTATAGCTCCACATTTTATTGTCATGAATGTTTTATTGCAATTTTTATTGAATTTGTTATGTGAATGACGATCCAGAATGTAAATGTCTCTGCGAGAGAGGGAGAAATTTATTGTATTGTTTCAGAAAGATGAAACAAGTTCATGACAGATGTGAAAGCAGAAAAGAAAGAATAGATACTGAAGAGCGATGGGGGGGGAGATAAACAAAGCAACAACAAAAAATACAACAAAATACATAAACAAAACAGCAGCGAAAATGCACATAAAAGAAAAACAGGGAGAAGAAAGACGAAAACAAGGACTTTTTTGGTCGTTGTTTATGGGTTTTTGTTTGTTGTGTTGTTTGTTTTGTGTGTGTGTGTGTGTGTGTGTGTGTTGTGTGTGTGTGTGTGTGTGTGTGTGTGTGTGTGTTGTGTGTGTGTTTTTTGTGTGTCGATTTTTACGTGTTGCGTGGGGTGGGGGGTGGTGGGGGGGAGGGGGAGGGGAGAGATTGTGTAAACAGATGGACGTCTGGTATTGGTAACAGTGTCAGTAAATGAATTTAAAATAACAACAACAACAACAACAACAACGAAAACACTGAGGCAGAAAGAGACCCAGAAAACGCCTGTGCAGATCGACAAACAAGGGAGTTAATCAACGCTCGAAAGACATCAAACAAACGCAACAACAAAGACCTGAATCGCCTCCGGTAACATAAACTCCTCTAGACCGTGTTTATGAGCCTATGTTTGTTTGTTTTTCTCCAGTTGCCACTCAGGAGAAAAAGAAAGAAAAGAAAAAGAAAAAGAAAAAAAGAAGAAGAAAAAAGAGGAGAAAAAAAAGAGCATACCTGACGAGTTATCATAGGCGACTCGGGTCTTCGCTGTTGTGTTTGTGTATGACGTCATTCGAGCGCTAATTATCTCCCTTGCTTATTGACTTTGCCGCCAGCAGTCTGGGCCTCGTTCTGCTTCAGACTGTGCTTATAAATAATTATCAGAGTAGCGATGCTCAAAAATTGAAAATATTCTTCTGTATGTGTCATATGTTTGTAGTGCACTTGCTTCCACGTGTATGCTGTATGTGTGCTAATTATTATCACTTGGGCTCTCTGTGTTAGGATGTATAGGCGTTCTTGCTCCCTCCCCCCCCACACACACATCTTGTTACCCCCCCCCACCCACCCACCCACCCCCGCTCCTTCTTTGAGCACCGCTCACAGAGCAGATATTTCAGCACAGGAAGCGCGCTTTAGAAACGTTCTTAATTACTATTGTTATTATACATATCATTATATCAGATATTTTGGGTACACGCGACTACCCGTGAAATCCACAGCAAGACAAAACAGACAAGCAACAACAACAACAACAACAACAACAACAACAACAACACACAACACACACACACACACACACACACACACACACCACACACACACACACACACAGAGTAGCCATACCAGTGTTAACCAGTAGCCATAATCATACATAATATGCACATAATTAAAAGACTATCAGTAGCCATAAGCATATAATTATAATATACACACAATTAATGGTACATCGGTTGCCATAACCATATATAACATATCCCAGGGGTTGTTATGCAACATTTGCTGTGATGAGATAATTGATAGTTACTGAATCAACACACAAGGGAGTGAATTAGCGCTGGAAATATGTAACGCAAGTACAACAACAAAGAGCTGAGTCGCTAAATACAAGGTGCATAAACTCCACCAGAGGTTTCAGGATGAACCTCTGGTGGAGTTTATGTACGTTGTAATTACACGCATGCCAGGTGAGAGTTACCGTAGGCGACTCGGGTCTTTGTTGTTGTACTTGTCTGACGTCTTTCGAGCGCTAATTAACTCCCTTTGGTGTTGATTCTGCACGAGCGCTCTGGGCCCCGTTCTGTAAATTGTATGCGTACATACTAAAGTGCTTTCAACGTATATAAGTATATAGTGATTATTTGCTTTGCCCTTCGTTTGTCATGGATTCAATAAAGATTCATAGCTGGATGTAGATTTCGTAATGGATACTTATTTGCATACTCAGGACACCTAATAATTTTATTGCTAAATCTCTCTCTCTCTCTCTCTCTCTCTCTCTCTCTCTCTCTCTCTCTCTCTCTCTCTCTGTCTGTCTGTCTGTCTGTCTCTCTCTCTCTCTCTCTCTCTCTCTCTCTCTCTCTCTCTCTCTCTCTCTCTCTCTCTCTCTCTCTCTCTCTCTCTCTCTCTCTCTTTAAGAGAGCTAAAGTAATTCCACTCCCTAAAACAAAAACTATCTCCACCGATCTGAACGATTACCGCCCTATCTCGATCCTGTCTGTTCTCACAAAGCAGCTAGAAAGACACATTCACAAACACTTGACAAACTTTTTAGAAACACGCCAGCTTTTCCATTCATTTCAGTCTGGCTTCCGATGTGGGCATTCTTGTCAAACGGCGGTTACCCGTTTAACTGATACTTGGCTCTCAGCTTTTAACAATCGACAAATATCAGGCGCCGTATTTCTCGATTTTCGCAAGGCTTTTGATCTGGTTCATCACGATATTTTACTGAAAAAACTATCCACGTACAACTTAAGCATCGCAAGTATAGCTTTCTTACGATCTTACTTACAGGATCGTCTACAATGCGTACTTGTAAATGGCACATACTCCCAAGAAGCGTCTGTAACAAGTGGAGTGCCTCAAGGGTCGATCCTAGGCCCTCTTCTGTTTTGCATCTTTATTAATGACTTGCCCTTGTCTTACACGTGCGTCAGTCCATGTGATTTATTTGCTGATGATGGCACCCTTAATACAGCTAATGACAACATAGATAATATACGTAGGGATTTACAACAAAGTCTATATGATGTCTCCGGATGGTGTTGTAGAAATCGGATGGCACTGAATCCGACGAAAACAAAATGCATGTTGATGGCGACGAGACAAAAACACCAGAAAAACAGCTCCCTTTAAATCTAAAGTTCGAGACCACGCCAATAGAACAAGTTTCAAACATCGCCTACTTGGAGTAACTGTAGATGAACAGCTAAAGTGGCAAACGCATATTAACAACATTTGCAGAACCGTTTCTAGAAATATTTTTCTTCTTTCGAACTGAGCAAATTGTCAGCAAAATAAATAGCCTTCTTCTTTGCACCATTATGTCCATATGAACTATGTTTCAAATGCATGGGATGGATGTGCCTATGTGCACATGAAGCAGCTGTATTCTCTCCACAAACGTGCCGTAAAAATTTTGATGCCAATTCCGAATTTAGACTACAAACAAAAGTGTTGTGCTCTCAAACTACTCCCTTTAGACAAACAATTATTGCTCAACAAATTGTTCTAATGCAAAGGTTGTTCACGGCAAAGCCCCGCAGTATCTGAAAGATCTCATGATTCCATCTGAACGTCTTCATGTTCATGGGAATAAACAGCTTTTGCCCAAAACAAGGATTGATATCTTAAAACGAGTTTCTCCTTTTCAGGCTCCCTAGCGTGGAATAGTTTAGCTCATCATCTCAGATACCCCATGGAATTAAAAACGTTCAAAGGAAAGTATTTCAGGCACTCGCTAAGCCACCTTGAATACTTTCTGTTCTTTCTTTTCTTTTTCTTTTCATTTCTCGTTGTCAGACAGCTTGACACAAAATGTATAGAATGTTTTTGTTTTCCCTTCCTTGCTCTTCTTGTAAAGTTTTAGATTTTTGTTTGTTTGTTTGTATTTTCATGAAATATTTACTTTTCTTTTTCTCGTGGTCATAATTTTTTATTTATTTTATTTTATTTTAAATTCAAATTTAATGTTTGCATATATATGATTGTTGGTATGTGTGATGTGCTTTGATTTTGGTTAGGTGTGATAAGCGCCATTGCTTAGCTTCCAATCCTGTTAGATGGATCTTGTTTTATACGTAGATAGTGAGATAGCCACTATTCTGTCGCTTTCCATTATTCGTTAAATTTAATTTTTTTTCTCTCTCTCTCTCTCTCTCTCTCTCTCTCTCTCTCTCTCTCTCTCTCTCCAAAAATTGTTTTGAATTGGTCTTACTTTGCCTTATTATTGCTCTGTTCGTAGATGTGATGTTTTAGACAGAAATTAGTTTTGTTTTGTTTTTAAGTCGTTTTTCTCTAGCGTATTTAATGGAATTCTTGTTTGATGTATTGAGTGTTGCTGTGTTTGTCATCAGGGACAGATTTGTAAAAGCCGACACGTGCTTAAATCTTATCCTGTGTTAAGTATAATCATTATCTCTCTCTCTCTCTCTCTCTCTCTCTCTCTCTCTCTCTCTCTCTCTCTCTCTCTGTGCCTGTCTGTCTTTGTCTTTCTTTGACTGTCTGTGAGTCTCTGTCTCTATCTGCCTGTCTCTCCCCCTCTGTGTGTGCAAATATTACGTCATTTATATTGCATCAAGTATAGCAAGCTATTTGTATTTATTTTACATCGCTCCATTATCCTCATTGTAAGCATGATTATTATTACGCCACGGTCTCTCGACGTCTCTTCCATGGTGTGGTGTGTTTGTTGTATTGTTCTCTTAACTTTATGTATCATTCCCGCCATGACCACAACAAAATTGCCCCTTGTGGGATGATAAAATATTTTTGAATTGAATTGAATTGAATTGAATTGAAAACTACTCCAGAGAAGGAAATTACGTTCGTGTTACGTCACTATCATCACCAAAGTCATGATCTCAGCGTTATTTATGGGATGTAACATAATAATCAAGATCACGGTGTTCCTGTTGTATGATTAGTAGCAATGTCATTGTGTATTGGAAGTATACAGGTTGTACACTAAAATGCGTGTGCACGCGGCGTGCGTATACAAGTGTTGTGTGTGTGTGTGTGTTTGTGGGGTGGGGGGGTGGGGTGGGGGTGGGGGGTGGGGGTGTGTGGGGGGGGGGGGCGGGGGGCGGGGCGGGGGCGTGCGTGCGTGCGTGTGTTTTACTCTTCTTCTTTTTTTATAGTCTTATTGCTCCTGTTCCATGTTTCTTGTGTTTTGCTATTGAACGCATCTGTAGGCTGTATGATAACACGCTTTGTTAATTAATAATTATGTTCACGAACGAACAATTCAACTGAACGCGGAAACCGTGGGAAACAATGGCGCTGCTTTGAGCTACAATGCAATGACTGCTTTTTGCCTGGACGTATTTTTGTCAGTTGTTCAGAATACAGATGACTTTGGGACCTTGGTTTAAACAAAGTTTATTGACATTCATAACCTTGGTTTAAACAAAGTTTATTTACATTCATGAAAATATGGACAATCAAAATTTTCTTTGCAAAAAGGGAATTTTAAACAAGTAGGTTAGCGAAAAATGCTCACAAATAAAATTTTTTTCCCGACAAAATTCCCATTTAAAAAAACGGGTTTTATGTTTATAAAAAACAAAACATGAAAAACAACAACAACAAAATCAATAAAAAAATGCGCCCCTTCCTAACCTTTAAACCATCCCCAAGCTTTTTTAAAAAAGGGGGGAAATGGGGTCCCCTGAAATTAAAAACCCCTTTCCCACTCCCAAATTCGAAAAACCCTCTGATCCCCCCTTTCTGGGTCTTTTTTCGTGCTGGTGTGGGGGAGAGGACCAAAAAAGGAAAAGAATTAAAATTTGGGGGTTTTTACAGGGGGGGGAAAAAAGGGCCAAAAACCCCGGCGTTGCATTTTTTCAGCCCGGAAAATTTTCAGGCGGGGGAAAGGAAAGGGGGTTAATTTGATCAGTGAGCGACCGCGTTTTGGGACGGGAAGGGGAAGGAGGGGCCCGGGGGTTTACAAGGGAGGGTTTTAACTTTTGGTTAGCGGAAAAGGTTCCCCCAAAAAGGGTTTGGGGGCCTCCTCTTTTTTTTTAAAATAAAATGAAAAAATGGAAAGGGGGGGTTTTTGGAATCCCTGGGGGGTTTGGGGGGGGTGGGGGAGAAGGAGAGGGGAAAAGGGGGGGGAGAGGGGGGAGAGAAGGGGGGAGAGGGGAAAAGGGGGGAGAGGGGGGAAAAGGAGAGAGAGAGATTTTCTGAGTGGGGTTTTGTGTTCACTAATGTGTACATTACAAAAAAACCCGGCTCTTGGATGGCAAAAAAAAAGAAACAAAAAAAAAAAAAAAGAGGAGGGGGTTTTCAATTCCCCCGGGTTTGGGGAATCAAAACCCCCTGTGGGGGGGGGGGGGGGGTTGGGGGGGGGGGGGGGGGGGGGAAGGGGGGGGGGGGGGGGTTTGGGGTAAGGGGGAAAGGGGGGGGGGCGGGGGAGGGGGGGGGGGGGGGCGGGGGGCGGGGCGCAGCACCACAGGGGCACACAGCGCACTACAGTATATATAGCTCTATCACAGACACTACACGCTGGCTTTTATAAATAAATCGTGACTATAAATAGCTTGGCTGGGTTCGGGAGGGGAATCCCCCCTGCTGTTAACATAAGCCTTTGGGGGTCCCAGCCGTTGTAGAAGGCCACCGTCATAATTTATGAGGTCGTTTGTAAAGGTCAAACCCAGTCCCACCCCCTTTTGTTGGGGGCCCGGGTTTTGGGCCCCAGCGGAAAGGCGTTAGGTGGAAAACACAAGGATCTCGGCTCGAGTTCTTGGTTTTCGGTCTCCCTTCTCTTCAAGAAAGGGTTGGGGTTTTTAGTGGACACTGTCTTTTTGTGACTTTGCCCTCCCAGTTAATGAAAATTAAAAGGGGTCTCAACGCTGCCCCCTCTTAATGCAGGAGTTATTTGGGGGATTTCCTTGGGAGGGGGATAGGTTATTATCTCCATCTTCCCCCCCCTCCAAAAACCCCCCCCCGCTCCCTTCTCCCCCTCCCTAATAAGCCTTATTTTTCCTTTTTTGTTTCCTTTATCTTCTGTTTTTTCTCTCTTCTCTTTTTCTCTCTTCTCCCCTCTCTCTTCTTTTCTCTCCCCTCTCCCTCCCCTCCCACCCCCCTTTTTCCCCGCCCCCGCACCTTTTGTTTTCCCTGTTTTCCCCTTTTCTCCTGCCTTTTTTGTCTTTTTTTTCTTTTTTGTCTTTTTCTGTTTTGTCTTTTCTGTCTGTTTTTTTTTTTTTTATTTTTTTTTTTTCCTTTTCCCTTTTTCCCTTCCCCTTTTCCCTTTTCTCTCTCTCCCTTAACAAAAACAAAAAAACACACACACACACCCCCACACACACACACACACACACACACACACACCACGAGGGCACACACACACACACACACACACACACACACACCACACACACACACACCACCACACCACACCACAAACCACACACACACAAAACAACCCACACAAAAAACACACACACACACACACACACACACACACAACACACCACACACACACACACGCACACAACACACACACACACACGCCCCACGCACACGCACACACACCCCACACAACACACGGGACAACACACACACACACAACACGAAAAATTTTAGGGGAAACCCAACCCCCTTACTTTAATCCTTAAATCACCCCCCCCGCCCTGTCCCACACGACCCCCCCCCCCCCCCTCCCCCTAGGGAAAACCCTCTCCACCTCCCAAACCCCCTGCCCTGCCATCCGCTTCACCTGCTTCAGCTTCGGACCGAAAGGGACTGGTTCTGATCGTCAGGTTATAAGCTTCCGGGTTCCAGGGAGGTAGGTAGTGTTTCTTAATGTCCTCGGGTGTCGGGGACATATTAGGGGGCAAGCTGAGACCAAGCCGAAGCATGGTTCCAAAATAGCTTTACGTCCACGGAAACCAGAAGGCTCGTTAGGGGCGGACAGCTCAGGACGGCCACCTCCCCTCTCACCCCAGCTCCCCGAAAAATGGGCCTGGGGGGTGGTTAAATGTTGCTTAATGTCCTAGATGTCAGTTGACATATTAGGGAAAGTTGGGGACCAATGCCGAAGCATGGTTCAATATAGCTTTACGTCCACGGAAACCAGAAGGCTCGTTAGGACGGACAGCTCAGGACGGCCACCTCGACTCTCACACAGCTCCTGAACTATGACCCCGGGTTCACACACAAATATCTGGGTTTATCCATAGCACCGACAGCCAAGTCAGAGAGCGGTCAGGCGGGACAACTGTTAACACTTTTGTTGCTGCATTTGTGCTCTGCTCGTTGGCAGAGAAATCCTTGCTGGCTGCATCTGTTCTCTGGTGGTTGGCTAATAATTCCTTGCTCGCTGCATTTGTGCCTTTGGTCGTTGGCAAAGAAATCCTTGCTCGCTGTCCTCTGGTCGTTGGCTAATAATTCCTTGCTCGCTGCATTTGTGCCTTTGGTCGTTGGCAAAGAAATTCTTGCTCGCTGTCCTCTGGTCGTTGGCTAATAATTCCTTGCTCGCTGCATTTGTGCCTTTGGTCGTTGGCAAAGAAATCCTTGCTCGCTGTCCCCTGGTCGTTGGCTAATAATTCCTTGCTCGCTGCATTTGTGCCTTTGGTCGTTGGCAAAGAAATCCTTGCTCGCTGTCCTCTGGTCGTTGGCTAATAATTCCTTGCTCGCTGCATTTGTGCCTTTGGTCGTTGGCAAAGAAATCCTTGCTCGCTGTCCTCTGGTCGTTGGCTAATAATTCCTTGCTCGCTGCATTTGTGCCTTTGGTCGTTGGCAAAGAAATCCTTGCTCGCTGTCCTCTGGTCGTTGGCTAATAATTCCTTGCTCGCTGCATTCGTGCCTTTGGTCGTTGGCAAAGAAATCCTTGCTCGCTGCATTTGTTCTCTGGTCGTTGGCAAAGATGTACGTCACACATAAACAACAACCACCAGGAGGTCGAGTTGGCCTAGGGTTACTATATCTGGCAATGCGAGAAATACAGGGTATAATAAACTTCACCGGAGGTAAATCTTACACACACACACCACACACACACACACACACACACCACACACACCACACACACACACACACACGCGCGCGCGCGCGCAGCGCCGCGAGCGCGCACGCACGCACGCAAGCAGCACGCACGCACGCACGACGCACGCACGCACGCAAGCACGAACGCACGCACGCAAAGAACAGCACGCACGCACGCAGCACGCACGCACACAGCACAGCAAGCACACGCATGCATGCACACATACACGCACACACGCACACACACACACCACCAACCACACACACACACACGGACAACACACACACACACACACCACCCATCCCAACACACACCACACACACACACACCACACACACACACACAAAAAAACAAACACAAAAACATACACCACCACACACACACACACACACAACACACACCACACACACCACCCACACACACACACGCACACACACACATGCCACGCGCACACGCACGCACGCCACACACACGCACAACTACGCACGCGCGCGCAACACACACATAGAGCGCCGCGCGCGAATGCAAACCACACAAAAAACACACTGCACACAACATGCACACGCACACGCACGCACACACACGCTCACGCACCACGCGCGCGCGCACACACACACACACCACCACAAGCCTGTCACACACATACTCACACCCACACACACACACCCACACACACACACACACACACACACACACACACACACACACACACACACACAACACACAAACCAAAACATACACAAAAAACGCAGAAACACACAAACAACACACAAACAAACACAAACAAACACACACAAAAACACACACACACACATCACACCACACACACACACACACACACACAAACCACACAAACACACACACACGCAAACGCACGCACGCACGCACGCACGCACGCAAGCACGCACGCAAGCACGCACCACGCACGGCAACACACACACACACCCACACCCACACCACACAGAAAAAGAAACATGAAATTTGATTAACAAATTGATGAATGAAGCCCCATATTGAACAACTTCTTCTTCTCCTCCTCCTTCCTCTTCTTCTCTCTCTCTTCTCTCTCTATCTCTCTCTTCTCTCTCTCTTCTCTTCCTCTCTCTCTCTCTCTATCTCTCTCTCTCTCTCTCTCTCTCTCTACGTCTCTCTCTCTCCTCTCACAGAAACACATTTTTTGAGGCCAACATGCCACAGTACTTCAAGGTTTCCACTCAAATAAAACCTGTTACGCGGTCATCAGGAGAGCAGTCATTTACATCAACAGTACAACAGACGTTAGCGGAGAAAGGGTTAAGGAAGTTAGTCGATCATTCGGCTTGCTGCAAGACCCAGCTGTTTAGCAAAGTCTGCACCAGCACCGTAAGGTCCTATTCACACAGGCGTTGGTCGGCGCACACCGTTAGGAAGAATATAATCTTTCTTCCTGAGCGATATACGCCTTTTCTGTTCAGGTTTTCACGCGTGTATCTTTCCTCTTGGCGTCAAACAGAAGAAGACACTGCTTGCTGACCAGACAGCGAAGGAGACGGAGTTTCGTCAGTTGCTCTCATCTGAGTTTTATGACTGAAGATTTTTAAAGCAAGGAAGACAAGAGACGAACTGTTGTTGTTGTAATAGCTGGAACGACTTCCTCTAGAAGCAGCTGTCTGTTGTTATTTGTTTTTTTGTTTAACATGCAGAGATTTTAAAGCAAGGAAGACAGAGATGAACTGTGGTTTTGATCGCAGGAAAGACTTGCACCTGAAATAGCTGTCTGTTTTTGCTGTTTTTTTATTTTTTATTTTTTTTAGTGTGAAGATTTACTTGCACAGACACTGTTTGCTCTTCACAATGAAAATTCTGTGGACGACAGAGCTGGGCCTCTTCGCTTTGTCGATCGCCTTTTGTCAAGGTAAGTGTGTATCTATCGGTTTTCACTGGTGTTGCTTGGAAAGGATGGATTGGTGAAAGAGTTTTAGTCTCTTAGTTTACGAATGTTTTGAATACGTTGAAGCTGATCAATAGTGGCGCTAAGGGAGCCTCGTCCTACTATGATGTTACATTTTTATAAGATGCTTTTCTGTTGTAACCACACGCGCATACACACGGACACACACACCACGCGCGCGCGCGCA
>JABMCL010003239.1:17500-22500 GCA_018857735.1 Alviniconcha marisindica
CACACACACACACACACACGCACGCACCACACACACACTCACACACACACACACACACACACACACACACAACACACACACCGCACGCAACAGCACGCACGCACGCCACGCACACACGCACGCACGCACGCACGCACACACACACGCACGCACGCACGCACGCACGCACGCACACACGCACGCACACACACACACACACACACACAGAAACTGTTAACTGAAAAGAGTCAGGATCCAGCTCGGTTAATTGTTGCGTCCGGTTGGAAAGCCCTAGGTCTAAATTTAGAGATTTAAAAAAAAAAAAAAAAAAGTCCCTTAAAAGCTGAGCCGTTTGGGTCGCGTGACAGTCAAGCGTGACGGGATTAACTCTTGGGCTTTTCCTGCAAGTACGGGTGCTGTACAGACTTACAGCTGGCACATACCGAACAGGAAGTACAAGAGAATCGGATCATTCTCGGTGCTTTTGCTTCGCATGAGCAAATATAAAAGAGCTGGTGGAAGGGGTTAAGGGGGGCCGGGGGTGGGGGAGGGGGGTTGGCAGGGAAGTGTGGGGGGGGGGGGGAGTGGGGGGGGGGGGGGGGGGGGGGAGTTGAGACGGGGTCCAAGCTGAAAGGAGAAAAAAGAAAGAAAGAAACAAATAAAAAACAGTGGGGGTTGGGGTGGGGGGGGGGGGGGGGGGGGGGGGTGAGGAAAGACATGATCGTCGTTGAAAAGCACGCACTGTAATCATGCGTGTCGTGTAATATGAGTGGAAAAAACTCTTTGTTCGCTCGCTAACGCTGGGGGACGGTTACGTCAGAACCGTGCGTGCTGTGGGAGCTAGGTCACCTAATGCATTCCTAGGTTATGTTTGCTGTCTGCATCCGGCCTAGCGTAGAGGAAGAGGAAGAAGAAGTAGGAGGAGGAGAAGGAAGAGGAGGAGGAGGAGGAGGAGAAGAAAGAAGGAAAAGGAGGAGGAGGGGAGAAGGGGAAAAGGGGGGAGGAGGAGAAGAAGGGAAAAGGGGGAAAGGGGGAGGAGGAGAAGGAAGTTGAGGAGGAGGAGAAGAAGAAAGAAAAGGGAAGGAGGAGGAGGAGAAGGAATTTGAGGAGGAGGAGGAGGAGGAGGGAAAAAAAGGGGAAGGGGGAAAGGAAAAGGGGAAAGGAGGAGGGGAAAAAGGAAGGGAAAGGGGGAAGGGGGAAAAAAAAAGGGAAAGGGGGAAAGGGGGAGGAAAAAGGAAAAAAAAGGAAATTTAAAAAGGGGGGAGGGAGGAGGAAAAAGAAAAAGAAGGAGAAAGGAGGGGGGGAGGGGAAGGAAAAGAGGGAAAGGGGGAGGAGGAAAAAGGGAAGAAGGGAAAAGGGGGAGGAGGAGGAGGAAAAAAGGAAGGAGGAGGGGGGGAGGAGAAGGAAAAAAAGAAGGGGAAAGGGGGGAGGAGGAGAAGGAATTTGAGGAGGAGGAGGAGGGGGGAGAAGAAGAAAGAAGGAGAAGGAGGAGGCGGGGGGGGGGGAAAGGGGGGGGAGGGGGGAGAAAGGAAGTTTTAGGGGAGGAGGAGAAGAAGAAAGAAGGGGGAGGAGGGAAGGAAGGGGGAGGAGGAGGAGGAAAAAAAAAGAAGGAGAAGGGGGAAAAAGGGGAGGAGGAGGGAAAAAGAAAGAAGGGGAAAGGGGGGGAAAGGGGGAAAGGAATTTGGGAGGAGGAGGGGGGAGGAGGAGGAGAAGAAGAAAAAAGGAGAAGGAGGGGGCGGGGGGAGGAGGAGAAGAAGAAAAAAGGAGAAGGGGGGAAAAAAAGGGGAAGGAATTTGGGGGGAGGAGGGGGGGAGGAGGAGAAGAAAAAAAAGAAAGGAGGGGGGGAAAGGGGGAGGAAAAAGAAAGAAAAGGGGAAAAAAGGGGGAAAAAGGAAAAAAGGAAAGGGGGGGAGGAAAGGAATTTTAGGAGGAGGAGGGGGAAGAAAGAAGGAGAAGGGGGGGAGGGAAAGGAAGGGGGGAAAAGAAAAAAAGAAAGAAGGAGGAGGGGGAAAAAGGAATTTGGGGGGAGGAGGAGGGGGAAAAAGAAAAGAAGGAGAAGGAGGAGGGGGGGGGAAGAAGAAAAGAAGGAGAAGGGGGGAGGAGGAGAAGGAATTTTGGGGGGGGAGAAGAAGAAAGAAGGAGAAAAAAAGGGGGGGAGGAGGGGGAGAAGAAGAAAAAAGGGAAAAAGGAGGAGGAAAAAAGGGGGAAAGGAAGAAAAAAAAAAGGGGGAGGAGGAGAAGAAGAAAAAAGGGGAAGGAGGAGGGGAAGGGGAAGGGGGAAAGAAAGAAGGAGAGGGGAGGAGGGGGGAGGAAAAAAAAGGAAAAAAGGGGGAGGAGAAGGAAAGGGGGAAGGGAAAAAAGGAAAAAAGGAAAGGAAAAGGAAAAGGGGGAGAAGAAAAAAAGAAGGAAAAGGAGGAGGAGGAGAAGGAAGTTGAGGAGGAGGAGAAGAAGAAAGAAGGAGAAGGAGGAGGAGGAGGAGAAGAAGAAAGAAGGAGAAGGAGGAGGAGGAGAAGGAATTTGAGGAGGAGGAGAAGAAGAAAGAAGGAGAAGGAGGAGGAGGAGAAGGAATTTGAGGAGGAGGAGGAGGAGGAGAAGAAGAAAGAAGGAGAAGGAGGAGGAGAAGAAGAAAGAAGGAGGAGGAGGAGAAGGGGGTTGAGGAGGAGGAGGAGAAGAAGAAAAGAAGAAAAAGGAGAAGAAGAAAGAGGAGGAGAAGAAAGAAGAAGGAGGAGGAGAAAAAGAAGAAGAAAAGAAAAAGGAGAAGAAGAAAGAGGAGGTGGAGAAAAAGAAGAAGAAGAAGAAGTAGGTAAATTGGTGTTTTACGCCCAGTCAACCAATGCGGTTATATCAGGGCGATAAAAAAAGAAGAAGAAGAAGAAAAAAAAGAAGAAGAAGAAGGGAAAAAAAGAAGAAGAGAAGAAGGAGGGGAGGAGGAGGAGGAGGAGAAAAAAGAAAAGAAGAAAACATAAATAAGGGGAATTTTGGGGTTTTCGCCCCAAACAACCGTTCGGGGTTTTATCAGGGCGGTAGAAGAAGAAAAAGAAGAAAGGGGGGGAGGAGGGGGAAGGAGGAGGAGGGGAAGAAGAAGTAGAAAAAAAAGAAGAAGAAGAAGGGGGAGGGGGGGAAAGAAGCGATAGAAGATGGAAAGGGGGTTTTTTTGTTGTGTGTTTTTTTTCCCCCTTTTTTCTTGAACATGATATTTTGTGCCATGCGTGCGCGTGGGTCGGCCCCCCCGTGTGTGTGGGGGGTGGGGTGTGCGTTGGGGACGTGAGTGCGTGCGTGGTCGTGGGGTTGGGGGAGGGGGGGGGGGGTTTTTGTTTTTTGTTTTTTGTTTGGGTTTTTGTGGGTTTTTTTGGGGGTGTGTGTGTTTTTTTTTGTGTGTTGTTGTGTGGGGTGTGTGTTGTGTTTTTGTGTGTGTGTGTTTTTTTGTTGTGTGTGTTTTTTGGGGTTTTTTGTTTTTTTTGTGTGTTGTTTGTTTTTTGTTTTGTTGGTTTTTTTTTTTTTTTTTTTTTTTGCTTTTTTTTTTTTTTTGTTGTTTTGTTCCGCCACACGCCATCTTTGGAGGTTTTTCTCATTTCTGGAGTGGATGTTTATAAGGGTTTATCGTGGGTGAAATATTTCCCCTCTAAAATTAGGCCCTAACAAAAAATTATGTAGGGGGGAATTTTCTTTTGTCAGTTTGTGGGGCCAGTTTGGTTTTCTTGCTTGTTAATTGTAACCCCCGGCCTTTTCTTTCTGGTTAATGTGTTTTACAACCCAAGCCTTGATTTCTTGCTGGTTTAATTTTTGTGACCGGGCCCCGCCTTGATTTTTCGGGGTTAATGTGTTGGAAAAACCCCGTTTTTTGTTCTTTTCTGGTGTTAAAGGTTGTGACAGCCCCCCGGCCTTTGGTGTTTTCCCCCTTTTTCTGGTGTCAGTGTTTTAAAACCCCAACCTTGATTTCTTGCTGGTGTTAAGTGTTTTGACCAGCCCAGTTTTCTTGCTGGGTGTTAATGTGTTGGAACGCCCAATCCTTGGTGTTGTTTTGCTTTTTGGGGGGTTAATGTGTTTTAACACGCCCAAGTTTTCTTGTTGTTGTTTTGGACCCCCCCGCCTTTTTTTCTTCGTGTGTGTTTGGGGCCAGCCACCTTTTTTGCTTGTTAATGTGTTGTGACGCCCCCAACCTTTTGGTGTTCTTGCTTTTCATGTGTTGGACAAGCCCAAGCCTTGTTTTTTGCTGGGGTTAATGTGTTGTGACACAGCCCAAGCCTTGGTGTTCTTGCTGGGGTTAATGTGTTGAGACACAGCCCAAGTTTTGGTGTTCTTGCTGGTGTTAATGTGTTGTGACGCAGCCCAAGCCTTGTTCTTGCTGGTGTTAATGTGTTGAGACACAGCCCAAGTTTTGGTGTTCTTGCTGGTGTTAATGTGTTGTGACACGGCCCAAGCCTTGTTCTTGCTGGTGTTAATGTGTTGTGACGCAGCCCAAGCCTTGTTCTTGCTGGTGTTAATGTATTGTGACACAGCCCAACTCTTGTTTTTGAGGGTGTTAATGTGTTGTGACATAGCCCAAGCCTTGATGTTCTTGCTGTTGTTAATGTGTTGTGACACAGCCCAAGCCTTGTTCTTGCTGGTGTTAATGCTGTTGTTAATGTGTTGTGACACAGCCCAAGCCTTGTTCTTGCTGGTGTTAACGTGTTTTTTACTGGCTGTGGCACTGAATGGGTTAATGTATTGTAACACGGCCCAGGCCGAGGCAGCATTGGTGTTACGTAACTTTCAGAATGTTTTATGTGCTATTGTGTCCAAATATTTACCTCGCAAGTTTGTTTGTTTCTTTTCCTCCTCACTGTTTCGCAGACACGCCGAAAGACGTACAGTGCCAGGTCACTGTGAACGAGGATAAAAGTACGGTGACCGGAGTGTGCCAAGCTTCCAAAATGTACTCCTCTCTCGGCCAGTATTCGTGTCAGTGGTTTGAAGGAAATGACGTAAGTGTATATGACGTATATATATATATATATATATATATATATATATATATAGAGAG
>JABMCL010003239.1:27500-35000 GCA_018857735.1 Alviniconcha marisindica
CTGAAGCATGGTTCAGTATAGCTTTACGTCCCCACGGAAACCAGAAGGCCGTTAGGGCGGAAGCCCCCGGCGGCCACCCCCCTCTCACACCCGCCCCCCTGAACTTGGACCCCGGGATTGGAGGAGTGTTGCTTAATGTCCTCAATGTCAGTTGACAATTGGGGCAAACTGAGACCCAAAGCCGAAGCATGGTTCAATATAGCTTTACGTCCACGGGAAAAAACCCAAAAGGGTCGTTAGGACGGCAGCCCAGGACGGCCCCCTCGACTCTCACACAGCTCCCGAATATGAACCGGGGGGCCCCCCACAATTTTAACACTTGATAATTGGGGCCATAAAACTCCCACCCAATCAAAAAAAAAGAAAAAACAGGAAAGAAAAGGTTTTAAAGGGGCATAGCCCAAAACATACAATACACCCGTTTATAATATATATATATAATATATATATATATATATTAAAAATAATATATATATTATTATTATTATATAAAAAAATTTTAATATAAAAAACAAAGAAAACAAACAAATTTTTAAAATTCCCAATTTTCGGGGACGCCCCGGGGGGTTTTTTTTTAAAACTAAAGGTAAAAAACCGTACACTATTTTCCGGGTAAAAAACTTTGGAGTTAAAATATATATATATATATATAAAATATATATATTATATATATATATATATATATATATATATATATATATATATATATAATGTTTGTAACTGTTTCAAGGACCCCTCTCTCTCTCTTCCCTTCTTCTCTCTTCTCCTCTCTCTCTCTTCTCTCTCTCTCTTCTCTTTTTTTCTCTCTCTCCCTCTCTCTCTCTTCTCTCTCTCCCCCTTTGTTTAATGTTATAATTCTCTCTCTCTCTTGTCCTCTTCTCTCTGTCTCTGTCTCTTCTCGTCTCCTTCTTTCTCTCCTCTCTCTCTCTCCTCTCTCTCCTCTCTCTTCTCTCTCCCTTTCCTTTTCTCTCTCTTCTCTCTTCCTCTCTCTCTCTCTCTCTCTCCTTCTCTCTCTCTCTCTCTCTTCTTTCTCTTCTTTAATAACTTTTTTGATTTTTTCCCTTTTGTGTGTGGGTGGTTTTGTTTTGTTGTGTTTTGTTGGTGTGTGTGTGTGTGTGTGTGTGTGTGGTGTGTGTGTTTTGTGTGTGGTGTTTTTTGTGTGGTGTGGGTGGTGGTGGTGGTGTTGGTGTGTTGGGGGTTTGGTTGTTTGTGGGCGTGCGTGCGTGGTGCGGCTTCGTGTGTGTGGGTGGGTTTTTGGTGTGTGTGTTGGGGTGGTGGTGGTGGTGGTGGTGTGTGTGCGTGGGGGGTGTGTTCACCTGCTGCAGCTTTCCTACATCAGGCTCGTTTGCGGGACTACGCCCGACCAGGACCAAGAGGAGCAACTGCAACAGAACAGCGGCTATACCAGTAGTTCCCTTACACCACTCCCCACCCCCCTTTCCCCCAACGGAGCGGTGATCGGAATGAGTATCGTCATCCGGCCGCTTCTCTGGACCCGGAAGTTTTCCACGGGTTCCTATCTTACCCCGTGCCCGCAGTGAGTGAAGATGACCGAAAAAAACCTGGATGTAGCCAAATAAGTCTCTGCTTTCTTCATCCCTTCTGTTTTTCTTCTTCCTTTTTTTTTTCTTTGTTTTTCTTCTTCTTTCCCCCTCCTCTCCTCCCCCTCCTCCTCCTCCTCCTTTCCTTCTTCTTCTTCTTTTCTTCTTCTTCTTCTTCTTCTTCTTCTTCTTTTCTCCTCCTCCTCCTCCTCCTCCTTCTCCTCCCTTTTCTTCTTTTTTCTTCTCTTCCCCCTCCCTCCTCCTCCCCTCCTCCTCCTCCTTCTTTCTTCTTCTTCTTCTTTCCCTCCTCCTCCTCCCCCTTCCCCCTTTTTTTCCCTTTTCCCCCTCTTCTTTTTTCTTTTTCTTCTCCTCCTCCTTCCTCCCTTTTTTTCTTTTTCTTCTTCTTCTCTCCCCCTCCTCCTCCTCCTTTTTTCTTCTTCTCTCCTTCTTTTTTTCTCCTTTTTTTAGCCTGACACAGATTGGGCCCGACATTTTGGTAGAAGTGTTTACAGACTACACCCCCTTTTCCCTTTTTGTCTGTTTTTCTGTCGTCGTCTGTCTTCTCCCCCTGTCTCTGTCCTGTCTCTCTCTTGTCGCGCGTTTTCTTGTCTGTTTGTCTGCTGTCCGTCTCTGTCTCTTCTCTGTCCCCTTTCTCGTTTTGTCTTCTTCTTTGTTGTCTCTCTTCTCTCTTCTCTCTCTCTCTCTCTCCCTTCTCTCTCTCTCCTCTCTCTCTCTCTCCTCTTTCCTCTCTCCTCTCCCCCCCCCCCTCTCTCTCTTCTTTTTTCCTCTGTTTTTTCTTCTCTCTCACTTTCTGTCTGTCTTTTGTCTGTCTTCTCTCGTGTCTGTTTCGCCCCTTTTCTTTCTTTTTCCTTCTTTTTTTTTCTGTGTTTTTGTCTGTCTTTTTCTCTCCTTCTCTCTCCCTTTCCTTCACTTCTCCCGAACACCGTTTTTGGCGTCCGCCTTACGGTGGTCTCTGTGTCCATTTTTCTTTTTGTTTTTTGTCTGTTTGTTTGTTTGGGGTTTGTTTTGTTGTTTGTTTCTTCTTCTTTTTTTTCTTCCCCCTCCCCCCCCCCCCCCCCCCCCCCCCCTCTTCCCCCCCCCCCCCCCCCCCCCCTTTTTTTTATTTTTTAATTTTTTGTTTCCTTTTTTTTTTTTTGCTTTGTTTTGCCCTTGTTGTTTTTGTTGTTGTTTTTTTGTTGTTGTTTTTTTTGTTGTTTTTGTTTTTTTTTTGTACTTTGAGTTTTGGGTTTGGGGGTTTTTGTTTTTTTTTTTGATTTTTTTCTTTTTCCTTTTTTCTTTCTTTATCCTTCTTCTTCTTTTCTTTTTTGTTCCTTCCTTTTTTATTCGGGTTTACACCGCCGCACCCCCCCCCCCCCCCCCCCCCCCCCCCCCCCCCCCCCCCCCCCCCCCCCCCCCCCCCCCCCCCCCCCCCCCCCCCAAAAACCCAGGCCCTTACTGACTCAGTCGATCAGCTGTTTGTTAGACCAATACCCATCGGTAATCATGCCCAAAGTCCTGTCTACACACGCACATATCCACTTACATTCTACCTTTCTTCCTAACACCGACTAAATGTACATAAGTATATACTTTACCTTCTACTTCTTCTGAACGCAAGTGGCTCGACAGCGGTGTTAGAATAATAATAATAATGATAATAATAATAATAATAATAATAATGTACATTTATCATGCGTTCATCAACGCCCTGAGCGCTCACATGACACATATTAACCTAAAATGTGATATTCTATACACATGTAGAGCATAGGCTTACCAAAACAATTTACATAAAGTATTATTTTTAAAAAAAATAAATAAAAAAACGCACTACAAACACACACACACCCCACACCCCACACACACACACACACAACACACACACACACACACACACACACAACACACACACCCCACACAACCGCGCGCGCCGCGACGCCATATGATTAGCAACTGGGTCTGATTATTAGGATGGAAATACTGTAAAAGAAGAAGGTTTTCAGTTGGCTTTAAAAGATAAACAGGGTTGAGCAGGTCTAAGGTCTTGTGGGAGTGAATTCCAAATGTGGGGTCCAAAGCAAGAGAAGGCGCGGAAGCCACGAGTCTTGCGTTTGTATTGTTGGATTTCCAGCATGCGGGTATCAGAAGAAGAGCGTAGTGTACGGACGGAGTGTAGCATGCAGCAGTTCAGAGAGGTAAGCAGGACCAGAACGATTTATAGCACTGAAAACACATACAAGCGACTTTATACTTAATACGTTCTCAAATGGGAAGCCAGTGCAGTTTTTTCCAGGAGAGGTGTTGAGTGAGTGGTGATGATGGGGTGACCGGTAATCATGCCCAAAGTCCTGTCTACACACGCACGTATCCACCTGCATTCTACCTTTCTTCTTAACACCGACTAAAACAATGCACGTAACTATACACTTTACCTTCCACTTCTTCTGAACGCAGCTGGTTCGATTGCTGGGATGAACGGTTTCGGGAGTGACAAAGGAGTCAAAGGGGGAAGCAAATCGGGCCGCACTTTGCCTGATCTGCCTGGTAAGATTTAAGGTTACTTCCCTTGATAAAAGATGGCTTCTCTCTGACTTTCTCTCGGCTCGGCTGTCTCTTTCTCTGTCTCTGTTTTTGTCTGCCTGTCTGGCTCTGGCTGTCTGTGTCTCTCTGTCTCTGTCATTGCCTCTGTCTGTTTGTCTGTCTCTTTCTAATGTCTCTCGCTGTCTCCATCTGTCTCTGTCTGTCTGTCTGTCTGTCTGTCTGTCTGTCCTGTCTGCCTGCCTGCTGCCCCTTCTGTCTGTCTGTCTGTCTTCTGTCTTCTGTCTTCTTCTCTCTCTCTCTCTCTCTCCCCCTCTCTCTCTCCTCTCTCTCTCTCTCTCTCTCTCTCTCTCTCTCTCTCTCTCTCTCTCTCTCTCTCTCTCTCTCTCTCTCAGACACCCCCACACACACACACACACACACACACACACACAAAACACACCCCACACACACACCCCAAAACACACACACACAAAACACAAACACAATAATAGATAGATAATAGATAGATAGATAGATAGATAGAAGATAATAGATAGAAGAAGAAGATAGATAATGAATTGTTTTTGTTTTGTGTTTTTATATTTGTTATGGTGCTTATAAATTATAATCTTTCCATTGAATGTTATTTTAATTGTTTTTTAAAAAAAAAAAAATTTTTGGTTTTGGGGGGGGGGCGCTTTTTTCCTTTTTTCTTTCTTTTCTTTTTTTTTTTCCCCCCTTTTTTTCTCCATACAGATGGCCTTTTTGCTTCTGGTTCCCCGTTCAAAAAGAATGTAGTACTTACTGGCCTGGTGTGTGACTTGCCGAACCTCCCCAAGCTGAAATGGGCACGTCGATTACGTGTGCTTGTTGTCGGTTCGTGCCATCGTCTGATGTCGTATTGTATCCTCTTGCTGTTTCTTGCAGTGATGTCCACTCTGCCTTTCGTCTTGGATTTGCACTTGTTTTTTGGTTTTTTGTTTAATACCAGTGACCCCTCCTCTTTTTTTCTCTTTTTTTTTTTTTTTTTGCTCCCTTCCCCACTCTTGACTTCATTTCATTTCACCTGTCTCATCCTCATCTCTTCCTTTGTCCCTCTCTCTTTTCTGTGTGTGTGTGTGTGGTGTGTGTGTGTGTGTGTGTGTGTGTGTTTTGGTGGTGTGTGTGTGTGTGTTGTGTGTGTGTGTGTGTGTGTGTGTGTGTCTGTCTGTCTGTTGTCTGTCTGTGTGCGGCGTGCGTGCGTGCGTGCGTGCGTGGTGCGTGTGTGTGTGTGTGTGTTGGTGCGTGCGTGCGTGCGTGCGGGGTGTGTGTGTGTGTGTGTGTGTGTGTGTGGTTTTTTTAAAAAGGCGTATGGAGAAAATGCCTGTTTCATGTTGTACAAATGTCCCAAATTTTGTTTTTTTTAAAAAAAAAAACACACCAAAAAAAATCGTAATCGCCTTTTGTCCTTTAGTTCCTGCTTTTTTTAATGCAAGAATTTCCTTTTGTCCCTTTTTGTTCACTAGCTTTTGCTTAATAGCAGTGACGTCAATCTGCCTTTCGTCCTTTATGTTCACTAGCTTTTGCTTAATAGCAGTGACGTCAATCTGCCTTTCGTCCTTTAGTTCACTAGCTTTTGCTTAATAGCAGTGACGTCATCTGCCTTTCGTCCTTTATGTGCACTTGCTTTTGCTTAATACCAGTGACGTCAATCTGCCTTTCGTCCCTTTTGTTCACTGCTTTTGCTTAATACAGTGACGTCATCTGCCTTTCGTCCTTTAGTCACTTGCTTTTGCTTAATACCCGTGACGTCAATCTGCCTTTCGTTCTTTACGTTCACTAGCTTTTGCTTAATAGCAGTGACGTCAGTCTGCCTTTCGTCCTTTACGTGCACTTGCTTTTGCTTAATAGCAGTGATGTCGATTCTGCCTTTCGTTTGTTGTGTCCGTTACATTTTGTTCGACCCCTTCACTGCCATAATGTCACTTGAAAGGGACCAATCAAAGTGCAAAATTTGAAACCCTTAAGCCTTTTTGTGCACTTGCTTTTACTTAATACCAGTGATGTCGATTCTGCCTTTCGTGTGTTGTGTGCGTTACCTTTTGTTTAACCCCTTCACTGCCATAATGTCACTTGAAAACGACAATCGAAGTGCAAAATTTGAAACCCTTTAGCCTTTTTGTGTTCTTGTTTGCACTGGCGTGTGAAAGGGGCTTTTATCAAAATGGTACAGCATTGAATATAGGCGTTATAGGACCGGAAAAGATACTGTTTGCAGGCGCATCCGTGCAGTTTTCTGCCCGGACATTTTACAGGCTGGGGCAGTGAAGGGGTTAACACCAATGACGTCAACTCTGCTTTTTGTCATTTATGTGCACCTACTTTTGCTTCATACCATTGGCGTCGACTCTGCCCTTCGTCTTTTATGTGCTCTAGCTTTTATTTAATACCAGTGATATGGACTCTGCCTTTCGTCTGTAAGTAACTAAACATGGTGCTTAACGTCCACAGAAACCACGAGGCTTATTAGGGACGGGGAGAAGGGGGGTAAGGGGGTATGGAGGTGGGGGGGGAGAGGGAGATTATAATTATACCTATCGCTACATTGTCACCACCAGAATGATTCCTGCATTAAGATGGGCAGCGATGAGAGCCATTTTAATGTTTCAGTAGGAAGTTATGGACAAAGTCATAAGACAGTGTCCACAAACCACAAACTTTTTGAAGAGAAAGGAGAGCTGAAGCGGTATCGAACCGACATCCTTCCGCTTACCAACCTAACGCCTTACCGCTAGGCCAAACCGGCTCACGTTTCGTCTGTTATCTGCACTACCTTTTTATACCAATGCCGTCGAGTCTGCCTTTCGTATGAACGGGTTTAGCCTAGCGGTAAGGCGTTAGAAAGGTAAGCAGAAGGACCTCGGTTCGATTCCGCTTCGGCTCTCCTTTCTCCTCAATAAGGTTGTGGTTGGTGGACACTGTCTCAAGTTGTGACTTTGTCCCTCACAATTAAAGAAACATTAACATGGCTCTTATCGCTGCCCATCTTAATGCAGGAGTCGTTCTAGAGGTGACAGTGTAGCAGTAGGTATATCTGATCTGCCTCAAACGTTTTGTAACTAGATTTCAGTGTAGCAATTGTTCACAATTTTTCAGACTGAGAACCGTACGTATAGTAGTGCGTGCGTTTTTAAAGCAAGTGTGCAGACTGCGCTATTGTCGCTTTACGTGTAGTTACTGTGTGCTTCTGTGCTAGAATGGTATAACGCTCTCCGCAAACTCTCTCTCCACCCCGCACCCCACCCAGTTTTGTTGTTGTTGTTGTTGTTGTTGTTGTTGTTGTTGTTGTTGTTGTTGTTGTTGTTGTTGTTGTGTTGTGTGTGTGTGTGTGTGTGTGTGTGTGTGTGTGTGTGTGTGTGTGTGTGTGTGTGCGCGCGCGTGTGTGTGTGTGTGTGTGCGT
>JABMCL010003239.1:40000-55000 GCA_018857735.1 Alviniconcha marisindica
CCCAAATAAGGGAAAGAACTCTGTAGGGTAAGACACGCCCGGATCTTGACATTTTTTTCGAGATCTATGGCTCTATGGCGTAATGAATTACGGCAGTGGTTGTAGGAAGGATGTCGTAAACCAGTGCTTGAAGCTTGGTATTGTGTACATCACGCGTTAATGATTGTGGCACATGTGTACGATGATGATGATGAAGTGATGTCCTCAGATGTCGGCTGACATATTAGGGACAAGCTGAGACCACTGCCGAAGCATGGTTCAATATAGCTTTACGTCCACGGAAACCAGAAGGCTCGTTAGGACGGACAGCCCAGGACGGCCACCTCGACTCTCACACAGCTCCTGAACTATGGACGCGGCGGGCCCAGCGCACAAGTTTTAACACTTTAGATAATTGGGGCCATAAAACTCCCACCCAATCAAAAAAGAGAAAGGACAGGAAAGAAAGGTTAAAGGGTCATAGCCCGAAACACATACAATACACTCGGTTATATCATATATATATATATATATATATATATATATATATATATATATATATATACTCTCACACAGCTCCTGAACCATGACACAGGTGTATATATATATATATATATATATATATATATATATATATATATATATATATATATATTTAACGGTTTTGTTTGTTGAAATGCATGCTGATGTGGTTTTTGTCATAACTTGTTTGTACAGAGCGGTGAGGGCATTCTCTGGTCAGAGTATAGCGCTTTATAAGAATTATTTCTTATTATTCTTATTATCGAAAGTCTTTAATGATTGCAGACCACTTCTGCAGTTTGCACACTGATAGACTAGAGTGTTTCGATTAAATCAATGTTCAAACTCGCTTCTTTGCTGTGGATATGTGTTACACAGTATTTTTCCGACAAGCTTCACATTTTTCCGTCCGTGAGTGTATGTGCTTGCCGGTCAGTGTGGTATGAGATGCGTGCACACCTGTCGCATGCGTGCACACGTGTGTGTGTGTGTGTGTGTGTGTGTCCGTTTCGTGTGTGTTTGTGTCCGTTTTTTGTTTTGTTTTGTGTGTGTGCGCGCGCGCGCCTGTGTGCGTGCGTGCGTGCGTGCGTGTGTGTGTGTGTGTGTGCGTGTGTGTGTGAACATTCATCAGTGTCAACACCAAACCCGAAAAATAAGAAGAAAAGAACGAAAAGAAAAAAAGCCTCGTTTTTTGTTTTTGTTTGTTTTTGTTTCTTCATCATCAAATAAACTGTCTACTCTTCAATAATCTTCACACATAAAAAACAGACCAGAAACTTATAAACTGACAAAACGCTCCAAACGCCAAGAAAGACACTCAAAAACCATAATATAGGTTTACAACCACTGAATTACAGTGTGCGAACAGTGCATTAAAATACAACACATCATGGCCGTAATTCAGCGGTAGATGACAAATAAAATTGCACGAGGAATGACTAGGCATGGTGCCGAGTATAAAAACAAAAACAACTTATTCATGAACAATTACACAAAGAAGATTCACGCCATCTACACGGCTGACCCGGGGGGGAGGCGAACAAAGACCACATCTACACTTCGTGACTGATCGAGGCGGGGAAAGGAACAAAGACCACAGAAGAAACAAAGACCAGATCTACACGACATGACTGATCAGTGGAGAGGGAAGGGGAACAAAGACCACATCTACACGACGTGACAGACCGAGAATGGGGAAGGGACAAAGACCACAGAAGGAAGAAAGACCACACCTACAGGTCATGACTGGTCGAGGGGGGGAACAAAGGAAACAAAGACCACAGAAGGAACAAAGACCACAGAAGGAACAAAGACCACAGAATGGACAAAGATCGCAGAAGGGACAAAGACCACAGAAGGGACAAAGACCACAGAAGAGACAAAGACCACAGAAGGAACAAAGACCGCAGAAGGGACCAAGACCGCAGAAGGAACAAAGACCGCAGAAGGAACAAAGACCACAGAAGGAACAAAGACCACAGAAGGAACAAACTTGAGACCACATCTACACGACATGACTGATCAGTGGAGAGGGAAGGGGAACAAAGACCACATCTACACGACGTGACAGACCGAGAATGGGGAAGGAACAAAGACCACATCTACAGGACATGACTGATCAGTGGATAGGGAAGGGGAACACAGACCACATCTGCAGGTCATGATAGACCGAGAATGGGGAAGGAACAAAGACCACATCTACAGGACATGACTGATCAGTGGGGAGGGAAGGGGAACAAAGACCACATCTGCACGACATGTCTGATCAGTGGAGAGGGAAGGGGAACAAAGATCACATCTACACGACATGACAGACCGAGAATGGGGAAGGAACAAAGACCACATCTACACGACATGACAGACCGAGAATGGGGAAGGAACAAAGACCACATCTACACGACATGACAGACCGAGATTGGGGAAGGAACAAAGACCACATCTACACGACATGACAGACTGGGGGACGGGGGAAGGGGCGGGAACCCACCAAAGACCACACTGACATCCACAAGCCTGTAACGTACGTATCACGAGTCGAGCATATTGGGCCTACATCAAAATCTCATAATTCACGGACTGAATGTTCAGACAGGTTAAATAGAGGCTTGATAATCTCTCTCTCTCTCTCTCTCTCTCTCTCTCTCTCTCTCTCTCTCTCTCACACACACACCACACACACACACACACACACACACACACACACAAGTACGTGCAAACATGCATTAACACTGATGGTGTTAGTACAGACCTGTGCATCACGAACAACTTGACAAGAGTTCACTAGACTGTCGAAATGTAACTTCATAATTTCAACTCTAATGCAATATATTATAGTATATTCATGCAAGTATCACTGATATATAATAACACGTTCTATTACAAACAAGGTCTCACTACGACCGATTTGTTTACCTATCTCCTCTGGTTTATTTCTACATTCATGAAGATACAACGAAAAACAGCGGACAGGTTTTCAGTGGTATTTCCGACGGGGATGTCTCGCCGTCATGGGAAAGTACCTGAGGAGTGGAAACTGAGAATGGACCATTAGCAGAAAAGTGACAAGACAGAAAGAGCAAGAGGACTAGGCAGAAAAACAAGAGAGGAGATAGGGAATAGGAATTTTGATTGATCATCATTTGTTTTTGTTTTTTTGTTACATGGACAATATGATATGCTGTAGAAACCACCAAGACAGCCATCTTCACTGAGAAACAGCTCTTCTTTTTTTTCCCAAGGACGATCGTAGACTGGAAGTGGAACAATTAGAAGACAACACAGTCTGCACTGTATATATATATAAACTTTTCAGTGCTCTCCCCATTTTTCCGTTAACTGGTGTTTGTACCAGAACTGGGTGCTGCCAACACAATCCATGAAAATCAAGACCATCTGAAGACTGAAGTGCATGGATTTCGCCAAGTATGAAATACTGCATGGAGGAGGTTGGGTGGGTGGGGGGGGGGGGGGGGGGGGGGGAGAGGCATGATTAACACATGCATATCAGTGTAAGCATGGCTTGTAGAGTGTCAACAACAGTCTGTTGGAAATGGACAAGATGGCACAAGGGGGGGAGTGGGGGGGGGGGGGGGCATGTTTAAGACATACAAGTATAAGCATGGCCTGTACAGTGTCAACAACAATCAGCGGGAAACAGACAACAACAATAAGAGGGCCGAAAAAGCTGAGATGTTGCACAAACCTGAAGAAGAAAAAAATCTCTCTCTCTCTCTCTCTCTCTCTTCTCTCTCTCTCTCTCTCCAATCCTTGTAAAATAAGATTTTCTTCGAGTCTGAGTTCTCTCTCTCTCCCCCCCCCCCTCTCCTTCACAATTGCAGACAACTGGAACTTGTTGCCACCTGAGGTTCTCAACGTCCCATTCCTGCAGGCTTTGAAGAGCAGGATGGACTCCATTTGGCAAGACAGGTAGTAGCAGTAGTAGTAATTGGATTTTAATGTCCTGTCAACCACACAGGGTCACCTCAGGACAGTCAAACTCAGGTCATAAGCAAATACACATTTCTGAACTCTTCTCACATACACATCAACCCTCTGTCAAGTCAATCTGCAAAAACCAATCACTTCGCAAATATAAAACACACATACACAAACATCAGACACCAATTTTCGAAGAGTTAGTCCCTTCAATATTACCCCTGTTAGAAGAGCACGTAAGTGGCACGACAGGACAGGACATCAATCTGACCCTAACCACACTGTGACCTCAGTGTTGAAACTTAACCCCTACACTGCCATGTTGTCACTTAAAAACGACCAATAAAAGTGTGAAATTTGAAATCCTTAAGTGTTTTTTTCTTTCTATTTTTCACTGACATGTGAAAGGATTTTTATCAAAATGCATAGCATTAGCAGTGAAAGTAGATACGTGTTAATGCTATAAGACCAGAAAAATATACTGTTTGCAGGCACGTCCATGCATTTTTCATCCTGGAAATTTACAGGCCAGGGCAGTGAAGGGGTTAAGCTTGAACAGTACAGGCTGGCGAAGACCATATATAAAAGGCTTTTCGCCTTAATAAATCTGATCGTTGTATTATATCAGGGTGGCAATAAAAGAGGGAAGGTAGACAATTTCAACTGTCATAATAAATAATATCCATAATCATAATGTCATCCACAATCATAATTATGACTTTTGTATTTTTTGTGATGATGATGAGGACATCATCATCACAAAAAATACAAAAGTCATAATCATACCATCATCATAATTATGATTGTGGTGGTCATAACCATGATGATTATATGATTATGACTTTTGTATTTTCATAAATAAGAAAATGTAAATTTGCAAGGAATCATTGTGTCACTTACTGGGGACATTCAACCTCCAAGAGCTTTACGACAAAACAGGAAAAAAACTGCAGGAGTATCATTAAATTTGCAAGTTTGGCATAAATGGAGTAATAATCGGGTGTATACGTATGCTTAAATCAAAAGGGAAAAAACTGATACCTATGCATATTATTATTAAAAAATATGTTTCTTCCACAAATACAATTTCCACATTAAAGTGTACTTTGGCGAGAAATGAATAATCTGGGATCTTCATAAGTTACAGGCATACATACTGGTATGTAAACACACACACACACACACACACACACACACACACACACATATGCATGAGTGCATTGGGAATGTTAGCAATCTTAATTATCACAATGACTGTCCAAATTATTATAACTCCAAAAACATCCACTTCCGTCACTCTCCATCCATGAGAAGTTCACTAGCTGGCAAGCGACCTTGTGCTGATAAAATATGCCAAACATCACCTTGTAAACACAGGGGAGACAAATCAGAATAACTTGTTTTTTATACCCAGTCAACCAGGGTGGTTATAATAATAATAATAATAATAATGAATATTTAGAGCGCCTAACCCGCACAGGCCCTAAGCGCTTACACATTCTTTACAAATTTATACATATTGTCAAAATTCAATGCATACGACATGATGCACACACACACACACAGACTCGCACACACGCACGCACACACACACACAGAGGTGACCCGTAAGAAAGTAGCCTTGTTAAAACAGACTTGACCCAGTGCCAACAGGCAGCTGAGATATATATAAAAAATATAAAAAAATCTCCAAAGTTAAACTCAAGAGTAAGGATTTTGTATTAAAACAAAAAGAATGTGCGGGGGGGGGGGGGGGGGGGGGGGAGGGAAGAAAAAAAAAAGCTAGTTGTTTTTTTGCAACAGATTCTAATGATCCAACAGGTTTGTAACACTTGCTCACAGACACACTACCCAACAGCAAACAGTCTCTCTCTCTCTTCTTTATAATAAATAAATATATCATATATAATATATGACATGAAGTTTTTTGGCATTTTCCACCTCTGATTCAGGTAATCCCCAGACCCCAAACTTGTTTCATGTAAAATCAAAATGGCCATTTCAAAACAAAAATCGAAGCTAAGTTTTTGTGCCAGAGTCTTCCACTTCTACCTGCTGGTCAAAACAAACGATTGGATAATTTAACTTAAGCCAGTTATGGTTTGCCAGCTCTTTCAGGAACTGTGCCATAAATTGATAAAATCAAATGAACGCTTATTCCAATGGGAATTTCCAGCCACAGAAACTGACTAACCATTCTGTGCATAGTAACGAACCATCAGACCTTTTGATAACTGCTCATTAGCCTTTGCAGTATGTGGTAGGAACGTCACAATGGACCACAAGAAATTGCATCTCCAAATCTATTTACACTGTCACCTTGAAATTTCAGGTATTCCTCAAGTTCCCTGTCATACACCCACAGACCTTTCCCCCTCCATTTATTTACATCAAAAAATAAAGTAAAGAAAGGTGTCTTTTTAAATACATGCTTCCTACATCACACACTCTTCCTACATCATGGGTCAAATCTGACCCATACTCTAATACATAATAGAGGCTGAAACTATCCTATAGGATATGAACAGTATGGGTCCAAAATTATCCATGACGTAAGGACTTTGTAGTCCAAAAAGTGACATATTGCAAAAGGTAAACTCACCCAGATCCAAACACTTAAAATTAAAAGGTTAAAAAGAACGCTTATTTAATATATATATGACAAGTTCATGTGCGGTTCATCACTTTTTGGACTATACAGTCTCTACATCCTGGATCATTTTGGGCCCATACCTTTCATAAAGAATAATTGTATTTCAGTCAATATAAAGAATATGGGTCAGACAGTGTAGGAATCGTGAACCCATAATAATTGTATTTCAGCCAATATAAAGAATATGGGTCAAATTTGACCCATAATGTAGGAACTGTGGAGTTCAAATTCCCCTTTTTCTTTTTCATATAGCAAAAAAAAAAATCTAACCCACTTCATCATCCAAACACTAAAAGGTTCAAAAGAACGCTTATTTATCATGAGAGTGTTGTAATAAATCAGCGTTCTTTTTAACCTTTTTGTGTTTGGATCTTGTTTTAGAACACTGGCCCTGTAGTAGTCATTCTGTATCAGATTTTTTTCCTCTTTTTTTTTCTAACCTACTTCAGCTTTAACTTTAATCAGAGGAAGCCTTTGATAGGCTCTCTGGTCTCTCATCAGTTGGGACTGCACTGGGGGAACCCGCGCTTTTTTCCTGCTGTGCGTGACGCCGCTCGTGACTCTTTAAACTGGACGACTGCGCGAAAGCGGCTTCGCACCGTTCACATTTGTAGGGTTTCTCCCCGCTGTGTATCCTGACGTGAGCCTTCAAGTTGGAGACGTTGGCGAAGGCTTTGGCGCAGTGCTCGCACTTGAAGGGTCTCTCGCCGCTGTGGATTCTGCCGTGGCTCTTCAGGTGGGAGGCTCTCTTGAAAGCCGCCGGGCACAGCCCGCACACGAAGGGCTTCTCCTCGCTGTGCACGGTCTTGTGGCGGTTGAGGAGAGAGGAGGTGATGAACTTGGCGGGGCACAGGTCGCAGAAGTAGGTCTTCTCCCCCTTGTGGGTCGCCTTGTGCTCTTTGAGCTCCAGGGCGCCGGGGAAGGTCTTCTGGCACACCCTGCAGCGCGACCGCTCGCTGTTGTGCATGCTGAGCACGTGCTTCTTTAGCTGGGAGGACTTCTTGAACGCCGACGGGCAGAAGGCGCAGGAGTAGGGCTTCTCTCCCGTGTGCGTGCGGATGTGGTCCCTGAGGTTGGTGGGGTGAGAGAAAGCGGCCGGGCAGAACGAGCAGACGTACGGCTTCTCGCCGGTGTGCTTCCTCTTGTGCAGGCGCAGGTGGGTGGCCGACTTGAAGGCCAAGGAGCAAGTGCCGCACTGGTGCTGCCGGAGCGCGGTGTGGTTCTTGACGTGCTTGATCAGGTAGGACACGCAGTTGAACGTCCTGCCACACGCCGCGCACCTGGCCGACAGCTGGCAGCCGTGCACGGCCACCATGTGGCGTCGCAGCTGGGTCGGATCTCCGTAGGACTGGTGGCAGGTCTCGCACTGGAACAGAGGCCTGTTGCTGTGCGCTCTCATGCTGGCAGCAGTGGCTCGTGCAGTCTCTGCTCTTTGCACCATTCCGCTAGCTGACTGAAAGTGCACGGGTAGTGATGCAACATGGTCCCTCTCGACATCATCATCATCATCTTCTCCGTCATTGTCATCATTGTTATCATCACCATCGTCGTCAGTGTCGTCTGAAGCTGCCGAACGTGACTGGGGCTGCTCTGTACCACTGGGCATTTGAAAAGATGCAGGCACCACGCCTGTGTTGGCGTCTTCTTGGGAGTTGGATGAGAACGAACACGGCCTGTACTCGCACTCCGATGCACCAGGCTCAGTCTTGATAGAGTTTGCTTGCGCACCTGAGTAACATGACAGACTGGCCTCCTCTCCGGTTTCAGTGAAGTCTGCTTGCCTAGGCAGTTTCTGGTCGCCATCTGCTTCCGGGGATTCTGGTTCCGTCTTGAACTTCACCTTCAGTGTCCACTTTGGCGTGGGGGATTTTTGCCCAGCAGAAGCCTCGTGAGCTGGGGGATTGCTTGAGCTGCAATACGACCGGAAGCACAGGCCAGGAGCTGCCTTCTGCGCATGCTCTTTGAGCTGATGACCCACATCCGCTGAGTCATCCACATCAACCTCTACCTTCACAGCCGGCCACGTTGGAGAGTCCTGCATCTCTGCGCCAGAAGTAGAACCTTCCCTTCCCCTGCTACCTTGATTTTCCCCTATCCTCAGTTTTGGACTCTTCTCCTCTGTAGGCTCCGAGACCAGCACTGTCTTCCCTGTGCTCCATTTTCCTGCGGGTTCTGAGACTCGCAGCCTCTTCCCTATGCTCCAGTCCGTAGGCTCTGAGACCAGCAACCTCTTTTCTTTGTTCAAGTTTGTAGCTTCCACTACTGGTAACCTCTCTCCAGTGTCCCAGTCTTTAGACTCTGAGACTGCCCACCAGTCAACAGGCTCTTGTTTGACTTTAGCCACAGGTACGTAACACTGCTTGCTGCTTACCATTGTCAATCCAGCCTGGTCCGTACAGCTAATCTTCGTAGTATTACTAGTAGTGAGGTCCTTAACACTTATTCTGTTGGCTGTGGTGAGGTCTCCGACATTGGAGTCAGCTATAGTGAGATGTGTAGCACTGGTGTTGGCTGTAGTGAAGTCTGTAGCACTGGTGTTGGCTATGGTGAGGTGTGCAACATCGGTGTTGGCTGCGGTGAGGTCTGCAACACTGGCATTGGCTGTAGTGAAGCCTGTAGCACTGGTGTTGGCTGTAGTGAAGTCCGTAGCATTGGTTTTGACTATAGTGAGGTCTGCAGTGCTAGCAATGTCTGTAGCAATGTCTGTCCTATTGTTGCTGCCTCTGCAACCATACAAGCTTTCATCTTCCAAGGGTTCTGTCTTCACTGCACGCCAGGACTGGGGTTCCATGCTGTCAAGACATTGGACAGCCTGTTGTCGTGGTGACGACCTTGGTTTGTGCGAAGGCTATGGAAATCTGAAAAGAGAATGAGTCAATCAGTCTTGGCATCAAGAAGATGAACTACTCAGTCAACTTATATCAAAAACAAACAACAATAACAAATTCCTTTTTGCCCCTCTTTGAGTTTGAGTCTTTCATTTGACTAAGTGCCAAAAGGTGGGTCTGCAATGGGTGACTTGGTTGTGCTGAGAATAAAAGATGTTTAAACAAATATTTTGTCATTAGTGTGGGTTGAATGTGTGTGAAAATGAACGAGGATATAGTTGAAATAATAGCAGCAGAAATTTTGAAGCGGTTTGGGAAATATGTCCGTTAAAGTGTGATTTTACTGCTGAAATTCAACCACGAAAAGCGGACAGTGGCACAGAGCCCGTCTCTGTCGGCGTGGTTTGGTTAAAGAAAACAAGGAAAAATTATATTTATCACATCTGTTATGTTCGCGAAAGATCGTTTTACAAGATCCATGCATCAGAAAAACTTTCAACAAATTATGCTTTTGTAAAAAGCGTATCGAACTTTATTTGATCGGACGTCATCTGTGTCGTAATACGAAACACGAACTTTCGACAACAGACTGAAAACAACTCTGACCCTTGACATGAGCGGAAGTGACGTCATATGCACATCAGACTCGCGGTCAATCATCGGCAGCTTTGAAAAGATTTAACCAAACAACTTTTGTTACATTAACAAAATTTGCCGCTCCTCAAATATTGTCGTAAGATATGACGTCCGACTATCTAACAAGTTGTGAGCGAAAAACAAAACATATAGGTTTACACTTGTCAACAAACACGAAGGTACCACGTGACACTTCCCGGTCACATTTGATTTGAATGGCGTCGAAGGAATCTTCTGCTGCGAACAGTGAAAGGTACGTCGCAATTATTGTTGTGAGGGTGACGTCCAACCATTCTTGACGTCCGATCACAATTTTAACACCGTTTATTTTATTAAATCAGCTAGTTAATAGTTATTTAGATGATCTTTTGTGTTCAGGTTAGAGCGCAGTAGGACGAAGTGTCGTTTTTAAGCGAAGGGGGAGATTTGCGGTGGCTGACGTTTGCTAGTATCGCAATGAAGAATTATATTGCAGCATGAGCTCTTGCTGTAATTTGGACGTCCGATCACCATGTGGGCGTAAAACTAACTTCCAGTTGCACAGTGCAGACATTTGTGAAATATGACAGTTGCCATCCCAACATTGCATAGCGCTTCGTTTGACAAGATCGACCTGTGAAATCGGGGACGGCCAGTAATAACATTAAAAAAAATATTAAAAAATTACGAGGATTAGGTCGGTCGGACGTCAGGGTTACCCCAAAAGGGTGCTGATGACATTTGACACCTTTTTGTTTAAGTTTTGTAAGGCTACTAAGAGTCATTTACTGATGGTTTAGTAAGTACCTCCTAGACTTTTTATTTTGCTTCTTTGGTTTTAGTTCAGGTTTGATACTTTTAATTTTATTGAATTATTCATTGTATTTTATGGATACATTATGTTTGTGAATAGGAATTTTTGTTGATGTTTCTCATGGTGGTTGTTATTGTCTTATTATTTCAGACCAATAACTGCTGACATGACCAGGAGTAGGACAATATTGCCCCCGCTATGAGTATGACCTTGATCATCAACTCCTCATTCAGTAGCAGCACTGTGCCTGAAGATTGGAGAACCACACTTATCACACCTGTCTTTAAGAATGCTACCATTCAAAAAAGTTTCGACCAATTTCCTTCACAAGTGTCATCTGCAACTAGTGCAAGATCCTCGCATATTGTCATCAGTAGCATCATGCACTAAGACAACATCATCATAGCTCCTGAACAACATGGCTTCAGATGTGGTTGCTCATGAATGTGAAATCCAACTCCTTGGCCTAATCACTAAAATCAGTGAACTCGCGCATGACTTTCAGGCAGGGAAACTGGTAGACCTTGTGGCCTGCTTCACAAGTTGTCCCATTATGGGATCACCGGTAGAACAAACACATAGATCAAGAGCTTCCTGAGAGATCAACAAGCTGTCATGTTGATGGTATGAAGTCGAACTTTGTCCCATGGGACTCAGAGGTGCCTTAAGGCAGTGTTCTTGGCCCAGAATTGTTTGTCCTATACATCAGTGACCTAGCTGCCACAACAGCCTACCTCCAGACTGAGATCGTTTGAAGATGACGCCATCTGTCAGTGCCCCATCTCCACAGCTGAAGATCAAGCAATACTCCAAAATGATCTAAACAATTTCTGTATGGGTAATGAGAAAGCAGATGGAACATGTGCTTCTACCCGGACAGATGTGACATCCTAAGTGTTACTAAAAGCAAGAGGAAACACTACCATGCTCTGCATGGCCAGATGCTCAAGTCAGTCAACAGTACTCACTTCTTGGGTGTCACACTGACCTCAGACGCCACCTGGGAGACACATCAACATCACCAACAAAGCAAGCAGGACCCTGGGTTCTGGGAAGAACCCTGAAGATCAGCACCTCTTTAATAAAAGGCAAGGCCTACAAGGCAGTTGTCACACCAGTCCTGGAATATGCAAGCTCTATCTGGCACCCAAACAACAACCTGATCAACCGCCTAGAGTCTGTACAGCAAAAGGCAGCATGGTGGACACCACAGAGATGCTGCAGGATATCCAGTGTCAACAACATGCTGACTGGCTGACTAGGCTGACCATATCTCCAACATAGGTGCAGGAAAGCAAGACTGGTGAACTTTTATAACTTCCACCATCACCATGGCTCCATAGCCACTGACACCAAGTGAATAACAGGTGACTATCCCAGTATCACAGGAGCCCATCATTCCCATTCCCTGTTATACCCAGTGCCCTCCTGTCAAGTGTCATACTGACTACAGGAAATTCTTTTTCCCAACGCAATCAAGGATTGGAATGACCTCACTGAGGATGTGGCTGCTGTGCCCACCCTTGAGACTTCTTGTTCACGTCTTCCAAAATCTGTACCTTCGGAGTATGCCATGCCCCCCAAGTAAGTAGTGTTGATGATGGTTAGGGTGCCAGTCAGGGTTTTCCCCGGCAAGCAGCTGGATTGACCTAGTTGGAGATGTGACATACACAAAATTCAATGTTGTTTCATGTTTGTAAGAGTTTTTCTTTTTCTTAGTGCTGTGCTGTTTGGTGTGCTTTCTCTTGAAACATTCAAGGTGCAGTTTCTTTTTATACTGTAGGAGGTGGTATGGTGTTTTAGACTTCTGTTAAATGTTGTTGTTTTGACTGAAGTATGAGATAGCCAGTCAGAAGTGCTCAACAGGGTTACAATGCTATAATTACAAGCCAATTGTATGTAATGCCTATCAAAAAGGAAGTTGCATGCAGTACTCTGGATCTAAGTACATACTACTTTACTACATTATGTGTATTTTTATAGCTGAAGAGAAAGTTTAATGTTGTACTGTCAAGTCTTATGACTGTCGCAAGCTGATGTTCGACATTTTATGATTCTGCAGTAAAACAAAGCCAACAATCATAAGTTGAATGTAGCACTGTGTTTAAATATATGTTTTTACATTTGTAGTTGAAGAGAAATGTAGAATCTTCAATAATTATTGCACTGTCAAGTCACATTTATGACATTGTCATACTTTGCTGTAATGCTGATGTTCGACACTTTGTGTAGTTTTTTTGTGCTATGTCAAAAAAAGAAACAAATTCCTCAAAACTGACTTTCCAGTGTGTCTGTTACCTACGCTAGAATGTCTGAATGGCAGAATGGATGAAACTTTGTGTTTTTTGTTGTCAGAAAGAAAAGGTAAAATATTTAATTATGTCGGATGTCAGGTATTGCGACAAACAGTACATGTCAATATTTTTGTAAGAAGTCAGGCTGCAATAAATTTATTTGAAAATACTTATGAGGACATCCTTAATCTGTTTAAAGTGGTTGGGAATAAAAATAATAATTACCAGCCATACAGTAGCACTTTTGTGTCGCAATCCTTGACATCCGACATAATACACTTTTCATATTTTAAAGCTCGTTTTCTCAAAAACTAATAAAGTCGTTATCTTCCACTTTGAAGTGATGATTACCAATATAGTAAACATTCTAAAAACCTACTTCTTTTTACTTTATTTCATACTTTTTTTCCAACCTACTGTGTCCTCTTTTCATGCACACCTTTTGGCACTTAGTCATTTCTAATCTTACTCTCCTGTGACCCTGACTTTGGTCACCCAACCTGGTAAGATTACAAAACATGGAAAGCTTGATAATAAAGTATCATCGGGCAGAGTCCGCCCAAAGGGGGGTGGGGGGGGGTGGGGGGGGGGGGGAGGGGGTGGGGGGGGGGAACATGAAAAACAACAACTTTTAGTTTTACTTAAGTTGTTTAGTTCTAGTTGTAATCCTTTCACTATCTCATCTTCTTACAAAGTCTATCAATATAATCCAAGAAACATTATTGCCTTTGTGTGCACAGCACATGCTTATATCATTGGACATGTATGAACTATGATGTAGACATGTAATGATGTATTATGCTAATCCCGCATCCGGTGATCCACCTTTCCATTTCAGAGAAGCCCTAATGGCACGCTGCGTACTACTATGGAAGCACACTGATAAAGATGTGTAGTTGTACACCACTACATCAGCAAAAAAAGAAGAAGAAAAAAAAAAGTTTTTTTTTTTTTTTTTTTAAATTAAAAAAGAAAAAGAAAAAAAAAGAGACTTTGCCTGTAAGTGTAAAGCATAGAGCTAATGTTTTAATATTTATACTAATTAATATGCAGGAAAACCACTTTACTGGACAAGATTAAGAAAAAGGCTTGGTGCTGTCTGCAGTACGTCATGTACCAGTGGAACAAGTCTCACACAGGCCTGCTCAAACTCAAAGCTGGTGTATGGCAATTGCCAAACAAAGACTGAGAGAAAAAGTTAAATAAACTACACAGTCAACAGCGAGTATAATTATGAATACATGTATCGCTGTATGTGTACACATTAAACACAAGTTTAACTTTAATTAATCAGATTTTTTTCTTCGTCTTCTTCCTGGCAAGGCCTGGGCTCTGTCAGAACAGCACTTGGCAAGTTCTGTAGCTCGATGTGTGCATAAATTTTAAATGAGTCATGGTCAGTGCCTTGTGTGTATTTAAAAACAACATGTGCATAAAACATTTTTTAAGACAAGTCATCAAATGATTTAACTCTAAGTTCTAACTCTCAAAGTCTAAGCTAACGTTTCAGTTTGACTCTCAAAAAACTTGTGTAAAATTACAAAGGTTGAAGTGTTGCTTTATGTCCACAGAAACCATAGGTTTATTAGGGACTGGAGCCCAGGACGTCGACTTCAACTTTCACACAGCTCCTGAGCTCTGAAAATTACTAGATTATTAGTTGCAGAATTAGGACAAGAGCAGCTTAACAAACAGCTGGTGGCATGGAAACACAGAAACTGTATAATAGAAGCAGATAATAAGAGAATATTGATACTCAAGACGATAACTGTGGCTACCCCCTAGGCCCTACTGCAGTATCAGTATAAAATAAAGAAGACGACCACCAGCACGAAGGCAGAGTTCAGGAGCTGTGTGAGA
>JABMCL010003239.1:60000-65000 GCA_018857735.1 Alviniconcha marisindica
GGTTTTGACGGAGCTGTGTTGTTCACCTGAAAACGTTGGTGCGTCGTTTTTCTGTCCAGTCGCAGCATTTGCTTCCCAGGGCAGCTGCTGGAGGTCACTCTTCGGAGACCCTGGTTCTGTCTTCAGCTTGATTCTGACCGGCGCCTTTGGCACTGGAAGTTCTTGCTTGGCAGACTCCGCATCCTGGGGGTGATCGCTGGAGCTGCACGCTGGCTGGCAGCGCGAAACAAGATCCGCCTGCCACGCGTGCTCTTCGGTCGGAGCACCCAGAAACTCTGTGTCAGCAACGTCCATTTCTATCTTCACGGCTGGCCACGTCTGGGGGGACTGGGACTGGGACTCCTGCATCTCTGCGCTGGCATCTTCCCACTTGCTGACCGTGCCGCTTCGGTGTTCCTCTTCCTCCACACTGCCAACGCTGCCTTCTGAAGGCTCTGCACCAGGCAACCGTTCCACTGGCTCTTGCTTGACTTCATTCGCAGATGCCTGGCAGCCATCTCTGGCATCTGCTGCTACCTGGACTGTGGCAGCGGCAGCGGCACTGACACTGGCTGCAGCTGTGTCTCCGCCACTGTACAACCCATCCTCCTCCGAGGGTTCTTTCTTCACTGCTAGCCAGGCCCGGGGTTCCATGATGTCATGGCGGTCCGTTGCCTGGCTCACTGCCTTGGTTTGCGATGCTGCAGGAATCTGGGGGACAAAAAAAATAAAAAATGACTCAAATATTAACATGTGAATGGGCACGTGTGACTGCTGGAAATCCAGAGAACCGAAATGCTGGGGTCCATGGATCACCATGCAGGCTCTACAGATGAGAGAGAAAGGAAAGAAAAGAACAAAAATACAAAAACAGAATAAAAAAGAGCTCTTATGCATGCCACACCTGGGGTTCCATGACACTAGTTGACAATCCCTTACCCGACCTCCTCGCTTGGCGACACTGCAAAAATCTGGAAGGAAACTGACTGAAATGTTATTAATACTGTGAAATGAATAGGTGCAACTACCACAAAGTAAAAACAAACAAACAAACAAACAAAAAACCCATACAAAAAGCACAAAAACAACAACCCTGAAACTCGGTGACAGGCTGGGGTCCTGAGGCCACCAGGTCATTCAATGAGACAAAAAGAAAAGTACGAAAGAGGTGTCACGCACGCCAGACCTGGTGCTTTTCTTTCTTTCTGTTCTGTCTATCATCCTACTCCATCACCTTGGGTCGCAACACTGCATGCTGGAAAGAAAACGACTCAAATACCATTGGGCACCAACAAAAACATTGTGGTATGGCTGGCATGCTTTTAATAATAACAATAATAACAATAATGGAAATTTGTAAAGCGCCTACCCTGTGGCTCAAACTTTGAGCCACAGGGTAGGCGCTTTACAAATTTCCATTATTATTTCCATTTGAGTCAAAGTGCTGAACAAGCATAGTATAACACACATAATGTACATCGAGATGGAAATGTTATCAGCAATAAAACAGTATATATAAGAAAAAGGGAAAAAGCTAACACATAATGTAGACAAATCCTTGGAAGCTCTATTATTTTATAATATATTTTATACATGCACCATATATTTGTTTTTGTTTTTATATACATTGTAAAATGCCTTGGGCCAGAGACAAAATAAAATAAAAAATTAACGTGTTAAAATATAAAAAAATCAGCATAACTTGATCAGAATGCATAATTTTTACAACTGTCCTGGATAGAAAGACTGATGCAATGGTAAGTGAATGGACCCACTCCAAGTGCAATGAATCGTAACCTAGGTGTGCATTTGCTCCTCTTGCTCACAAACAACAACATGAATCCAAGGACCATGAACCATAACTTCTCTTGCTCACAAACAACGACATGACTCCAAGGACCATGAACCATAACTTCTCTTGCTCACAAACAATGACATGACTCCAAGGACCATGAACCATAACTTCTCTTGCTCACAAACAATGACATGACTCCAAGGACCATGAACCATAACTTCTCTTGCTCACAAACAATGACATGACTCCAAGGACCATGAACCATAACTTCTCTTGCTCACAAACAATGACATGACTCCAAGGACCATGAACCATAACTTCTCTTGCTCACAAACAATGACATGACTCCAAGGACCATGAACCATAACTTCTCTTGCTCACAAACAATGACATGACTCCAAGGACCATGAACCATAACTTCTCTTGCTCACAAATAACGACATGAATCCAAAGACCATGAACCATAACTTCTCTTGCTCACAAACAACGTGGTGGTCATGGTGACAGCAGGTGGTGGTCATGGTGACAGCAGGTTGTGGTCATGGTGACAGCACATTGTGGTCATGGTGGCAGCAGGTTGTGGTCATGGTGGCAGCAGGTGGTGGTCATGGTGACAGCACGTTGTGGTCATGGTGGCAGCAGGTTGTGGTCATGGTGGTCATGGTGGCAGCAGGTTGTGGTCATGGTGGCAGCAGTTTTCATGGGCATGGCAGGTTGTGGTCATGGTGGTCATGGTGGCAGCAGGTTGTGGTCAGCGGTGGTCATGGTGGCAGCAGGTTGTGGTGCATGGAGGACAGCAGTGTGGTCATGGTGAAGACAGGTCGCGAGGTTGTCAGGTCAGCTGCACTGGTATGGTGCAGCAGGTTGTGGTCATGGTGGTCATGGTGGCAGCAGGTTGTGGTCATGGTGGTCATGGTGGCAGCAGGTTGTGGTCATGGTGGTCATGGTGGCAGCAGGTTGTGGTCATTGGGTCGGCAGCAGGTTGTGGTCATGGTGACAGCAGGTTGTGGTCACGGTGGTCATGGTGCTAGCAGGTTGTGGTCATGGCGCCAGCAGGTTGTGGTCATGGTGGCAGCAGGTTGTGGTCATGGTGGTCATGTGGAGTGGCTGGCAGCCAGCAGGTTGTGGTCATGGGCACAGCAGGCTGTGGTCATGGTGGCAGCAGGTTGTGGCCATGGTGGCAGCAGGTTGTGGTCATGGTGGTCATGGTGACAGCAGGTTGTGGTCATGGTGGCAGCAGGTTGTGGTCATGGTGGTCATGGTGGCAGCAGGTTGTGGTCATGGTGGCAGCAGGTTGTGGTCATGGTGACAGCAGGTTGTGGTCATGGTGACAGCAGGTTGTGGTCATGGTGGCAGCAGGTTGTGGTCATGGTGGCAGCAGGTTGTGGTCATGAGACTACACACGGGCCACAACCGACTCCATGCCCACATGTTCAGAAAAATGAAGCTGGCACCATCACCAACCTGCAACTGAGGTCTTGAAGACCAGACGGCTGAACGTATACTGCAGAGATGCCCACTTCTGCAGACAGCAAGAACAGATGTGTGGCCAACGGCAGTCCACTTACACGCCAAACTCCACGGCAGCAAGGAGGAACTGGAGAAGACAGCCAGATTCATCTTGCAGACTGGACTCTCACTAGTCTCAGTGTTGCAGTGATCGAGAAGAAGAAATCAGCCCTTGCAGTTCTTGTTGCAAAGAATCCCATGCTTTTCCTGAGTCAGCTGCTGATCCCCACCACATATAAAAACAACAACAACAGTACATGGCTTGCAAGGTTTTTTTGTGCACAGTCAGCATCCATCCGCCAGTTCTGCACGCTCACGAAGCCAACAACTTCCTGGCTCCTTTCGTCAAAAACAAGGTCTTCTTTCATCGACATCTCGTCATGCAGAGGTACAACATATTTCTGGTGGTCTCCCAGTTTTTCTGCAGCGCACCTAATGTCTTCCACGACCCCATGCTGAAAGCCAGTTTGCGGATGGATGTAGTTTGCACAGTCTCTTAGTCAGTTAGGGTCAACTCTCCTGGTAATTTTAATACCCCAGCGTCCCTAGTGTTATAAAGTGCTCTGCCCTTGCTGTGCAGAAATAGCGCAAGCCTAATCATCATAGGGTGCCACTTCATCCCAGTTTTTTCCTTTAGATTTGAAGGCCTCTTGTTGTTCAGTCCAAAATAACTGACTGATGTTCAGTCCAAAATAACTGACTGAAGGGATCAGTTAGCTGATTTTCTTTCACTACAGTTTCCATACTGGTGCGTAAGTCCTTCCTGACGCTGACCGGTTCGCTGTGTATTTTATCTTTGATCTTCTTGAGCTCCGTGCGTGCTTTCTTTTCACTCTGCCGGACCTGTTTTAGAGCATTTTCACAGTTTGGCCTTAGATACAGTGTGCAGTGGATCATAGGGTTTCGCTTCAGTGGTTGCTTTTCTTTCTCTTCTGCCTTTTTCTGTTTTTGTAGTAGCAGCGCTTTTGTCTCTGTGCATTTTTTGCAAACCGAATCTTCGGACAAGAGTAGACATTCCCGTGACCTAACCGTGGTTCTGCAGCAATAGTTGTTGTTGAAGTGTTGCTTTACGTCCACAGAAAACGTAGGCTTATTACTAATATTTGGGACGGGAGCCCAGGACAGCCACCTCAACTTTCACACAGCTCCTGAGCTCTGAATGACTCATTTGTTGTTGAAGTGTTGCTTTACGTCCACAGAAACCGTAGGCTTATTAGGGATGGGAGCCCAGGACAGCCACCTCGACTTTCACACACCTCCTGAGCTCTGAATGACTCATTTGTTGTTGAAGTGTTGCTTTACGTCCACAGAAACAGTAGGCTTATTAGGGACGGGAGCCCAGGACGTCCACCTCGACTTTCACACAGCTCTTGAACTCTGAAGTGCAGAAATATCCAGCAAGTTCGAACCTATGCAAGGCGTGCAGAAAATATTTGTCCATAGAGTCTGAATTAGTTGGAAGTTTTGCATACTCTTGAAGCGGTGAATCTGTGACTCCAAGCCAAAGCTGGCGAGAAGCTAAGTCAGAGAGGAACGTTTTCAAATGCTGACATTCAAGGTTTTTGTTCAAGTAAAAGGTTGGGATCTCAAACACAGAGACAAAAGTGGATAAATCAGACTGAATTTCTCCATGAATTGTTAAACTTAAAGTTTTGTTTTCAACAATACCCACAGTCAAATTGTCAGTCTTCCACAACAATCCATGGTGCAGGTAACT
>JABMCL010003239.1:67500-72500 GCA_018857735.1 Alviniconcha marisindica
GCCCTCCCATTGTGTCTGTGTGTGTCATTTCACCATTCCATGGCTGTCAACCCATACAGTTTATCAGTATAAAATACATTTTTTTCATTATTTGGGGGGGATATGGCCATACTGAAAAACGGATACAGGAAAACATAATTTTCATGAGATTTTGTTGGTGTTTTAAACTGAGCAAAAAGACTGTAAAACTGTCGAACGAGCAGCCAACGCATACCATCACCACTGACTGGCCAAGTGCAATAGGTTACGAAGTCTCGTGGGAAGTGAGATTTGAAGTTATGCCTGCGTATTTAGCACAACATTGCTTCTTCCTTCCACTGCCACACGTGCCGGTTGGAATTCAAAATGCCGCTGCCACCAGCGAAAAAACAAAAGACCCCTGGCCTGCATAAGGCAAATTCATGTTCACAAACTCTGGACTAAGGTTTACTCCCAAAAGGGTTGACAGCTATGCCATTCTGCAGCTACAGCTTCCAGTTCTGTGCAGTACACATTTACATGATTGTAGAAATTGAAAGAATGTGTTTCTCTCCAAGATTCAAAAAAAGGCATGGTTAGTTCACAACATCTATGACAGAATACTGACCCGATGTGGCAATTTTGGTTCTAATTACAGCTATGGTGATTTTTTTTAAAATGAATTAGCCTAAAAAGTAAATCAAAGTCTGTCATGTTCATCTGCTGATTCTCACACACTGCCTCTCACATCATACTACACTGATACTGACAATACTGCAATGCTGCACCCCCCCCCCCCCTCCCCACCCCAACCCTTTTCAGAACACACAGTGACTGTGTCACACACATCCTTTTACCTTATATAATAGATGTATAATAATGCATCATAGTATGCACAGACAAAATTACTGAAATAACAATATAGGCACTATTGATTTGAGTTCATTAGTAATGCACAGACCAACAGCATCAATTCTTATATAATTTTGAGTCCAACTCCATACATGTAGTCATGTATGTATACATGTGTCATTACTGAGCTAGCCTACTCAGAAAACATTCCAACAGGCTGGATCCACAGGACTGTTTTGTTGTTTTTGTTGTTGTTTGTTGTTTCTGTGTGTGTGTGTGTGTGTGTGTGTGTGTGTGTGTGTGTGTGTGTGTGTGTGTGTGTGTTCTTTGTGTGTGTGTTCTTTGTGTGTGTGTGTGTTTTTGGGGGGTTAATACTAACTAAAGTTTCAAACACTATGCATTTCTTCATATTACTGTATGTTGTGTGGTGTGTTTGACTAGCAATTAGCACACACACACACACACACACACACACACACACACATATATATATATATATATATATATATATATATATATATATATATATATATATATCATCTGACTAATGTATAATGTTAACAAATAACAGTAGCTTCATATATGGCCTGATGTGTGTAGGTCAAAATAAACTGAGAGAGGGGGTAGGGGGTCACAGGTGCGCATGACTTCATTCTGCCACATCAATTAAAATCTCTGAAGATGAGTGGTAAATCAAATATTGTGACGTCCGACGAGACTGCTCCACTGAAGAAAATTAATATCAATGACATGCAGCGTTTCAGAGCTCAGGAGCTGGTGTGAAAGTCGAGGTGGCCGTCCTGGGTTCCAGTCCCTAATAAGCCTACGGTTTCTGTCCCACGTAAAGCAACACTCAACCATGCAGCGTTTCCACTCAATGACTAGTCTCACCTGCTCTTTTGCCGGGCGGTAACGATGGGGAACTTCTCGGCTGCAGTGTGCTTGAAAAGGGTGTGGATGTGCGTCTGTCGGTCGCCCACCGACGAAGTGTTTTGAACAAATCCACCTCGGCCATCTCGCACAAGATGTGTTGTTTGCCTGTCCTGCCTCGAGATCTGCCCGTCCGCACAAATGCAGCCACCGATTGTACTTCTCAGGGTCTTTCAACTGATCGGGGAATTTGAAGAAGAGAACGTCTTTCATGTGTTCTCGATCTTTGTAGCGTGAATCGCTGTTGCATGGTTGCCAGCTGCAATGTTTCGTCGGCATTGTCACTTAAGTCAAGTTGTTTACGTCGTAGCGGTAGCGGCGGCGGCGTACCGTGAGTGTGTACCCGGAAGTTCACTCGCTGAGTTCGCGCGCTATGTCGTGTGGGACGGCCTTTTTTGTTGTTGTTCGGCTAATCGAGTCTCGCTTATTTTTAGCTCCTGACCTAGAGTCGGGTCCTGGAGATGGAGATGCCTTGGTAAGTATGACATGGTGCTTGGCGTCCACAGAAACCATAAGGATTATTAGGGACGGGGGGAGGGGGGGGGGGGGGGGGGGGGGGACTGAGATTACATACCTGTCGCGCTACACTGTCACCACCATACTGAATTAGTGATTCCTGCATCAAGATATATGGGCAACGATGAGAGCCATTTTATGATGTTTCATTAATGGTGACGGACAAAGCACGTCACAAGACAGTGTCCACACTACACCACAACTTTTGAAGAGAAAGGAGAGCCGAAGCAGATTCGAACCGGCCAAGGTCCCTCTGTTCACTGACCAGCCTAACGCCTTACCGCTCGGCACATAAGTCAGTAGGGGTTGTATCAAACTCGGCATGTACAACCAACGGGCAAAGCATATTATAGTCTTTGGTATAAGTAGGGGTTGTACCAATCAAAGACTATACAATAATTATGCTTTGGTGGTACCGAGTTGTTTTCGTATTCTTATGACTTGAGTGAGTCAGCACACGACGGGTGCAACCAGTTTGGCCGGTGTAGAATCACCTGTTACATCTTCTTCTTTTTCCTTCCTTTTTTTTGTTTTTTGTTAACCCTGTTTTTATTCAGACCCAGTCTCAAACTAACAGAAATTACAGTGGCCTAGAGGTCCGGGGCATGAATTCTTTGTTTTGCCAACAACTTTTTTTCTTTTCTTTTTTTTAAAGTCCTGGCATAAGAAACTACCTGGGTGTAAAAATGCTGTTTCTAAATCAAACACTTTGATGGTCTCAGCAAAAGACCCATGCAGCTTGCTGACTTGTAAGTTTTGCGAGACTATTTATTGTTGCTGGTGGTGTTTTGTGTGTGTGTGTGTGTGTGTGAAGGTTGGGGTGGGGGGGGTTCTTTTCTTTTTTCCCTCTTCTTTTTTGGGTGGATGGGTGGGGGTGAGGTGTGGGTGGGTGGGAGGCAGGTATGGTAGTAGGCCTGCTAACAGATGGTGATGTGGTGTATGTCCAAAAGCTGACAAGACTGATTTAGGATGTAAAATGAAGGGGAAGGTAGTCTTGGCATGTGACTGGGAGTTAGAAACTGGGCCTGTATAGCATGAAGGACATGTGTGATAGTTTTGATACAGTGTGGTGTTATTTGAATGTAGCAGTCTGGTGGTTGGCTGTCTGCCTATTTCTCCCTCATTCAAGCATGCTGACATGCACAGTCAAGTGTGTGCGCACACACACAATCAAGCGTACACACACACACACACACACACATGTACACACACACACACACACACACACACACAATTAGACGCACACCAAAGGTCCACCAGCATGAATAAAACACATTTTATTAATGATTCAGATAACTCAATACCTGTGTGTGTTCTTTTCATTGAAACAGAAAAACTTGACGCAACTACAAGAAAAGGACCTCTGGCCGGGAACCAGCGTGAAATCAACTTTCTTTCTAAAAGCAAATGCTCAGACAACAGGAACTTGGATAAGAGGGATTTTCTGATCCCAACAACATTTTGCATACCCATGTTCTACTACAACTACTAATACTACACATACACTACACATGTATACACAACAACATTATCTCAATAAAATAATAATATTGTTATTTACCCCAGCAGGAAAACAAAGTTGTCGTTTGATCTTACATAGTATTAGTAAAGCACTTGAATTTATATGGTCTTAATTCAACACACACACCACACACACACACACACACACACACACACACACATGCTCACATATATCCACACTTGCACATACACACACACACACACACACACACACACACACACACACACACACACACACTGCATGCTCACACTCACATGCACACATGCACGTCCACACTTGCACGTAAGTAATTTGGGCGTAAAACACCAAATTACTTACTTACCCCTTCCCAAGATTTGGTAAGTGCCACAACCTCACAACAACAAGGTGTTTCACCTTGGCATCAAGAAAAATTTAACTGCCACGGGGACGATTAATCATTCTTGACACTTGATTCTCAGACAACCATAAAGATGCTAGTTGTGCACAAGGAAAAACACAACTTGTCAATTCGCCAGAGTAAATTCAGAGTAAAGTCCACAAATTTAAATTAATCTAAAATTTAAAATCTTACTCCATTTAGTCAATGTCTGCATCAAGAGGAGCCATAGCACGTTGCCAAGTGACGCTTCAGGCTGTGCTTGGAGTTTAACAGCAAGGAGCAGCGCTCGCAGGGGTACAGCTTGGCGCCTGAAGTGTGCAGCGTTGAGTGATGCTTCAGGCCAGCGCTGGAGGTAAAACTGGCCGTGCATTCCGAGCACTTGAAAGGCTTTTCCCCACGGTGCAGCACCATGTGTTTCCTGAGCTGCAGCGACTCTGCAAAAGCGCAGGTGCAGAGGCGGCACTTGTGAGGCTTCTGGTCAGTGTGAGTGACCAGGTGTTCGGCGAGGCCTGACGAGTACAGGAACTCCTGGGGACAATACTCGCACGTGAATTTTGTATCTCCCTCGTGAAAATGCATGTGGTCCTCCAGCTGCGCACCTTCGGCAAAGGCGGCCGGGCAGAGTTCGCACTGGTGCGGCCTGGATTCCCGCTTATGGATTTTCATGTGGATCTTCAAGCAGGCGGCTCTGATGAACGTGCCGGGGCACAGCTCGCACTTGTAAGGTCTCCGAGCTCCTTCATGAGTCTGATTGTGAATCTTTAAGAGCCAGGGCTGCCGGAATGCTGCCTGGCATGTGTTGCACCTGTATGGCTTTTCGTCCTCCTCCTCGCTGTCCTCCTTCACACCTTCAGTGGAATC
>JABMCL010003239.1:77500-85000 GCA_018857735.1 Alviniconcha marisindica
GGCGGCATTTACTCCGAGTGCCTTAAGTTCGGATCGATGCTGAAAACATGGTACGTAACTTGATCGCTTCCCGCTCTAAAAAGGCGAAAAGGGCACGCGAAGCCGTTTTGCCGGGCTTGGAGGGCACGCTTTCGGGTCAGCCAGATTGCTTCTTTCTAATTGCTTCTTTGTGATTAGCTGATTACCAGCCCCGTGATGGATAAGCGATGTTGAGTGTGCGCGGGTTTTGTTTAGCGGACCTCTTGTGGTGTTTCGGTTTATGTTGCAATCAATGATCCGTCTCTTGTTTCGTTGTCTCTTGGAATCACAGAGCTGGTGCAAAGCGGTGGTTCGATCTCCAGAAGTTGGCGAAGAACGTCCAGACGTTATAAAAAAAAAAAAAAAAATAGCGTGCGCTACGCTAAAGTTACAACCGTCGCTGGTTTTTACGGGGAGTTCAGAGTTGCCGCCCTTCGTTGAATTGCCGCCCTTCGTTTAATTCATCTATGCTATTTTTATTTGTCACTGTTTTTTTCTTTTTCTTTTTCTTCTTTCTATTGCTATCGTTTAACTGTATCTATTGAATGAATGCGTTGCAGAATTCAGGTACCTGGAATAAACTGCATGGTTGACTGTGCGTAAAAAACAACAACGAAAACACGTTCCTTCCAGCGTATAACTGTCATGAAGCTGGTGCTTTGAGAAAGGGACTTACCCCGATTTTTTTTTCGATTTTTTTTTCTTTCTTCTTTTTCTTCTTCGTTTTTTGTATTGTCACACTGTCACACGTTTTTTTGTATTGTGCACGGACACACTGACACACACGCACGCACGCACGCACGCACGCGAACGCACGCACCCCACACACAGTATCACTTCATACAGAGCCAAATACGTAGGGTGCATGCGTGTTTAGCTGTAACCGACCACCTCCACTTTTGGCAGAATGACCGGGATCTTTTACGTGCTACTGCGGTCACATAACGGACGGCGGTGACATAAATAGCGAAATACGAGTCAGCAAAAAACAAAACAAAAAAAACAAACAAACACAGAAATAAAATTCTCCCTCGCCACTCCTGCCAGGAATCGAACCCGTGACCTTTCGATCGCGAGTCTGATACTCTCAACCGCTGAACTATCCCGCTGCTCTCACGGTTTTTCTCATTATGGTGTTAAATGAACACAACTTTGTGCAGCATGGAAGCTATGATTTCCACGTCGCCCCCCCCCCCTCTCAACCCTACCACCCACCCTACTACCCTTAAAAAAGAAAAGAAAAGAAAAAAAGCACACAAAAAAGAAGCGTCACAGAGCTTAGGATTTGCGAACTTTCAGTACCTCCGCCTCCTGTTATTGACTGGCAGTATCCAGTTCATCGATACCGCTACACTGGTCTGGCACCAATAACAAACAATCACCTGCCATCTTTACACTGCGGCACGCGCAGGCGCAAGCGGCGACTTCCGGTCTCCAGGGGGAACATGGGAAGGATCTTAACACTCGAGGGGGAGTGGTGGCAAGTTCATCAAAAAAGGTTTGTGAGTTGTGTGCTCCTCCTGGGGGGCCCCCCACCACACTGAGAGAGAGAAAGAAAGGGGGGGAAAGAGAGAGAGCCGCCTCAGAGAGAGAGGAGACGCCTCACAGAGAGAGAGAGGAGAAAGGGAGAAAGAGACCGCCTCAGAGAAAAGAAAAAGAGAGAGAGAGGGGGGGCCCCCCGGGCCCCCGAAAAAGAGACGCCTCAAGAGAGAGAGGGGATAAAGGGTAAAAGCGAGATCAGTTGACGTCAAAAAAAAGGGTTTGAACCTGGAGGGAAAAAAGTTTTCAAAACCAGGGGAAAAATTTTTTTTTACACTGCGTTAAAAAAAAAAAAATAAAAAATAAAAAAAAAAATAATATATATATATATATATATATATATATATATATTTTTTTATATATATATATTTGTGTGTGTGTGTGTGGGGGAATTGGGTAATGGAAAAAAGAAAAAAAGAAAAAAAACGAATAAAAGGGGCCCAAAATTTAAAAAAAGATCGCTTTATTATTTCATCCAAGAAATTGAACATGTCGGAAATTGTACATATATCAAAAACAACAACAGACAGACAAACCCCAAACAACAACACACACAAACAAAACCCCCCCCCCATAATAATAATAACAATAATAAATAAATAAATAAATGTAATAACGACAACCAAAATGACAAACATCAACAAAGCAAACAACCACAACAAAGCAAACAAGGAGAAGAATGAGCAACAACAAAAACGACAAACTGTTTCAAGAACAATGGATAAACAAATAACAATGGTGGAATTCTTGTGGGGAAAAGATCGGGCTCGGACATAATAATGATTTATTCCATACAAGAAGCATTGGATGTTGCTGTAGGTTGTCTGCAACAAGTCTAGTCCGTACTTTTTGCAGCTGCGGTACGTAACTGCGGGAAACTCAACCCTCTTTGGAAAAAAAAATTTTACTGGCTTTTTCAAAAAGTATTAAGTATAAAGTCCTTGTATGTTTTTCCAGGGCTAAAAATGGTTCGGGTCCTGCTTACCCCCAAACTGCTGCTTTCTCACTCCGTCTCGTACATACGTTCTTCTTCTAACACCCCATGCTGGAAACCCAACAATAAAAACGCAAGACTCATGGCGTTCGCCCCTTTCTCTTTTTGGACCCCACTTTTGGGAAATTTACCCCCAAGCCCTTTAGCCCACTGCTCAACCTGTCATCTTTTAAACCCAAAACTAAAAAACCTTTTCCTTTCTCAAATATTTCCTTTAACTAATATCAGTACCCAGTTTCTCCCTACGGGAACAGTGTGTTGTGTGTGGGGTGTGTGGGGTGTGCGTGTGCGTGTTTTATGTGTGTTTTTGCAGGGGCGTATATTATATATATATATATATTTTATTTTATATATTTTATATATATATTAAAATATACCACCCCCAACACACACCACAAAACCCAAAAACACACAAAACCACACACACACCACCAACAAAACTTTCAAAAAAAAAAATTTTTTGGTAGGACTTGCCTCCCTTTTATAGAATATCATTTTGGGGGTTTAAATTATGTATCATGTGAGCGCCCCAGGGCGTTGATGAGCGCATAATAAATTACATTATTATATTATTTTTTAAAAAAAACACGGGACTATGAGTTTGTAAACAAGAGCAAAAAAATTCCCCTACATCCCCCCCCCCCCCCACACACACACACCCCCCCTCCTCAAATTTCCCAAAAAAATTTTAAATTTTATCTCCCTCCCTTTTTCCTTTCCCCCATTTCTCTTTTCTCTCTCTCCTCTCTCTCTTTTCTCTCTCTCTCTCTCTCTCCCCTCTCTCTCTCTCTCTCCTCCCCCCCCTCTCTCCTTCTTCCCCCTCCTCCCCCCCCTTTTTCCACCCTCTCCACCCTCCATTTTTTGCCCCCCTTTCTTCTTTTCCCCCCCCCCCCACCCCCCCCCCTCTCTCTCTTATTTTATATTTTATTATTATTCATCAGTGGTTTAGTAGGATCAGTTGTTGGTTTTAACTGAACCTAATCTACAATCCTTGTACAATAAAGTTTTCGAGTTCGAGTTCCCTCCCTCTCTTTTTTTCTCTCTTCCCCCCCCTCCCCCCCCTTCTTCTCTGTCTCTGTCCGTCTCTCTCTCTCTCTTCTCTCTCTCTCTCCTCTCTCTCTCCCCTCTCTACAAGTTTCTCTGTCTTTTGTCTGTCTGGCTCTCTGTTTTTTCTGTCGGGCTGTTTTGTCTGTCTGCCCTCCTGTCTCTCTCTGTCTCTCTCCCCTTCTTTGTCTCTTTTTCCTTCCTTCTGTCTGTCTGCCCCTTCTGTCTGTCTGTCGGTCTGTTTTCTGTCTGTCTCTCTCTTTTCTCTCTCTCCCCTCTCTCTCTCTCTCTCTCTCTCTCTCTCTCTCTCTCTCTCTCTCTCTCCACAACCCCCCCATCTCTCTCTCCCCTCTCTCTCTCTCTCTTTTTCTCTTTTCTCTCTCTCCCCTCTCTCACTCTGCACGTTGTAACAATGTCGAGATGATCTGCTTGTTGACCTCTCCCTTCTCTTCTACGGAGTCTCTGCGACCTTGTTCAAGCGAGAGCCCTGCGGTCCTTTGGCGGAAGTGACGTCTTTGATGGCGTGCTGGAGTCTTCTCGCAGCCTGTGACGTGGCCGCGTTGTCGGACGTCGCCAGGACCCCCATCACCTTCATCAGGCCTCGGTATGACTGTTGGCGGGAAAGTGTTAATTTTTTTATTTTTTTTAAATCTCTCCCTGTCTCTTTTTCTTTCTTTTTTTTCTTTCTCAGTCTGTCCTTTTCTCTCTCTGTCTTTGTTTTTCTCTCTCCCTCTCTGTCTTTGTCTGTCTGTCTCTGTCTCTCTGTTTCTCTGTGTGTGTGTGTGTGTGTGCGCGTGCGTGGGGCGTGCGTGTGTGTGTTGTGTGTGTGGTGCGTTTCGGGGGTTTTGATTTTGTGTGTGTGTGTGTGTGTGTGTGTGTGTGTGTGTTTTGTGTGTGTTTTCTCTCTCTCTCTCTCTCTCTCTCTCTCTCTCTCTCTCTCTCTCTCTCTCTCTCCCCCCCCCTCCCCTCTTTGGGGCCCGGCGAAAAATGCAGACATTTTGGGGATAGGGAGGAATCCCAAATATTTTGGGTATAGACGAGGAATGCAGAAATTTATGGGCATAGGAGGAATGCAAACATTTGGGGGTATAGGCGAGGAATGCAGACATTGTGGGTACAGGCGAGGAATGCAGACATTGTGGGTACAGGCGAGGAATGCAGACATTGTGGTTATAGGCGAGGAATGCAGACATAGTGGGTAAAGGCGAGGAATCCAGACATTTTTGGGTAAAGGTGAGGAATGCGGAGATTTCTGGATATAGGCGAAGAATGCAGACATTTTGGGGTATAGGCGAGAACTCCAGATACTTTGGGTACAGGAGAGGACTGCAGACATTCGGTTGCACCCGTGAAGGGAATGCAAGTGTCGGGAAGCATGAACTGCGTGCCGCGCACAAAGCGGCGCGTCGTCAGCAGAATGGCACGTGACGCTGTGACGGAAGGGGCACCTAGTTATCGTAACTTCGCTGGCTACGTGAGAACTATTTGTTGCAATGGCCGAGCGAAATATATGTCGCCGCGTGCGCGGCGCGTCTGTCTGACGGAACTATGACAGGAAGCGTCTGACCTGAACGATCTCTCCGTACTCGGACGTGGAGGCCAGAGTGGCAATGACATTGAGAACCATCTCCTTGCCGTCGTCATCTTCCTTTTCCAGGTGGTGCTTCAGAAGAGTCAGACCGCCTGCAAGCAAGCATTCAATGCCGTTTCACGCATCAGTCTAGTGGTGAGTGTGACTGATAATCCTTGCTGTCCCTGGGGCTGGCTGTGCTGTGTTTTGGGGCTGTGGGGGGAATAACTATTGTTTTCTTTGGGACCTCTGTTGGGTGTTCTCTTCTCTCTCTGCTTTCCCCGTCTGTGTCTCTGTCTCTGCTTCGGGGTCTCTGCCTCTGTTTGTCGGTCTGTCTTGTCTCTCTGTCTCTCTCTGCTTTTTTGCCTCTGTCTCTCTGTGTCTGTGTGTTTGTGTTTTGTTTTCTCTTTGCCTCTGTGGTGTGTGTGTGTGTGGTGTTTGTGTGTGTGTGTGTGTCTGGTGTCTGTGTTTCTGTCTGTCTCTCTCTCTCTTCTCCTCCTCTCTCTCTCTCTCTCTCTCTTCTCTCTCTCTCTCTCGTTTTCTCTCTCTCTCTCTTTGTTGTCGTCTGTCTGTCTTCTCTCTTCCTTTTTCCTCTCTTTCTCTCTCTCTTCTCTCTTCTCTCCTCCTCTTTTCTCTCCCCTCCTTCTCTCCTCTCTCTCTCCTCTTCTTCCGGTGGGATTTTGTCAAACGGCGGTTCCCCGTTTAACTGAATTTTGGCTCTCAGCTTTTAACAATCCCAAATGTCAGGCGCCGTTTTTCTCGTTTTCGAAAGGGCTTTTGATCTGGTTCATCACAAATTTTTTACTGAAAAAACATCCACGTACAACTTAAGCATCGCAAGTTAGCTTTTTTACGTCTTACTTACAGGATCGTTACAATGCGTACTTGTAAATGGCACATACTCCCAAGAAGCGTCTGTAACAAGTGGAGTGCCTCAAGGGTCGATCCTAGGCCCTCTTCTGTTTTGCATCTTTATTAATGACTTGCCCCTGTGTCTTACACGTGCGTCAGTCCAGTGTGATTTATTTGCTGATGATGGCACCCTTAATACAGTAATACAACATAGATAATATACGTAGGGATTTACAACAAAGTCTATATGATGTCCCCGGATGGTGTTGTAGAAATCGGATGGCACTGAATCCGACGAAAACAAAATGCATGTTGATGGCGACGAGACAAAAACACCAAAAAAAAACAGCTCCCTTTAAATCTAAAGTTCGAGACCACGCCAATAGAACAAGTTTCAAAACATCGCCTCTTGGAGTAATTTAGATGAACAGCTAAAGTGGCAAACGCATATTAACAACATTTGCAGAACCGTTTCTAGAAATTTTTTTCTTCTTTCGAAACTGAGCCAAATTGTCAGCCAAAAACCCAAATTAGCCTTCTTCTTTGCACACATTATGTCACATATGAACTATGTTTAAAATGCATGGGATGGATGTGCCTTGTGCACATGAAGCAGCTGTATTCTCTCCACAAACGTGCCGTAAATTTTTTGATGCCAATTCCGAATTTAGACTACAAACAAAAGTGTGTGCTCTCAAACTACTCCCTTTAGACAAACAATTATTGCTCAACAAATTGTTCTAATGCAAAAGGTTGTTCACGGCAAAGCCCCGCAGTATCTGAAAGATCTCATGATTCCATCTGAAGTCTTCATGTTCATGGGAATAAACAGCTTTTGCCCAAAACAAGGATTGATATCTTTAAAACGAGTTTCTCCTTTTCAGGCTCCATAGCGTGGAATAGTTTAGCTCATCATCTCAGATACCCCATGGAATTAAAAACGTTCAAAAGGAAAGTATTTCAGGCACTCGCTAAGCCAAACCTTAATACTTTTTTGTTCTTTTTTTTCTTTTTTTTCTCGTTGTCAGAAGCTTTACCAAAAAGTATAGAATGTTTTTTTTGTTTTCCCCTTCCCCGCTCTTTTGTAAAGTTTTAGTTTTGTTGTTTTTATTTCATGAAAATTCTTTTTTTTTTTCTCGTGGTCATAAAATTTTTTTTTTTTTTTTTTTTTAAATTTCAAATTTTAAAGTTTGCATATAAGATTTTTGGTATGTGTGATGTCTTTGATTTGGGTTTGGGGTGTATAAAGCGCCATTGCTTAGCTTTCCCAAACCCGTTTGATGTGATTTGTTTTATACGTAGATAGTGAGATAGCCACTATTCTGTCGCTTTCCATTATTTGTTAATAGTTTTTGTAATTCTCTCTCTCTCTCTCTCTCTCTCCTCTCTCTCTCTCTCTCTCTCTCCTTCTCCTCTCTCTCTCCTAAAAAATTGTTTGAATTTTTCTTACTTTTCCTTTATTGCTCTGTTCGATGATGTGATG
>JABMCL010003239.1:100000-112500 GCA_018857735.1 Alviniconcha marisindica
CCAAAACACACACACACACAAAACCAAAACACCACACACATGCCCCACTCACACGCACACACACACACACACACCCCCACACACACACCACACAACAAAACCCACACACACACACCCACACACACACACACACACCACACGCAGGCATCCGTTTTAGTATTCTCAACAACCACAGTGCCGCAGACCACATGGTTACATAGCCCGCAAAAAAAAACGATGAAGAAAAAGCAGCAAACTCCATGACCAGGTTAATTTTATCACCACCAAGGCAAAACCCCTTTTATAATCCCAACCCGACGTTAAAACCAGGGCAACTACCGAACCCTTTTCTTCCACAAAGCCTTTTTTACCCCGTGGCTTGCTTCGACCAAACGTAAAAAGAAATGGGCAATCAATAATATCCGCCGTAATCTAAATCAAAAAAGGGAAAACCAGCATCTTAAGATCTTCGGACCAGCTGTTGCCTGTGAGTATAGTCATGGATGGATTTTCGACAGACGGCGTTTGTGAGGCGTGCTGCTTAAGTAACGCTGCATGGAGTTGAAAAGAAGTCGGTTGGAATAGAATTTATTGCTGGGGTCAAATGCAGTTCTAAATCGTTGTTCCGGTGTATGGATTGAGTAGCAGTTCTTTTTGTTGTTGTTGTTGTTGTTGCTGCTGTGCTCTCTTTTTTTCTTTCTCTTGCCTTGTTCTTGTTTTTTTGCTGTTTTCTCCCTTTTGCCCTTTTTCTTCTTTTTTTCTTCTTCCCTTTTTCTTCTTCTTTTTCTTTTCTCCTTTCCTTGTTTTTGTTGTTTTCGTTTTTGTTGTTGTTCTTCTTTTTCTTGTTTTTGTTCTTCTTTTTTTCTCCTCCTTCCCTTTTTCTTTTTCTTTCTTTCTCCCCTTTCCCTTTTTTTTCCTTTTCCTTTTTTTTTTCTTTTTTCTCCTTTCTTCCCTCCCCTTCCTTCCCTCCTTTCCCCCCCCTTCTCCCTTTTTTGTTTTTTGCAACCCTTTTCTCCTTTTTTGGGGCTTCTTCTTCTTCTTCTTTTTTTCTTCTTTCTTTTTCTTTTCTTTTTTCTTTTTTCTTTTCCTCCTTTCCCCCTCCCCTTTTTTTCCTCCTCCTCCTCTCCTTTTTCCCCTTTTTTTTTTTTCCTTCTTCTCTCCCTTGTGTTTGTTGGTGCGCTGCTGCTGTTGTTGTTGTTTTTGTTTTTGTTGTTGTTTTTGGGTTTTTTTCTTCTTTTTCTTTTTCTTTCCTTTTCTTCTTCTTCTTCTTCTTTCTTTCCCCCTCCTCCTCCTTCTTTTTTCTTTTTTCCCTTTCTTTTTCTTTTTTCTTTCCCTTTTTTTTTCTTTTTCTTCTTCTTCCCCTTTTTTCCCCTTTTTCTTCTTCTTTCTCCTTCTTCTTTTTCCCCCTCCCTTCCCTTTTCTTTCCCCCTTCCTCCTCTTTTTTCTTCTCTCCCCCTTTTTTGTTGTTGTTGTTGTTGCTGTTGTTTTTTGTGGGTTGTTGTTTTTGTTGTTGGGTTTTTTCTTCTTCTTTTCCCTTTTTCTTCTTCTTTTTTTCCTTTTTCCTTTTTTCTTTTTTCTTTTTTCTTTTTCTTCTTCTTCTTTCTTCTTTCTTTTTTCTTCTTTCTTTCTTTTCTTCTTCTTTTTTCTTCTTTCCCCCCGTTTTTTTATTGCCTTTTTTCCCCTTCCACTTCCCCTTCGCCATCTTGTGTGTGTGTGTTTTTGTGTGTGTGGGGTGTGTGTGTGTTTTGTGTGTTTTGGGGTGGGGTGTGGTGTTTTGTGTGTGTTTTGTGTTTTGTGTGTGTGTTTTTTGTGTGTGTGTGTGTGTGTGTGTGTGTGTGTGTTGGGGTGTGTGGCAAGAAGTTTCATTAATTTTGTCTGTGTACTGCCATTTGTCCCACGTTACAGAATTATGTTAAAGGGTAAAAGCGGAATAGAGCATGAGAAAATAACAGAATTTTACTAAGTTACAGTAGCGGAATACAATGTCTAAAAAATAACAGAAATATACTCACTTTAAATAGCGGGGGGAAAAAAGGGAAAATGTAAACAGAAAATTTTACTAACTTACAGCAGCCCAAGAGAGCGTCAAAATGTAACAGAATTATTTTAACTCACAGTAGCGGAGTAAATGTTTAAAAACCCTAACAGAATTTAAATACTAAGTTTAAAGTAGCGGAACAGACCCTGGAAACCCAACGGGAAATTTCAATTACAGAACGGAAAAAGAGCGTGAAGACTAAAAGAATTATACTAACTTTTACAGTAGCGGAATAGAGCGTGAAGACTAACAGAATTATACTAATCACTTACAACAGCGGAATAGAGCGTGAAGACTAACAGAATTATACTAATCACTTACAACAGCGGAATAGAGCGTGAAGACTAACAGAATTATACTAACTCACAGACGGAATAGAGCGTGAAGACTAACAGAATTATACTAACTTACAAGCGGAATAGAGCGTGAAGACTAACAGAATTATACTAACTTACAAGCGGAATAGAGCGTGAAGAAAACAAATTATACTAACTTAAAATAGGGGAAATAAACGAAAAACTAACAAATTATACTAATTACGTAGCGGAAAGACGTAAAAACTAAAATTATACTAACTTCAAAGGGGAAAAGAGCGTGAAACAACAAAATTATACTAACTTAAAATAGCGGAATAGACGTAAACTAACAAAATTATACTAACTTAAAATAGCGGAATAGACGTAAACTAACAAAATTATACTAACTTACAATAGCGGAATAGACGTAAACTAACAAAATTATACTAACTTACAATAGCGGAATAGACGTAAACTAACAAAATTATACTAACTTACAATAGCGGAATAGATCGTAAAAACGTTACAAAATTATACTAACTTACAATAGCGGAATAGAACGTAAAAACGTTACAGAATTATACTAACTTACAGTAGCGGAATAGAGCGTGAAGACTAACAAAATTATACTAACTTACAATAGCGGAATAGAGCGTGAAGACTAACAAAATTATACTAACTTACAGTAGCGGAATAGAGCGTGAAGACTAACAAAATTATACTAACTTACATAGCGGAATAGAGCGTGAAGACTAACAAATTATACTAACTTACAAAGCGGAATAGAGCGTGAAGAAAACAAAATTATACTAACTTAAAATAGGGGAAATAAGGGGAAACTAACAAAATTATACTAATTACTTAGCGGAAAGACGTGAAACTAAAAAATTATACTAACTTCAAAGGGGAAAAGAGCGTGAAGACTAACAAAATTATACTAACTTACATAGCGGAATAGAGCGTGAAGACTAACAAATTATACTAACTTACAAAGCGGAATAGAGCGTGAAGAAAACAAAATTATACTAACTTAAAATAGGGGAAATAAGCGAAAAACTAACAAAATTATACAAAACTTACAAAGCGGAAAAATAAAAATTTTCCTTAAAAAAACTTTAAAAACAAAATTATACTAACTTAAAATAGCGGAATAGAGCGTAAAAACAAAAAATTATACTAACTTACAATAGCGGAATAGATCGTAAAAACGTTACAGAATTACACTGACTAACAGCGGCGGAGCAGAGCGTCAAAATGTAACAGAATTATACTAACTTACAGTAGAGGAATAGACTCTGTGAAAACGTAAGCGAATTACACAACTTCAGTAGCGGAACGATGGAAAACGTTACAGAACAAACCCCAAACCGTAGGGGAAAAACCCTTCAGAAAAAAAAAAAAAAAGAAAAAAAAAAGAAAAAAATGCAGAAAGTCCGCAATGGCCGGAAATAAATTTGAGGGCTGGGTCACCCCTTTATGAAGCAGCTGCCTTTCTTTTAGAAATACCATGCGAATTTTCCTCAAGGAAAATGTCTAATGTTTCTAACGCAGCTGTGTCGTGGACGAGCTTCATTCAGGTTCCTTGTAAGATACGGGTCGCCTGATCGGTGAATAGGTTGATAGGTGATAAATTGGTTGGTTGGTTGGTTGAATGAGACTGGTCAGTTTGGGGTTGGTTGATGATTAATAATTCGATTTTTTGGCGGCTAATATAGATTGGTTTTTCGGGGGAGTCCTCAAAATTTTGGTTTAATTTTTTTTAAAAAAAAAAAAAAAAAAAAAAAAAAAAAAAACTGGTTGGTTTACAAGTTACTTGACGGATACATTGACGGTTATAAGCTGCTTGGCGATCCAGGACTGGTTTATAAGCTGCTTGCGAAAAAGACTGGTTTATAAGCTGCTTGGCAGATCCAGGACTGGTTTATAAGCTGCTTGGCAGATCCGTGACTGGTTATAAGCTGCTTGACGAATATCGACGGTTTTGCGTTGGCAGATCCAGTGACGGTTTATAAGGGTTGGCAATCCCGACTGGTTCTGCGCTTGGCAACCAGTGACCGGTTATAAGCGCTTGGCAGATCCTGGACGGGTTAAAGCTGCTTGACGAATTACTGACTGGTTTATAAGCGCTTGGCCGATTCCAGTGACTGGTTTTAAGCTGCTTTCGATTTAAAATGCTGGTTTAAATGTCTTTGGGAGATCCAGGACTTTGGGGGTTTTTTAAGCTGCTTGCGAAAAATGATGGTTTTTAAGTGCTTTGGGAGATCCAGTGACTGGTTTTTTTAAACTGTTGGCAGATCCGTGACTGGTTTATAAGCTGCTTGGCGATCCAGTGAAAAACCCCTGGCATAAGCTGCTTGGGAGATCCAGTGACTGTTAAAAAGCTGCTTGGGCCGGGATTTCCAGTGGGGGTGGTTATAAGCTGCTTGCAATCCGTGCTGGGTTTTAAGGGTGCTTGGCCGACAGTGCTTGGTTATAAGCTGCTTCGTCGGACTGGGGGTTTTTAAGTGTTGGAACCAGTACTGGTTTATAAGTTTGCCCCTTGGCAGTCCAGGACGGGTTTATAAGTTTCTTGGGGATCCGGGGGGTTTAAAGTTTTTTGGCAATTCCAGAAAAAGTTTTTAAGGGGGTTGCTGGTTTCCAAAAGGGTTTTGTAGCCTGTCTTTTTGGGTAGAAGGCTGCCTCAAGGGTAGACTAGCTGCTGTACAAGTTGCTTCAAGGGTAGACTAGCTGCTGTACAAGTTGCTTCAAGGGTAGACTAGCTGCTGTACAAGTTGCTTCAAGGGTAGACTAGCTGCTGTACAAGTTGCTTCAAGGGTAGACTTTTTTTTTGCTGGTTTTTTAAGTTGGCCCCCCTTCCCAAAGGAAAAGCAGTCCATTTTCATTTTGCATTTAGCATCGTTGACTTTTTTAGTCAAGTGGGGGGGAAAAGGGGTTTTTTCGTAAAAATTACAAATTTTTCCAAACAAAAAAGGTTAAAAAGAAGTTTATTTTTTGTGACCAAACACCTACACGTTTTTTTTTATTGTGACACAACAAAGTTATTTATTTTGACACAAACACCACACGTTATTTTTTGTGACACAAACACCTAACGTTTATTTATTTTGACACAAACACCTACACGTTTTTATTGAACAAACACCACACGCTTATTTTTTTGACCAAACACAATCGCGCATTTTGGGGAATTCTTTTTCAAGTTTTCAAAACACCCCTTAAACAACATTTAACGGTTTAAAAGCGACAAAAAAATTTTTTTTTTTTTTTTTCTTGTTTTTTGGGAGTTTTTGGCCCGGCTGGCAGGGCCGGGGCAAAGGGGGGTTCCTGCCTTTTACCGAAGGGGGTTTGGGACATGTCTTGTGACCTTTTTCTTTAAAAAAAAACATTAAATGGTTTTTCATGCTGCCCCTCTTAATGCAGGATCATTCTGGTGGGGGGCGTGTAGCGATAGGGATTTTCCCCTTTCCCCCCCCCCCCCCCCCCCCCCCCCCCCTTTCCCCCCCCCTTGGGTCATGGTTTTGTGGACGTTAAGCACCCTGTTTACTTTACTTCCCCAAAAAATGAGATTTGGGGCTTCATACCTGGGTGTCGGGTGATAGCCCCCAATAAAGGATGTCCCTTAGTGGCGTATAACCAACCTTCCATTTCAACACTCGGCAACCAAAGGGGTGCACACGCAGGCAAAAAAACACAGAGGTAAGTTGCGTGACGTCTTTCGAACGAATGCAAAACGGGGGCGGGAAAATTTGGGGGGAAAATTGGCCGGAGCCGAAAGGGTTAATTTCTTTCAGCCTTTTTTTTTTTTTCATTTTTTCTTTTTTTCTTTTTCTTTTTTGTTTGTTTTTTCTCTTTTTTTTTTTCTTTTTTTTTTCCCCCTTCCCTTTTTTCTCTCGAGTTGGAGAGGTTCGCCCACGAAGGGAGGAAAAAAAAAAGTGCAAGAAATTTCACCCTTCGCCGCATTACAGAAATAATAGTGTGTGTGGTGTGTGTGTGTGTGTGTGTGTGTGTGTGTGTGTGGTTGGGGTGGTGTGTGTGTGTGGTGTGTGTTGTGTGTGTGTGTGTGTGTGTGTTTGTGTGGGGTGTGGTGTGGTGTGGTGTGTGTTGTTGGGGGTGGTTGTTGTTGTTGTTGTGTGGGTGGGTGTGTTGTTTGTGGGGGGGTGTGGGTTTGTTTTGGGTGTTGGTGTTGGGTTTTTGGGTGTGGCCCACGGCGTTGGGGATGTCTTCTGTCTGCGTCATGTATACGGGGCGCTTGTGTGGATATTTCCTTGGTAAAAACCCGTCTCCCTTCAGTCGGGGGCAGGGATCAAAATTGATTTTACAACAAGATCCAATTGTGGTTACCCACACCACAACACCCTACACCATCCCAAAAAACCCCAAAAAAACCCCCCACCCACCTTTTCCCCACCCCAAACACAACCAACCACACACACCCCACATCACCCCAAAACACACACCACCAAAACCCACAAAAAAACACCACCCACACACCAACCACAAACAACACCCGCACGCAAACCCACCAAAAAACCCCCCCAAAACACCCCCCCAAAAAAATTTCACACGCCCCCAAACACCCCGCCCCTTTTTCTACAAACCTTTGGGATTGACGAAGCATCCGTCTTTACCCTCCTTACCTGCCCCCTTTGGTAGGGTCAAAACTTCGCTTGGGATGCCTAAACCCTTGGGCTTGAGTGTTTCCCTAAATTCAGGGCGCCTTGAGTGATGTCAAAATCTCATCGTTTGAGTGATCGTCTAAATCCATACGCCTTAAATAATGCTAAAATTCATGGCGTCCTTGAGTGATCGTCTAAATCTCAAACGCTATTGAGTGATGGCCTAACTTTCGGGGTTTTCTTGAATGGTCTAAAATCTCATGGCGTCCTTGAGTGATCGTCAAAAATCTCATAACGCTATTGAGTGATGCTAAATCATGGTCCTTGATATGTCTAAAATCCGGCGCCCTTGAGTGATCGTCAAAATCTCAAACGTTTTGGTGATGCCTAACTTTCATGGGTCCTTGATATGGTTAAAATCTCATGGCGTCCTTGAGGATCGTCAAAAATCTCATAACGCTATTGAGTGATGCCTAACTTTCATGGGTCCTTGAGTTGTCTAAAATTCTTTTGGGTCCTTGAGTGATCGTCAAAATCTCATAACGTTTGAGTGAGGGGTTAACATCCAGGGTTTTCCTTGATAATGTCTAAAATCTCAGGGCGCCTTGAGGATCGTTAAAATCTCATAACGCTATTGAGGGCCCAAAAGGGCCCCAAAAAACAGGGGCCCCTTGATGTTCTTTCAAAGGATTGCCCCCGGCCATTTTTAAATTCATGCGTTTTAGTGATCGTCTAAAATCTCATGACGTCCTTGAGCGATGGTCAAAAAATCCGTGGCGTCCTTGAGTGATCGCAACATCTCATGACGTTTTGAATGATGGTCTCACATCTTTGACGTCGTTCGGGATCGTCAAACATCTGTGACTAGCATTTTTCAGTGATCGCCCAACATCTTTCAGTGATCGCAACGCTCATGCCGCCCTTTGAGTGATGGTCAAAAACCGTGACGTTCGTGAGTGAGGGTCATCTCATAACGTTTTGAGTGATGGTTAACTGTCATGATGTTTTTGAGTGATCGTTGCCATATTAGCGTCTTTCAGTGATCGTTAAATTCATGACGTCCTTGAGTGATGGCTAAAATCTCATGACGTTCGTGAGTGATGACCTTCGCTCATGAACCCTTCAATGCATCACCCTTTCCCCTAAATTTCCCCGAATTTTAATCGCTTGGGATATAGACATCTATTTTTCACTCCGAGATCGTTTGGCACCCTTTCCCTCGCCAATTTAATTTACCCACGAAGGGCACTTTTTATTCCGCGCAGCTGTCCGCGACGCGGGCAGCCCCCCGAAAGGGTTCGGGCAAAATGACTGTAAAGCAACCTAGCGCCAAAGACGCACGGGGAAAATGAGACGCATCCAACCGGTAAAAAAAAAAATTCCATTCGATTCAAACGATTTTGGTTTTATTTTGCTGGTGTAAACTTTTTGGCGGCTAAAATGACACGCTTGTTTTATTTAGTTTTTGAACAAACCTTTCTACTGTTTGAGCACCCCAACAAAAAAAACTGTCTTGTGGAGTTTTCTGGACCCTATGGCGTAACAAATACGGCAGTGGTTGAAGGAAGGATGTCTAAAAATGCTTGGGGTTTAAAATTCAAACCCCAGGGCAAGAACGCGGAAAGGTAATTTATGCTGAGCGATTATAGGGGGGGCAAAGAAAGTGGTGTGAATTTTGTCTGTGCCTTTTGGTGTGCGTTCACATGCAAGACAGAAATGAAATCCGTTGTCAATGGAATCCTGTGGTGTCAAAGGAACCTTGGCGTCAAGAAACCCGTGGCTGTAAATAAACCTGTGGCTTAAATGAAATTTCCTGTGGCTGTCAATGGGAAATCTTTTTTTTGTCAAGGGGAACTCTGTGGTTGTTGTTGTGTGTTGTGGTGAAAGTTGGGGGATGTGCTGGTCATTGGGAAACGGTATGCTGAAAAAGGGGGGGTTTTGTTTTTTGTTTTGGTGGGGGGGTGTGTGTGTGTGTTTGTGTTTGGTGTGTTGTGGGTGTGGGTGGTGTGGGTGGTGGGGGGTTTGTTGTGGTGTGTGTGGGTGTGTGTGTTTGGGGTGGGGTTTTTTGTAACGGTGGTGGGGTGGTGGTGTTTGGTTGTGTTGGGGTGTGGGGGTGTGGGGGTTGGGGTGTGTTGGTGGGGTTGTTGTGTTTTGGTTTTGGTGGGTTGGGTGGTGTTTTTTGTTTTGTGGGGTTTTTTCGGGGTGTGTGGGTTTTTGTGGGGGGGGGGTTGGGGGGGGGGTGGGGGGGGTGGGGGGGGGGGGGGGGGGGGTGCGGCGGGGGGGGGGGGGGGGCGTGGGGGAAATACGACCCCCCCACCCCCACCCCCCCCACCCACCAAAAAAAAGGGAGAAAGAAAAGAAGGGAAATCCCCAAAAAACCCCGCCAGAAGAAGAGCACAATACACGAGCCTCGTAAACGTTCAACATAGTCAGAAAACTTTTTTCGGGGTCAGGCGAACTTGACAGCCATTGCCCTAAAACGCTGTCATAAACGTCACAGAACGGCGCTTTACACTTTGACGCGGGGCCTTGGGATGCTCCAAATACCAGTTAAGTCCATTTCCCCCGGGGATAGCAACTCACGCACGCACGTTCTGGTGAGTATACGTCCGGGTTTTGGGCCTTGGGCCCTGGCAGATGGTCAGTTTTTGTTGTTTTTGTTGTTTTGTTGTTACTATTATTTTTCAATCTTTTTTTTTTTTTTTTTTTGTTACTTTTTTGGGGGGCCTGTATTATGTTCCGACTTTCCCTTTAATTTATCGTTTTGGAGAAACAGGGCTGAGTCGAGTTCGCACCTGTTTCGTTTCGTTTGTTTTTCTGAACTGAAGCGTGATGATTGTTATCGGTTTTGTTTTTCTTGAGGTTTCGTCATACCTTTTTTATTAATTTTTTTTTTTTTTTTCTTCTTGGGCGAAAGGGGGGGTTATTTTTTTTTTTTTTAAACTGGCTCTCCCCCTCCTCCCTTGGGGCCCGTCTCTTCTTTCTCTCTTCGCCCCGCTCGTCTCTGTCTGCTTCTCTGTGTCCTTTCTCTGTCCTCCCCTGTCTTCTCTCTTTTCCCCTTCCTCTCCTCTTTGTCTCTCTCTTTTGTCCCTCTGTTCTTCGTTTGCCTCTGCCTGCCTGCCCTCTGTTGTCTGTTGTCTGTTGTCTCTCTTCGCTAGTGCAAATGAGTGCGTGGGGGTGTGTGTTTTGTGTGTGTGTGTGTGTGTGTGTGTGTGTGTGTGGTGCGGGGGTGTGGGGGTTGGGGGGGCCCCGGGGGGGAAAGACAGAGACAGAGAAGGACAGAGAAAACAGAGTTTGAGACAGCCCGCCCTTTTTACTACCGAAAAGGAAAGGGAAGAGCGAGGGGAAAGGGCGGAAGGGGGGAGGGGGCAGAGAGATTCGCCCCCGCAAATTCCAAAAGGAAGAAGAGGCACTGGTCCGCGTTGGGAAGTCGGTTGGGGATGTCGTGGGGGGGGAGGAAGAGGGGGGGGGGGGGAGGGGGGGGGGGGAGGGGATTGGGGGGGGGGGGGGGGGGAGGAATGGGGGGGAGGGACTGGGAAGGGCGGGAAGGAACGAGGGTGGAGATAAAGGAAAAAGGGTGCATGAAGTGTAATCGATATTTGGGACATGTGAGAATCTTTTTGGGAAAACGTCCCCCCCCCTTTTTTTTTTTTTTTTTTTTTTTTTTTTTTTTTGGGCCTTTTGTGTGGGTGTGTGTGGTGGGGGTTTGTGTGTGTGTGGTGTGTGTGTGTTGTGTGTGGTTGTGGGGGGGTTGGCGGCTTGTGGTGTGGGGGTGTGGGGCCCCGGCTTTTGTGTGTGTGTGTGTGTGTGTGTGTGTGTGTGTGTGTGTGTGTGTGTGGGCGGTGTGTGTGGTGGTGGGGCGTGCGTGCGGGGTGTGTGTGTGTGTGTTTTGTGTGGGTGGTTTTTGGTGGTGGGTGCTCGGGGGTTGTGTGTGTGTGTGTGTGTGTGTGTGTGGTGTGTGTGTGTGTGTGTGGTGCGCGGGTTGGGGGGGGGGGGGGGGCCCGCCCCTTGTTTTGTTTTTCGGGATTGGGTGTCCCCGGGCGGTGCTTGTGTGGTGTGTGTGTGTGGGGTGTGTGTGTGTGTTGTGTGTGTGTGTGTGTGTTTTTGTGTATGGTGTGGTGTGTGTTTTGGGTGTGTGTGTGGTGTGTGTGTGTGTGTGTGTGTTGGGCGCGCGCGGCGTTGGTGTTGTTGTGTGTGTGGGGGGGTGTGGTGTGTTTTTTGTTGTTTTGGGGGGGTTGTGTGGTGTGTGTTTTAAACGCCAAGCAAGCGACTGGGGGGGGTGACCGCAGTGCCCCGTTTTCCCAAGAGTCTCGTGGCCATAGTGAAAAGGGCATCCCGCAGATCCAACTTGGGGACTCAACGTGGGGCCCCGGTTTGTGTTTTTAAACCAACAGAGAGAGGGGAGAGAGGGGTGTGTGTGTGTGTGTGTGTGTGTTGTGTGTGGGGGGGGGTGGGGAGTGGTGTGTGTGTGTGTGGTTTTGTGTGTGGTGTGTGTGTGTGTGTGTGGTTTTGTGTGTGTGTGTGGTGTGTGTGGGGTGTGTGTGTATGTGTGTGGTGTGTGTGTGGGGTGTGTGGGGGGGGGGGGGGGGGGGGGGGAGAGAGAGAGAGAGAAGAGAGAGAGAGGAGAGAGAGAGAGAAAAAGAAAAAGAAAAAGAAAAAAGAGAGAGGGGGAAAGAGAGAAGAGAGAGAGAGAGAGAGAGAAGGGGGGGAAGGGGTGGTGTGTGTTTGTGTTTGTGTGTGTGTGGTGTGGTGTGTGTGTGTGTGTGTGTGTGTGTGTGTGTGTGTGTTGTGTGTGGTAAGAGAGAGAGAGAAGAGAGAGAAAGAAAAAACAGAGAAAAAAGAGAAGAGAAGAGAAGAGGAGAGAGAGAGGGGGGGGGGGGGGGGGGGAGAGAGGGGAGAGAGAGAGAGAGGGAAAAGAGAGAGAGAGAGAGAGAGAGAGAGAGAGAGAGAGAGAGAGAGTGGGTGTGTGTGTGTGTGTGTGTGTGTGTGTGTGGTGTGTGTGAGAGAGAGAGAGAGAGAGAGAGGAGGGAAAAAAGGGGGGGGGGGGGGGAGAGGGGGTTGTTGTGGGGGGTGGTTTCAGAAAGGAGGGGAAGGGAAAGGCCGGGTTGGAATGCTGTTTTTCTTGCCTTTTCTCTCTCCATCTCTGTCGTCTTCTTGCTTCTTGTCCTCCGTCTGTCTGTCTGTCTGTTTTTTGTCCCCCTTCTGGGATGTTTTTTTTTTTTGGGGGGGGGGGGCGAGAGCATCCAAGCCTATGAAATGGGGGGAAAAAAAGAAGAAAGATGTTGATAAAACGAATAATGCACATGAGAAATGTTTCGTTCCGTACTGGGATTTTTAAACAACAAAAAAAAGGACAAAAAATTAATGGTATTATCGTATCTTCCATGAAATGTCAACAAAAAACAAATGTGCAAAAGAAAAAAGTCTTTACCACCCAAAAATTTACCACCCCAAACCCAAACCCAAAAAAACAAAAACACACACACACACACACACACACACACACACACACACACCCCCACCACCCCCACCCCCATCCCCACCACCCCCACACACACACACCACCACACA
>JABMCL010003239.1:125000-132500 GCA_018857735.1 Alviniconcha marisindica
ATTTGTATAATTGATGATGATGATTGCTTTTATATAGCGCTATTCTCCGCTCTCGAGCAGACTCACTGCAGTCGCATGTGATTCTACATGAGTGACTAGCTTTTTATAGCGCGTTTTTGAATATCCACCGAAGTGGTGTATACTTACAGCGCTGGCATGACTGGTGCCACATGAAACTGCTGCCGTCTCGGCGCAAAGTTCTGTGTACACCATACAACCATGCACCATGTCACGTCATGCAAAGCCACATACGTAAGGTGTATGCGTGTTTAGCCGTAACCTGCCACCTGCACTTTTGGCAGAATGACCCGGATCTTGTACGTGCTACTATGGGTATTTGTGCAGTGTATGTTTTTCTTTAAGTTGTAAAGCGGTTTGAGATTTTGAAAGCGCTCCGTAAGTTCCCTATGATGATGATGATGATGATGATGATGATTGTTTTGTGTGTGTCAGGGGGGTCGGGTGGGGTGAGGGTGTAGATGGACAGTTGCAAAATTAATACCCGTAATGACAGGTAGAGAGACCTTTCCGAATAATTAGGTATAAAAGCGGACAGCTACGAGACATAGTTCAGGAGCTGTGTGAGAGTCGAGGTGGCCGTCCTGGGCTGTCCGTCCTAACGAGCCTTCTGGTTTCCGCGGACGTAAAGCTGTATTGAACCATGCTTCGGCATTGGTCCTCAGCTTGTCCCTAATATGTCAACTGACATCCGAGGACATTAAGCAACTCTACCTACCTACCTACCTACCCTACGATGCCGAAGATAAAACACAGTACATCACACAGACACGGTCGTCCAGTCAATCATTTGACAGTTCGTCATCTGCTGTCACTGTCCGAGTTCGGTTGATGAAACTTTCAGTGAATCTCGCTACTTTCTTCACCTCTTCAGCTGTGCTTAACTTTTTGTGCTGAGTTTAGATTTGAAACAAGAACGACTGCTAGCGTTCTGTTTGCAGATTGTGTTTCTTGTCCTAATAAATAACGTTTTTTTTTTTTTTTAACCTTTTATGTGTTTGGATTGAGTTTATATTTGCAAAACATAGAATTCCAAGTGAGAAATGGGTGGGTGTGGGTGGGGTGGGTGGGAATGGGTGTGTGGGTGGGGGTCCAAAAGACGTATGCAGAGAGGTGTGGTGCACCAACAAATAAAATATCTTACTTTTAGTACTGGTAAGTAAGTCTATGTTTGGGATATGTTACTTTTAGTACTGGTAATTGATTCTATGTTTGTATATATATATGTTAATTTTAGTGCTGGTAATTCTATGTTTGAGATATATATGTTACTTGTAGTACTGGTAATTCTATGTTTGGGATTTTAGTACTGGTAATTCTATGATCTCTCTCTCTCTCTCTCTCTCTCTCTCTCTCTCTCTCTCTCTCTCTCTCTCTCTCTCTCTCTCTCTCCCACACACACACACACACACACACACACACACACACACACACACACACACACACACACACACACACACACACACACACTGTCCCCCTCTCTCTCTCTCCCTCTCGACTCTCGACAACGCGCTTTTTAGTTTTGACGACAGTTTAGTCATACTAAAGCATGCATGACCCACAAGCTCTCTCTCTCTCTCTCTCTCTCTCTCTCTCTCTCTCTCTCTCTCTCTCTCTCTCTCTCTCTCTATATATATATATATATATATATATATATATATATATTTAATTATGTACGGTGTCTCGTCTGTACCAAATCTGTGTCAGTAATGTTGGTTCGTTACGGTTTTAACTCCGAGTTGTCTCCGAAGAGGTACTGTCGGGGACCGAGATCCCAGGATGTGGGAATGAGGGAGACTACACTTTAACCCTTTCTCTGCTATGACGTCAGTTGAAAACGGCCACTAAAAGCGCAAAATTTGAAATCCTTAGACTATTTTTTTGTTTTCTCTTTGGCATTAGCATGTAAATGGATTTTTTTTTAAATAAAACGTAAGTATTGAAGTTAGATTTGTTATAGGACCGGAAATTATACTGTTCGTTGGCTTGTGCGTGCACTTTTCCGCCCGGAAATTTCACAGGCTGGGGCAGTGAAGGGGTTAAGTTAAACTACACTGTCACCATCAGCGAAAGACTCGATCCTGTATTAAGATGGGCAGTGACGAGAGCCAGTTTAATGTGCCCTAGATCTTGCTAGGGATCATGCGCCATAGAAATGTCCATTCTTCTTCTTATTATTATTATTAACTCGTGAGGGACACAGTCACGAGACCGTGTCCACAGACCACAGGTTTGGAAGAGATGGGAGACCTGAAGCGGACTCGAACCGAGGTCCATCTGCTTACCAGCCTAACGCCTTTAATTACCACTAGGCCTAGCTGGTTCACAAAAATATCAGGAAAAAAACACACGTACGAAACGTTGGGCCGTTTAATGTCCACACTGTTTCGGGCGATATCCGCGGTCGAGCCTTCACTCTTTCGTCCTCTGCCCCCACCCCCCCCCTCCCCCTCCCACCCCCTCCTTCCCCACCCTGTCCCCGTCCCTAATAATTCATCTCGCTTCTGTGGACGTTAAAGCAAAATGTACTCGTACCCTTTTCACTCTTAATCACTCAGTTCTAGTGGACGGACAAAATGTGCTTTCCGCTTCTACTGGGGTCTGCATGTCCTCAGATGTCGCGCTGTCACTATATTTACGGGACAAGAAGACCAAACGTAGCTCCGTGGCAAGTGTTTTGCTTTATTTACTCGGTCCAGAAACCGTAGGCTTTACTCAGGGACGGTAGGGAGCCTCACACGTCCCACTCCCTCTGACTTTCGCACAAGCTCTCACGACGCGTGCTGCACGAAGAGTTCATTGTAACCTGTTGACATATGTCCGGTTGACATAATATGATTAGGGAAAAACTGTGGCCAATGGCCTAGGCGTGGGTTCAATTGTTGCTTCTACGTCCCACCGGAACCATATAAGGCCTCATTAGGAAGGGGACGCCAAGGACGCGCCCACCTTCGATTCGAGTCAACACAGCTCCTTGGCTCTGTCTCTGAACGCTGTGTGATGATGATGTAGAGGCCTTCATGTCCTCGGATGTCGTGTTGACATATTAGGGACAAAACTGTGACCAATGCCGAAGCGCATGGTGGTTCAATGATGCTTTACGTCCACAGAAACCGATGAAATTAAGGCTCATTACTGACGGGAACTCCCTCCAGGACGGCCACTCCTTAGACTTTCTCAGTCACAATATACAAAAAGCTCCTAAACTCTGGGCTATTTCTTCTTCTTTTGTGTTTTACGTCCCTGACACCGTGGCGCTCATACAGGATACAGATTAGCTATTCGTTGGTAGGCTAGGTAGTGTTGCTTACTGTCCCTCGGAGTGTCGGTTTGAACATTACTTAGGATGACAGCTGAGACCAATCCAATGCGAATCGTCATCGTTTCATATAGCTTTTACGTCTCCCGGAAACCAGAAGGCTCGTTAGGACGGCAGCTCAGGACGGCCCTACCTCGACTCTCACACAGCTTCCTTGAACCTAGTCCTATCGCTCAGTACACATCCTCGAATTTTAGCTCTTGTTTTGTTCGACTAAGTTCCAAACACCCGGTAGCGCCGCCGCGGTCGGGACTAGACTACACTCCGCCTCTCTGTAACATTTTTTACGCATTATTCCGACTGCTTTTTGCGGCCTACGATTTTACTACACTCCCATCACCACTCCTCCTCACCCCCACCCCCCGGTCCTCCACCCCTCACCTGCCAAGCCCCGACTACCCCCACCTTCTCCTTCCTTTGTTCATGTGATTAAACTGTTGGCGCGGGCCCGATGTTGCGAACGCCGCGGAATTTGGTGGCCGCTTTTTTTTTCTATAGTTGGCGCGCGCGCCCGGCAACGCGCCGTCGAGAGCTAGGTGGACCAATCCGGAAGCGCTGTTTGTTCACGCGGTTCTGCGGCGGCGAGAGAGCGTTGGAGACGCGCTGGAGGGGCCAGGATTAGCCGGTGAAGTGAAGTGTTCTCTGCGATAAATAATAATTACTCATAATCATTATATATATAGTATATAAATATATATATATAATATATAATAGATGGAGGACATGGGGTTCGGAGAAGCTTGAATGGAAGTGTCGTTTCTTTTTTTTGTTTTTCGTTTGTTTGTGTTTGTTCTTTTCTCGTTTTGTTTTTTAATTTATAAAACAATCCTGTGTCTCTTTTTTCACAGTTTTTGTTTCTTGGCCCGCAGAAACTGTAGCTGTTGTTGATTATGTTATTATATCCACTCGTTTTTGTCGACGAGTTGCACGAAACGACGCAGCTGTTGCTTCGGTATGGGTTTGTAAAAGTGTGGTTGGTCGAAGTGCCCGAGTGGCGGTTTTTGGGGAGAGGAGATCTGGTGGTGGTGGTGGATAGGTGCAGGGAGGGGGGGGGGGGGGTTCAGGGAGGTGTACTAAAAGAAAAAAAGAAAAAGGGGGGGGGGGGGTTGTCAAAAAATAGCACTCCTCGCAACAGCAGTAAAAAATAAATAATAATAAATAAAATAAAAACACATACACACACTCACCACACACACACCACACGCACGCACGTCGCACCCGCCACGAACGCACGACTACGCCACGCACGGCATCACGCACAGCACGCACGCACGCATCCACCCTGCATACAACTACACATCACACGACACACTCCACACACAGAAAACGCACACACACACACACCCCCCCACCCCCCCCCTCCCACCACACACACAAACTCACCACTCCCACACACACACACAACACGCCACACACAACACTTCCGCGCACGCTACCGGGCCACCGCGGGCACGACGGCAAGCATACGCACGCCACGCACTAGCACGCACGCCCACACAACAACAACACAAAACAACAACAACAACACAATCAACAACAACAACAACAAAACATATTCGTAAAGGAAGGCGCCTTTGTCGACTTAAGTATTAATCCTCAGAGCTTTTCTTTCTCCAGCTGTCGGAAGTCACAACGGGAAAGTAAAACAGAATAAAAAAGAAAGAAAAACGAAAAAAAAAAGGGTGGGGGGGGGGGGGGCTGGGGGGGGGGGGGGGGGCTGGTGGGGTCAGGGGTGGGAGCGGGAGAGAAGAAAGAAAGCTAGTAAAAAACCTCTCACAGGTTATACATCAGTCTCTGGTGCTTTGACTAGAAGATGGCTGTGTCTCGGTAGTCAATAATTTATGAGATCTCTGAAACGTCACTTTCTGAAACAGTCTCCCGTTCTTTGAAACAACGTTATCACCCGTTACCAACCCGGAGTGACTGGGTGTCTGAAAAAGGAGCGCCATCCTAGTCATTCCATGGAGCTTGTGGTTGTTTGTGCTGTGTGTGTGTGTTGCTCGTGTGTGTGTGTGTGTGTGTGTGTGTGTCGTGTGTGTGTTGGGTGTGAGTGGTGTTGTGTCGTGTGTTTGGTTGTGTGTATGTGTGTGTGTGTGTGGTGTGTGTGTGTGTGTCGTGTCGTGTGTGTGTGTGTGTGTGTGTTGTGTGTTTGTGGTGTGTGAGTGGTGTGTGTAAGGTGTGTGTGTGGTGTTTGTGTGTGTGTGTGTGTGTGTGTGTGTGTGTGTGTGTGTGTGGTGTGTGTGTAGTGTTGTGTGTGTGTCGTGTGTGTGTGGGTGTGTGTGTGTTGTGTGTGTGTGTGTGTGTGTTGTGTGAGTGTGTGTGTCAATGTTGTGTGTGTGTTGTGTGTGTGTGTGTGTTCTGTGTGTGTGTGTGTGTGTGTAGTGTGTGTGTGGTGTGTATTCTGTGTGTGTGTGCTGTGTGTTGTGGGTGTGTGTATGTGTGTGTGTGTGTGTGTGTTGTGTGTGGTGTGTGTGTGTGCGTGTGGTTCGTGTGAGTGTGTGTGTGTGTGTGTGTCTATGGTGTGTGTGTGTATGTGTGTGTGTGGTGTGTGTGTGTGTGGCTGTGTGTGTGTGTGTGTGTGTGGTGTGTGTGTGTGAGTGTGCGGGGGGTGTGTAATACTGTGTTTTCGGGTGTGTGTTGTCTCTGTGTGTGTGTGTTGCGTGTCTGTGTGTGTGTGTGTGTGTTGTGTGTGTGGTAGTGTGTGTGTGTGATAGTGTGTGCTGTGTGTTTGTCTGTGGGTGGTGTGTTGGCTCATTTGTGTCGTTGTGTGTGTGTGTGTGCTCGGTGTGTGTGGTGTGTGTGTTGTATTGTGGTGTGTGTGTGTTGGGTGTGTGTGTGTGTGGTCTCTTGTTTTGTTGTGTGTGTGTGTGGTCGTGTAGTTGTGTGTGTGTGTGGGTGTGTGTGTGGTTGTGTGTGTGTGTGTGTGTGTATGTGTGTGTGTGTGTGTTTTGTGGTTGTGTGTGTGTGTGTGTGTCTCGTGTGATGTGTGTGTGCGTGTGTGTGTGTGTGTGGGTGTTGTGTGTGTGTGTGGTGTGTGTATTGTGTGTGTGTTGTGTGTGTGTATTTGTTCTCGTGTGTGTGTTGAGTGTGCGTGGTGTGTGTGTGTGTGTGTGTGTGTGTGTGTGTTGTGTGTGTGTGGTGGTGTGTGTGTGTGTGTTGTGTGAGTGAGTGAGTGAGTGAGTTAGTGAGTGATCTCTGGTGAGTGAGTGAGAGGGAGGGAGGGAGGGAAGGGAGGGAGGAGAAAGTGAGAGAGAGTGAGAGAGAGAAGACAACATCCGCACTAACCATGTAACCACCCACTCTAACCACGGCACCCACTCCACACTCTCCCACTATCCACACCACAGGTTACACAAACACACACACACACACACACACAGCACACACACACACACAACACACCACACATCATCACACTGCACCCATTAACCCATCCCCACACCCACCCACACCACCACACACGCACACGCACCCCTTCAACCTCCCTCCCTCCCCCCCCCCCCCCCACACACACACACTCACGTACGAACGCACGCGCGCACGCACGCATGCACGGACACACACACATACACACACACACACACACACACGCACACACAGTCAGAAACTAAAACTAAAACTAAAACTAAAACAAACAAACAGACAAGCGAACAAAACAACAAAACGAACAAAACAACAACAACAACAACAAAAACGCACATTACAGATCCTGTAGTCCATGTCAATGTTCGGTGGATTACGGAATCTCTGAAACAACGAAGCATGCACCTGCAGAACCTGTGGAGCGCAGAGAGCGGAGATCGGCGCTTTATAGCTGAACAAAAGCGATCAATGATAATAATGACGATCATAATTATAGAACTTCGGTCTGAACTTCCCTCGGTTCATTGCCCCCCTTCCCAGCCCACGCATGCGTCCATAATAATTATACTAAAAATAGAATGCTGTTGTAGCTGTAAAACTCGTTAAACGCCGAGTTGCCTCCCGCAAAAGGTGCTGGCATTTTATTCTTTCGACACAACTTTTGTCGCGACAAACACCCGTTTGTCGCGACAAGCGTACTTTTTGTCCCGACAAAAGACGTGTTTTGTCGTGACCAATACGTGTTTGTCGCGACAAAAGTGAGCAAAACATTTGTCGCGACAAAATTATGTTTGTCGCGA
>JABMCL010003239.1:140000-142500 GCA_018857735.1 Alviniconcha marisindica
AATATGTATCATGTGAGCGGGGCAGGGCCTTGATGAGCATATACTATTATTATTATTATCTCCGCGCAGGTGTCCACCGACGCGGTCAGCGCCCTCCGAAATGACACGCTCTGTTTTATTTGAGCTGTTTGTAACGAACTTACTACTGTTTGAGCACCAACGAAGAACTGCTCTTTAGCTGACAGTTTTCTGGACCCTATGGCGTAACTAAATACGGCAGTGGTTGAAGGAAGGATGTCGTAAACCAGTGCTTGGAGTTTGCTGTAGCCCCCCACCCCCCCACCCCCCCCCCCCCCCCACACCCACCACCCCCCACCCACACCCCCACACCCCCACACCCACACACCCACACCCACACCCACACCCCCACATCCCCCCCACACACACACCTGCGCGAGGAGTACGTTTGAGGACGGTCTGCAGTGGACCTACCCGACTTCCTAATTATTGGTCGTACTTCAAGGACTCTTTAGCACCCCTCAAGTAGTACATTTAAGTACGATCTGCAGTGGACCTACCCGGCTTCCTAATTATTGGTCGTACTTCAAGGACTCTTTAGCACCCCTCAAGTAGTACGTTTGAGTACGGTCTTCTGTGGGCCTACCCGACTTCCTAATTATTAGTAATACTTCAAGAACTTTTTTTAACAACCCTCGCAAATACGTTTAAGTACGGTGCTGCGGGCCCCACCTGACTTCCTAATTACAGTAATACTGGGCACCTTAGCACCGAGCAGAGATCACGTCGGTCTGCCGTGGGCACCTGGACTTCCTAACACTGGTAGTAATACTCAATGACTCCTTTAACACCCCACAAGTAATACGTCGTAAGTACGGTCCGCGGCTACCATTGACTTCCCACCATTGGTGGTACTTCAGCGACTCTTAACACCATACGGAGCCTTTATGAACCTCTGCTGGCAATTTCTGATAACTCCTGCCATCCCAGCTGCCACAAAAGGAAGGAAGTTGCGTCTAATACGCCAGAGTTCAGCTGTGAAATGAGGGTGGCTGTCCTGGGCTCTGTCCCTTATGGTCCTTGGCGTGTGGTCTCTGTGACGAAAGGTCATTGAACTTACGGAGTGGCGGGAGTCAAAAGCTGTGTGGAAGCCGAGGTGATTCTGGCCCCCGCCCCTTATATCCTATGGTCTCAGACAGCAACATTGAACTTGGGCTGAGTAAGGAGTCAGTGTGCTGTGTGAATAGGTACTGTCCTGGGCTCCCCGCCCTTATGGTCCTTATGGTCTCCTGGACGTAAAGCAACATTGAACTTAAAATCACAGAGCCAAAAGTTGTGTAGTCGAGGTGGTTGTCCTGGGCCTCCCGCCTCCTATAGTCCTTTATGGTCTCTGTGACAGCACATTGAACTTGGCTGAGTGGCCAGAGCTCAGAGCTGTGTGGAAAGTCGAGGTATTGTCCAGGGCTCCCGCTCCCAGTCCTGCAGTGGTCTCTGTCACTCTCCCTTTCACCAAGGAAAACAGAGCTCAGGAACTGCGTGAAAGTCGAGGTGGTTGTCCTGGGCTCCTGCCCTTATGGTCCTTATGGTCTCTGGTGATCAAGCAACACGAACTTATTGAGTGGCGGTGCCTGCAAGCTGCGGAAGTCGAGGTGTCCAGGCCCCGCCCCTTATAGTCCTTATGGTCTCTGGGGACGTAAAGCAACTAGAGAGAACAGAGCTGTGGAGCTGTGTGAAAGTCGGTGGGCGTCCTGGGCTCCTGTCCCACAGGGCTCTGGCGGTCTCTGCATGTGGAGGAAGCAACGTTGAACGGAACTTCAGCATGCGGGTCGCCCATTCTGTTCTGCTGCTCATAGGCAGTGACGCTGCACTCCAATCGCCAGACCATGCTGTTTGTCTTTACCGGCTACTTCTTGAACAACTCTGTGTGTGTGTGTGTGTGTGTGTGTGTGTGTGTGCGTGTGGTAAGGGCGTGCAAGGTGTGGTGTGTGTGTGTGTGTTCGTGTGTGTGTGTGTGTGTGTGTGTGTGTGTTCTCTCTCTCTCTGTCTCTCTGTCTCTGTTCTGTCTCTCTCTGTTCACTCTGCTCTGTCTGTCTCTCTCTCTGTGCAATGTCTACACGTTGCAATGATCTGAGCCTCTGTCAAAACAGACTGTCGCAATGTCTACACGTATTGGTCCCTTTCGTCAAACAGACTGTCGTGCTTGGACTACTAATGGCTAGTTTCTTAGTCAAACAGACCAGTCGCCTGATTACACGTAGCTCGGGTCTGCTCTGCTAAACAGGATCGTGATGTCTACAATGAGTTGATCTGTTTATCAAACAGACCGTCGCCAGCGACTACGCGTTATACTGGTCTGCTTTTCAACAAAAATCGTCGCAAGACGACGGACTGTTATCTGTTCTTCAATATTAGCACCGACTACACATTAGTCGTTCTTCAATATAGACTGTCACAAGGACTTCCGAACTGTATTATTCGTTTTGTTCAACGTAAACTGTTGTACTGATTTGGTTCGTTTCTTCACTATAACTCGTCGCAATGA
>JABMCL010003239.1:152500-165000 GCA_018857735.1 Alviniconcha marisindica
CCTCGTGGTCTTGTTGAGAACGATGCCAGTGCCATAATGTGGTTTATACTTACCTTACACACGTTCTTTTCACTTCCCACCCCACCCTCTTTTTCTTCACACACACACACATCATCATCTTTTCTTCTTTACCCTCCCCTACCTGTCTTCGTCCCTCCCGCCCCCACCCCCCACCCCACCCCCACCTCCACCACCACTCCTCCCACCCCCACCCCACTCCCCCACCCTACCCTCTTTCATCATCATCATCAGTCATCATCATCATCATCATCATCTCTTCTTCTTCTTCTCTTACTCTTTCGCGCTTTATGCCCACAATTCTGAAACTCAGCATATACCCAACTAACCATGCACACGTCCTTCACTGGGGCCGACGATGCGGAGTATTTGGTGCAGGATGTTTTCCATTACAGCCAAATCTCCAATCCTGCGTGTTTAGCCTACAGTCTGGAGCCGGCAGGCAACATAATTTAATCAGGTCCTAGCTGCCATAAACTGACTCCAATTTTTTTCTTCAGGGCTACCCTTCTCCCCTCCCACCGCCTCTCTAAAGGACAATACTAATCTCTCTCTCTCTCTCTCTCTCTCTTCTTCTTCACACACACACACACACACACATACAGAGAGAGAGAGAGAGAGAGAGAGAGAGAGAGAGAGAGAGAGAGAGAGAGAGAGAGAGAGAGAGAGAGAGAAATGAAAAGAAAAACAGAAAAACAAAAACAAAAACAAAAACTGAAGGGAAAAAATATATTAAAAAAACGAAAAATACCCCCCACCCCGTCCCCCCACCCCTCCCCCCAAAAAAAGGGTACAGGAAGTGCACGCCATGCTTCATATCAGTGCGCGTGCGTGCACGCATGCTCAGTGCCGCCTACCGTGATTGAATCGGCCACGCTTGAGCGGGTCTGCTGGGGATCTGGCAGCGGCGCCCTGTCGCATTGATCCGCGCGCCGACCCGTGACGGCATCCCGCAGACCGGGGGACTAAACGGACTGACTTCAATCGCTCCGTTTTCTACAGACTCCAGGACTAAAAGACGGCGCTTGGCTTCATTAGCCGTATGGTACCTGCTTACACTGCTGTATACGGGGCTGCCACGGACGCAGATATTTGGTCATTAACGGTTCGTTCCACCCATCTGTACCGATTTACACACACGCACACACGCACGCGCGCGCGCACACATGCACGCACACGCAGACACGCAGGCACGCACGCAGGCACGCACGCACACACACGCACACACACACACACACACGCACACACGCAGACACGACGCACGCACGCACGCACGCACGCACGCACAGCACACACACACACACACACACACGCACGCACGCACGCACGCACGCCACGCACGCAGCACGCACGCACGCCGCACGCACACACACACAACACACACACACACACACACACACACGCACGCACGCACGCACGCACGCACGCACGCACGCACACACACACACACACACACACACACACACACACACACACACACACACACGCGCGCGCGCACACACACGCACACAACAGCAGTACGGTAATGTTACAGTGTAATTGTGCAGATCAAATGACGGCGCAGTTCGAGTTCAGTGTTGCTTTACGTCCGCAGAGACCGTATGGACGTTCAGGGACATCCACCTCGACTTTCACACAGCTCCTGAGCTCCGACGGTGCAGATTTCGTGTTTCAGTGTTGTTTTACGTCCACGGTTTGGCCCAGCGGTAAGGCTGGTAAGCGGAAGGACCTCGGTTCGAATCCGCTTCGGCTCTCCTTTCTCTTCAAAAGTTGCGGTCTGTGGACACCGTCTTGCGACTTTGTCCCTCGCAATTGTGAAACATTAAAATGGCTCTCCTTCCGCTTTCCTAATTGAACTTTTAGTTCGCCGAACATGGTTCGGACAGTTCGACGAACTATGCTTCGTTCTTAATAATAATAATCATAATAATAATAGTAATGGAAATTTGTAAAGCGCCTACCCTGCGGCTCAAAGCGCTGAACAGGCATACCCACATAATTTACATCGAGATGGAAAATGTTATCAAAAAAATAATAATAATAAAATAATAATAATAAAAATATCGACAACTTATCTGGATTATAATGAGATGCAAGCTACGACTCGAACTTGCGGCAGAAGCGCAATTGACAGCCTGATCCAAGATGTAGGCTAAAGTCAAGTCAATGTACTTTAATCATCCCTCTCAGGGTAATTCAGCTAACCCTACCTCATTTTCCCTACCCCTTTTCTTCCCCCCCCACCCCCCCACCGCCCCCCAACCCCCCTTCCCCTTTCCTCGTCCCCCCCTCCTCCCCCCTCACCCACTCACCCACCCACCCGTCCCTTCCCAAACCCCATTTCCATGCACCCTTTTTCGAAAACGTGGGGCGCATATGGACCTTCCCTTCGGTTGACTGAGTGAGTGAGTGTTTGATTGACTCGCGGACTGGTGGATTAAGCGATGGAGTGTTGCTTTCCGTGCGACCGTGATGACGTTATTGATTCTCTCCAGCCCTTTATTATAGCGTGCTGCACGTGCGCGCCGTGCGGAAACCCAGTGCGTGCAGACGGGTGGTGTTTTTATGTGTGTGTGTGTGTGTGTGTGTGTGTGTGTGTGTGTGTAGCGCGCCGCGTGTGTCGTGTGTGTGTGGTGTGTGTGTGTGTGTGTTGTGTGTGTGTGATGTGTGGCGCGCGCGCGCGTGTATGTGTGTGTGTGTGTGTGTGTGTGTGTGTGTGTGTGTGTGTGTGTGTAGGTATAACTTCTTCAGAGTCAACGCTAACGCTGGAGCGAATATAGTGCATTATTTATAATATAAAAACCATATTGGGGCTTTTTTTGCTCTCTCTGTCTCTCTCTCTGTGTCTCTGTCTGTGTGTGTGTGTGTTTGTGTGTGTGTGTGTGTGTGTGTGTGTGTGTGTGTGTGTGTGTGTGTGTGTGTGTGTGTGTGTGGGTATAACTTCTTTAGAGTCAACGCTAACGCTGGGGCGAATATAGTGCATTATTTATAATATAAAATCCATATTATCTCGGGCTTTTTGTTGTTGCTGTGTGTGTGTGTGTGTGTGTGTGTGTGTGTGTGTGTGTGTGTGTGTGTGTTGTGGGTGTGTGCTGCGCGTGCGTGGTGGTGCGTGCTGCGTGCAGTGCTGCGGCGCGCGTGTTGTGTGTGTGTGTGTGTGTGTGTGTGTGTGTGTGTGTGTGTTGTTGTTGTTGGTTTTTGTTGTTGTTGGTTTTTGCTTATGGCGAAATTGTATTCTTGGTGCTGTTTTTCGCCTAGTTTCGAGAAGTTACCGGACGGTCGTATTTTGCTGCTGCAATATGAAAACTGATTCCAGATCTGCCGCTGATTTTGTTGTTGTTGTTCCTTTGTTGGTGATTGTATGTGAAATCGCATGGCTATTAGAGAGAGAGAGAGAGAGAGAGAGAGAGAGAGAGAGAGAGAGAGAGAGAGAGAGAGAGAGAGAGAGAGAGAGAGAGAACACCGTCCAGTGTCAGAGCTGGCCTAATGACTACTTGCGGCCTCTTTGGTCCTGTTCTTTATGCGACGTGAGCACGCGACGTTACCATTGCGTGCATCACGGACGATCTGGGACACACAATTGTTTGTCGTTGTGTTGTTGCGTGAGGCGAGGCCCGGCACTCGTCATTATAGCGAAAACAAGTTTAGAAATCGTATACACAAAGAAATGGTTTAAACATTTTTTTTATTCATTCATCGTAATCATAAGCTCAACAAATAAGTACAGGAAACACAAAATCAATAAGCTTATTTGAGTGTTACCTATAGATAAAATGATAATCACACAGACATTTTCACGATGGCAAGATGGCAAATTGTTGTCAAAACGTCAGAGGCAACAAAACCAACAAAGACCAAAATGACAACAAAAAACAAACAAACAAACAAACAAACAAGCAGACAAAACAAAAAGCAAAACAACAACAACAACAAAACGGGAGGAGGGGGTGGGGGTTAAAAAAAGCAAATAACTACCCGAATGGTCTAGTGATGTCGTCATAATTATTGATCTGAGAGAGACAGAGAGAGGGAGAGGATTAACACAACGAAATGTGTCTGGCTGTGTCGACGCCGGGGATGATTTGACGCTAGACTCTCTGATCCGCGCTCCGAGCATAGCTGAGAAAATAAACATGGTGCTTAACGTCCACAGAAACCCCAAGGCTTATTAGGGACGGGGAGAAGGGGTGGGGAGGGAATATGGAGGTGTATGTAAGTAAACATGGTGCTTAACGTCCACAGAAACCCCAAGGCTTATTAGGGACGGGGAGAAGGGGTGGGAGGAATATGGAGGTGTAGGTAAGTAAACAGGGTGCTTAACGTCCACAGAAACTCCAAGGCTTATTAGGGACGGGGAGAAGGGGTGGGGAGGGAATATGGAGGTGTAGGTAAGTAAACATGGTGCTTAACGTCCACAGAAACCCCAAGGCTTATTAGGGACGGGGAGAAGGGGTGGGGAGGAATACGGAGGTGTAAGTAGGTAAACATGGTGCTTAACGTCCACAGAAACCCCAAGGCTTATTAGGGACGGGGTGAAGAGAGGCGGGGAGGGAATATGGAGGTGGGGGAAGAGGTAGATTATATACCAAACAGAAACCATAAGGCTTATTAGGGACGGGGAGAAGGGGTGGGGAGGGAATACGGAGGTGTAAGTAAGTAAACATGGTGCTTAACGTCCACATGGTGCTTAACGTCCACAGAAACCATGAGGCTTATTGGGGACGGGGAGAAGGGGGGAAAGGTGGGGGGAGGGGGACATTATATACCTATCGCTACACTGTCACCACCGGTGGGCAGCGATGAGAGCCATTTTAATGTTTTATAATTGTGAGGGACAAAGTCACAAGGCAAGTGTCCACAAACCACAACCTTTTTGAAGAGAAAGGAGAGCCGAAGCGGATTCGAACCGAGATCCCCCTGTTTCCAATCCTAACGCCTTACCGCTGGGCCAAACCGGCCCACTCCGAGCATCGCTCTCCGGCTCGTCCTTCCTCCAACCTCCGCCAGAACTGTTTAAGCCCGTTCTTAATTGGGCGAACATTTGTTCGCGAATATAGTTAGGAGTATTCGGCGAATATAGTTGGTTCCTAATTGGGCGGGCTTTTGCTTCGCGAATATAGTTCGGGCTATTCGTCCAACTGCGACGAAGCTACATTCGGGGTCCAAAAAGCTTCCCTCAACACGTTCTGGGAATATTCTCCCAGTTCGGCGAACATTGCCTCTGATTGGCTGAGAGCGGAGAGCTGTCCTGTGAATGAGGAAGAAATAAAAATAAAAATGGATGACCGTGTCGATACTTCACTCGCTTCGGAGGGAATTAACCTACTTGTTGACTTGTGGGAGGCGGGGGCTTTTCTTTGAGACCCAGAATGATACAGTAGTTAGTTGAATTACCCTGTGATGGATGATTAAAGTATACTGACTTGACTTCAGCCTACATTTTGTTTTATGCTGTCTGCTGCGCTTCTGCCGCAAGTTCGGTCCGAAGCTTTCATCTCATTATAAGCCAGTTAAGAACGAAGTATAGTTCGTCGAGCTGTCCGAACCATGTTCGACGAAATAAAAGTTCAATGAAGAAACGAATCATAGAGATAGTTCAGGAGCTGTGTGAGAGTCGAGGTGGCCGTCCTGGGCTGTCCGTCCTAACGAGCCTTCTGGTTTCCGTGGACGTAAAGCTATATTGAACCATGCTTCGGCATTGGTGACAGCTTGTCCCTAATATGTCAACCGACATCTGAGGACATTGAGCAACACTACCTACCTACCTACCTACGAATCGTAGTTCGTCGAACTGTCCGAAGTATGTTCGGCCAACAAACACTTCGCCCAACTGGGAACAGGCTTTACGCCACTGAAGGGGCATTCTTTACTTCCGCGCAGCTGTCCATCGACGGTGTCGACGCCCTCAGAAAAGTTTGTGTACTAGCTAACCACACTCCGAGCATCGCTTTCCAGCACCTTCCTTCAAAATCTGCCCGAATTGGTTACGCCACTGAAGGGGCACTCGATCTTTATCTCCGCGGACCTGTCCACCGACGGTGTCAACGCCCTTCGAAAGATTTGGGTGCTAATAATTATGTCTGGGAGCACCATAGCGTCCTCAGAGTTCAGGAGCTGTGTGAGTCGAGGTGGGATCGTCCGGCCTCTGTCCCTAATAAACCCATGTCCCCTGCAAAGCAACACTAACCAGGTCTCACATCAGAGTTCAGGAGCTGTGTGTAAGGTGGACGTCCTGGGCTCCCGTCCCTAATAAGCCTACGGTTTCTGTGGACGTAAAGCAACACTCAACCAGGTCTCACATCAGAGCTCAGGAGCTGTGTGAAAGTCGAGGTGGACGTCCTGGGCTCCCGTCCCTAATAAACCTACGGTTTCTGTGGACGCAAAGCAACGCTTCATCATAGCGTCCACGCACGTAAACATGAGGCGCGTCCGCCTCGGGTAAACAAACAAAAGAAAACAAGTAACCGTCTTGATCCAAACGATCCCGGCGTTATTCTGGTGGCTGGATGGCTTTTATAATACGATGCGCTCTCGCACCACTTTTTAGTGATTATGCTGCAGTTGTTTCAAATAAAAAGAGAAGAAGAAGAAGTGTTGAGGAGGAGGAGGAGGAGTAGAAGAATTAAGGGGTAGTCATAATGATTAGGTCTGCTGAGATTTAAACCTGGCGATACCTGAACACACACACGCACACACAATAATATACATACACGCACACACACGCACACACGTTATCATTGACGCTATCATCATCATCACTGCACAATACTACGGCATACAATACTACATATACACACACACACACGCACGCATCGCACGCACGCATCGCACGGCACGCATCGCACGCAAACACAGAATCGCACACGCACGCACGCACGCACGCACGTATCGCACGCACGCACACACACTCCACACACACACACTCACACACACACACACACACACACACACATCATCATCATCACACACTGACACACACACGCACGCACGCATGCGCACGCACGCGCACACAATAATAATACTACACACGTCTTTTTGACAACGCTTATAATTCAGTTAAGCACAAACACTGCATTTCGATAATTTTTCGCGACCGTAGCGATCGCTCGCCCCATGAACTGCTTATGCATAAGGCGGCGGCGGCGGTCCTGCTGGCGCGCATGGTTACAGTGAAGCGCGCGCATTTAATAATATCAATAATATTACATTACATTGAATATTAGCCATTACACATTATTATTGAAGACACATTATTTCATTATTATCATCATCATCATCATCAATAATATCATCGTCTTTTGGACAACGCTTATAATCCAGTTAGTTAATAAACACCGTATCTCGGATAATTTTTCTCTTAGGACTGCAGCGACTGCTCGCTCCTATGAATCGTTTATGCATATATATATATATATAGGTATATATATATATATATATATATATATATATATATATATATATATATATATATATATATATATATGCATAGAAAGTATATTACAGTGAAGCTAATAGGCGGGAAAATTTCCAAAATTGCTATAAAATCCCTTTTCCCGTTTACGCTAAGGGGGAAACTGCCCTCGAAAAAAAACCAAGCGCGTTGACAATCGCAGGTGAAAAAATTTAGCACTTTCCCTTTCTGCCCGCGGCTGATGGCTTTTTCACACGGACTCGAGAGGCTCTGACCAGTCACCGATAAAAATCGATCGATATATACCGCGGGCAGGCTTCCTTTCACGCATGGCGGGTTCTGTTTGTCTGCGATTGGTACACTGTTTTCGCTAAGGCGCCGTTCCCTCGGTTCCCCATCGCCGTGTTAATAAACAGGGTAAAGAACTCTGCTCGGCAAATCCATGGCCTCGCTCGGAGCGAACAGCGAAAACAAATTAGGCGAGTTCTCGCTCTTGATTAGTCTTTTGGCTGGCGGATTGATCGTGTCTTCGGTTCGTTTAATTAGCGTCGTGTCGCATATATAGGTTTCTTTTCTGTCGGCGCCCGCGTGTTTGCTCGTCATTGAGGAAGTGGAATCTCTCTCTCTCTCTCTCTCTCTCTCTCTCTCTCTCTCTCTCTCTCTCTCTCTCTCTCTCTCTCTCTGGGGGTTTTTGGGGGGGTCCCTCTTTTTTGAAGGTTCTTTGGGTTCTGGGGCCCCTTCTTTTTAGGTTCTTTTAGGCCTCCTCTTTTTTTTCCCTTTCCTTTTCTCTTTCTCCCCTCTCCCTTGGGGGAAAAAAAACCCCCTTTTGGGCTCTCTCTCTCTCTCTCTCTCTCTCTCTCTCTCTCTCTCTCTCTCTCTCTCTCTCTCTCTCTCTCTGTGGTCTGGGCCCCTTTTCTCTTCCTTACCTCTCCCCTTTCTGAGGTCTCTTTTGGGGCCCCCCCTTTTTATTTTGGGCTTCTCTCTCTCTCTCTCTCTCTCCTCTCTCTCTCTCTCTCTCTCTCTCTCTCTCTCTTCTCCCTCTCTCTCTCTCTCCCTTTTGGGTTCTCTTTGGGGCCCCTTTTTCTATCTGTGGGTCCCCGAGTCTCTTTCTCTCTCTCTCTCTCTCTCTCTCTCTCTCTCTCTCTCTCTCTCTCTTTTTTCTCTCTTTGAGGCCTCTCTTCTCTGGGGCTGAGGCTCTCTCTCTCTCTCTCTCTCCTCTCTTCTCTCTCTCTCTCTCTCTCTCTCTCTTCCTCTTTTCTCTCTCTCTCTTTCTCTTCCTCTCTCTCTCTCTCTCTCTCTCTCTCTCTCTCTCTCTCTTGAGTCTCTCTCTTCTCTCTCTCTCTCTCTCTCTCTCTCTCTCTCTCTCTCTCTCTCTCTCTCTCTCTCTCCTTTTTCTCTTTGAGGGCCCCTCTCTTCTGGGGTCTGAGTCTCTCTCTCTCTCTCTCTCTCTCTCTTCTCTTCTTCTCTCTCTCTTTCTCTCTCTTGTTCCCTCTCTTTTTTTGGGTTCCCTTTTGAGGTTCTTTTTCCCCCTTCCCTCTCTTATTTCCCAGGTCTGGGTGCCCTTTTCTCCCCTCTTCTCCTCCCCTTTCCTTCTCCTTCTTTTCTTCTTCCCCTTCTCTCGGCTTTTAACCCCCTTCTTTCTCCCCTTTCCCCCTTCTCTTCCTCCTTTTCCCTTTCTCCCCCTTCCCCTTCTTCCTTTCCCGTTTTTTTTGTGCCTAAAAACCCAGGGGTTTTGTGGGTTTTCCCCGCCGCCTTGTTGCCCCCCTGTTTTCGTTTTTCCCCCCCGCTTTCCCCTGTTCGCCCCTTTCTTTCTACGCTTCTGTCTGCCTTTCTCTTCTCCCCCTCCTTCGTTTATTTCCCAGCCGGGTTGGGGCTTTTTCGGCTTTTCCGGCAGTCATTTTCGTGTTGAGTTAGATGAAGAAAGTCACACCACAGTGTTACGCCTCTGGGACTTGTACATAATTATTCTGTCCCAGCACAGAAGAGGAAACTTTATCAATACCAGGACAGCTGCTGTCTCAATCACCCGATTTTACCGGTTTCGGCTCACGTTCGTTTAATCGCCCCTGATATAACACCGACTTACTTACTTACTTACTTACTGACTGACGCGTTCGTTTAACCTCTTCCAAGCCCACGAGAAGTGTTTTAGCCTGCGAAGGAGAGTTCCCTTAACCCTTTCGCTGTCATGCTTGCCGCGGCGTCGTCACTATGAAAACGACCAATGAAAGTTCCAGATTTGAAATCGTTAAGGCTTCTCTTTTTTTTTGCCGCCTTCGCACGAGCACGTCAAAGGATTTCTATCAAAATTCGCAGTGTTGAAAGTAGGTTCGTTATAATTATGACCAACAAACACACTGTTTGGAAGCGTGCGTGGGTGCACTTTTGAGCGGGGGGGAAATTTTACGGCGAAGGGGTCGAGACATTTCTCTTCTCAGAGTATTTTAGTTAAACCACATTGTCCTTCACTCCTATCAGTCGGTACAGTGTGTGTGTGTGTGTGTTGTTGTGTGTGTGTGTGTGTGTGGTGTGTGGTGTGTGTGTGCGTTGGTGTGTGTGTGTGTGTTTTGTGTGTGTGGGGTTCTGTGTGGTGTGTTGTGTGTGTGTGTTGTGCGTGCTTGTGTGTGTATGTGTGCTGCGTGTGTTTTGCTGTGTGTGTGTGTGATGTGTTTTGTGTTGTGTGTGGGGTGTGTGTGTGTGTGTGTGTGTGTGTGGGGTTGTGTGTGTGGGGTGTGTGTGTTGTGTGTGTGTGTGTGTGTGCGTTTCTTGCGTGCTTGAGTGCGTGCGTGCGTGTGCGGGGGTTGGGTGCGTGTGTGCGTGCTGTTGTTTTGGGGTGTTTTGCTGGGGCTGTGGGTGCGTGCTGTGTGTGTGTTTTTGTGTGTGTGTGTGCATCTTTTGCATAATTATGCTTGAACCTTGTCGATTATACATATTTATTTTTTGGATAACATTTTCCATCCAAATGTTTTTTGTTTGCAGCGCTTTGAGCCGCAAGGTGGGCGCTTTAAAAATTTTCCCTTTATTATTATTTTTTTTTAAAAAAAAAACTAAAAAACTAAGGCAAATAATTATTTACCTCTAGTACTATTGGGTAAATAGTAACCCCTCATTTTTTGTGTTGCGTCCCATCGGGGCCCCGGGGTTAAAAATACTCAGGGCCCCAGGTTGGAATCCAAAAGGGGCGTAACCCCTGGCTTGGGCGGCGGCTGTGTGGCGCTGTCGTCGCTTCTGACGCCATAAACCGGAGCATGAGGGGAAAGGGGTTGCCCCCGTGGCAACAATTAAGACCTGTCATCGACAATTGCCGGGGGATGGGGGGGGGGGGCAAGTGGGTGGGGGGGGGGGGGTTTTTTGGGGGGGGGGGTGTGTTGTTGTTGTTTTTGTGTTGTGTGTGTGGGGGTTTTGGGGAGGAGAGAGAGAGAGAGAGAGAGAGAGAGAGAGGGGGTGGGTTTGTGGTGGGGTTTGTGGTGGGTTTGGTGGTGGTTTGGATTGGTTTGGGCATTTGTTTTGGAGGATTTGATGGCCGGGGCATTTTGGGGTGGCTTAAAAAAACTTTTATTATTTTTTCCTTTTATTTTTAAGCTGTCTTTTATCTTCAAGGCAGAGAAGCAACCTGTGCGTTTCATTTGATGAGCCAGGCATTTGATGAGCCAGGCATTTGATGAGCTAGGCATTCGATGAGCTGGGCATTTGATGAGCTAGGCATTTGATGAGCTGGGCATTTGATGAGCTAGGCATTTGATGAGCTGGGCATTTGATGAGCTAGGCATTTGATGAGCTGGGCATTTGATGAGCTGGGCATTTGATGAGCTGGGCATTTGATGAGCTAGGCATTTGATGAGCTGGGCATTTGATGAGCGGGCATTTGATGAGCTGGCATTTGATGAGCTGGGCATTTGATGAGTGCATTGATGAGCTAGGATTTGATGAGCTGGGCATTTGATGAGCTAGGCATTTGATGAGCTGGCATTTGATGAGCTAGGCATTTGATGAGCTGGGCATTTGATGAGCTGGGCATTTGATGAGCTGGGCATTTGATGAGCTGGGCATTTGATGAGCTGGGCATTTGATGAGCTAGGCATTTGATGAGCTGGGCATTTGATGAGCTGGCATTTGATGAGCGGCATTTGATGAGCTAGGGCATTTGATGAGCTTGGCATTTGATGAGCTAGGCATTTGATGAGCTGGGCATTTGATGAGCTGGGCATTTGATGAGCTAGGCATTTGATGAGCTGGGCATTTGATGAGCTGGGCATTTGATGAGCTACTTACTACAGAACACATGCTGCCATTTTGTTCTGATTATTTTGACTGAAGCAGTGGAGCGGCATTTTTTCGCTCGGGACCTTGTTCAGAGGTTGCATTGGTTGCATCTTTCATCATTATTTGAAAAAGGTTGTATGTGTAGGTGCTGTGTGTGAGGGGGTGGGGGCGAGGGGGGTGAAATCAGTAAATACCTTGTCACTAGAAGCATGTTTAAAAAAATGTATTGTGCAGCGTAAATATGCAGTGTGTTCATGTTTTTGTGAAAGAGGCTAATGGCCTAAAAACAAATAAACCTTTCTTGTTCTTGTTCTTGTTCTTGAAAGAGGTCAAATATTTTGGGAAATTTGTAAGTTTTAGTTGAATTTCGTAAAAAAAGATTTTGTTTTTGTTTTTTTTACCCACTTTTTTCTTGTTTTTAATTGGTTTGAGCAAAGTTTAGTCACGTTCATGTCAATGTGGACTGGTTGACTGGGCGTAAAACATCAAGTTACTTCACGTAAATATGGAACGAATTCATTGCACCAGCACCAAACAAGCTGAACTTATAATAATTGGTCGAAAGCATAATTGATTGATTGATTGATGATCACTTATATAGCGCTATTCTCCGCTCTCTTGAGCAGACTCACTGCGCTCGCATGTGGTTCTACGTGAGTGACACGCTTTTCATAGCGCGTTTTTTGAATATCCACCGAAGTGTACTTACAGCGCTGGCATGGCATAATTAACTGTGTTTTGACACTGCACTAGTTCCAGTGTGTGGAGATTTTGTTTATCACATGTTGTACTGTGACAAACTGTTTTT
>JABMCL010003239.1:172500-175000 GCA_018857735.1 Alviniconcha marisindica
ACACCACACACACACAACCCCACACCCACCATTTCGCCTACGCACGCACGCACGCACGCTCTCTCTCTCCTCTCTCTCTCTCTCTCTCTCTCTCTCTCTCTCTCTCTCTCTCTCTCTCTCCTCCACTCACACCACACACACACACACCCCACACACACACACACACACACAACACACAACACACACACCACACACAAACCTGTATTGTCACATGGTGTGACTTTTTTTCAAATTCAAATTAAATTTGGCCGCTTTACGTCCACAGAAAACCCTACGGAACTATCACTATATACTATGGACGGGCAACCCAGGACAGCCATCTCGTACTTTCACAACAGCGCCAGAGGTCCGGCTTTTCATACCGTCCGGACATCCCTACTGCTGCAGCTTTGCTCTCGGGAGGGCAGGGGGGGAGGGAGGATGTGATGGGGGATGGGGGGGAAAGGGGGGGGGAATCAGGACCTTAAAACGATGGAGGAGCCAGAGCTCGGCTTTTCATACCGTCCCGTGACTATACGTACTGCTGGCGCTTGGGGGGGAGGGGGGAGGGGGAGGGGGGGGGGGATTTTGGGGGGGGGGGGGGGGGGGGGGGGGATGGGGCCCCAAAAACGGGGGGGGGGCCAGAGTGGTTTTTCATACCGCCCCGGACTATACTACTGCTTGCAGCCGCCCCCGGGAAGGAGGGGGAGGGGGAGGGAGGGAGGAGGGGGGAATGGGGGGGGGGGTGGGGGGGGGGGACGGCCCTATAACTGTGGGGGGAGCCGGGCAAATTGGAGGAGGGTAATCCCCCCGGACAGCCTAATTGAGGCACACCCCGGGCATCAGATAAATTCAACTCCCCCATCGTCCGTCACCGATACACGATCGCTGGGAGAAGGATTGCAATCAGGGTTTTTTTTGTTTTTTTTTAGAAAAAAAAATTTGGGGGGGGGTGGGGGGTGGGGGTTGGGGGGGGAGGAGGGGGGTGGGTTGGGGGGGGTGGTCCTTTTTGGGTGTGAGATTTTTTTAATTCTTTTGAAATTTTTTCAGTGTGTGTGTGTGTGTGTGTGTGTGTGTGTGTGTGTTGTGTGTGTGGTTTTTGGTGGTGTAGGTGTGTGGTTGGTCGTGTGTGTGCGTGTGGTGTGGTGTGTGTGTGTGTGGTGTGTGTGTGTGTGTGGTGTGTGTGTGTGTGTGTGTGTGTGGTGTGTGTGTGTGTGCGAGGGGGTTGCTTTTTGTGGTGTTGTGTTTTGGGTGTGTGTTTGTTGTGTTGTGGTGGTGTGTAGTGGGGAGGTTTGCCCTTTATTTTATTTCTTTTTTTTTTGTTCACATTTTTTTTAATACTCTTTGTTAAAAGGGCATGGAGCACTCGAGGACATGCAGGACGGGTACATTAAAATTGCATAAGTCATATGCATGAAATGAATAAAATATGGAAAACGAAAGGTAGAAAAATCCGAAGATAAATTATAGGCTGGAGTTTTATGCGCGCCCTTTTTTTTTATATGTTTTTTTTGGGTTAGGTTTTTTTTAATACAGCGGGAAAAATTCCAAAAAAAAGGAACGCTGCCAGCCATTGAGACCCCCCCCTTTTGGGTTGAAGTGGGGGAAAAGCTGTTGTTTAGCTGTTGTTCTGTTGTTTGGAGAAAAAAAAAGGGTCTTACCGCAAACAAATGGCACGTTTTGTATTGTTATATTAAATTAGTGTTCTCTTTAACCTTTCATGATTGTGTTTGGCTCATGGACCAGTTGAACTGGCGGCCCGTCTCTAATTTCGCGGGGTAGAGGGCCAGGTGTAACAGACTCTGTGTGTGTGTGTGTGTGTGTGTGTGTGTGTGTGTGTGTGTGTGTGTGTGTGTGTGTGTGTGTATGTGTGTGTGTGTGTGTGTGTGTTGTGTGTGTTGTGTGCATTTAAGTGGTGTGTGATTGAATGGTGTGTGTGTGTGTGTGTGTGTGTGTGGGTGTGTGGTGTTGTGGTGTGGTAAATGTGTGTTTTTATGTGGGTGTGTGTGTGTGTGTGTGTGTGTGTGTGTGTGTGTGTGTGTGTGTGTGTGTGTGTGTGTGTGTGCATGAGCAGATCGGAGATCTTCCGTTGCCTGTTGTTCCCGCCGTCGTTGCGGTCTTTGTGCTGGCTTCCGCCGCCAAGTTTGTCACGGCGGAATTCAATAGCACCTCTTCCGTTTGTTGTTGAGTGCAGTGACACCGACAATGGCTTTAACCTTGGTTTTTCCTTGCCGTGCGGTACCGGTGCGGACGTAGAGTAATGAAGGTCCCCTCTGCTCGGAGAACGCGGAGCTTTCAAAGGTTCCGTCTTGAAAAACCTGGAAAAGGTCAGAATATAGCTTCGCACGTTTCACCTGCTGCCAGGAATTTGACCCCTCAAATTTCGCTTTTCGGCCTTCGCAGACATTAAGGTCTCCTTGTGCAGCGGAAGCCAGAACTAGTGAAAGCTTTTCTCAATAAACTGTAATGAAGGATGAGGTCAGAATATAGCCTTGTGTGCTTCGCCTGCTGCCAGAAATTC
>JABMCL010003239.1:182500-187500 GCA_018857735.1 Alviniconcha marisindica
TCTCACCCCCCCCCCCCCCTCCCCTAACCCCCCTACCCCCCACCGCCATCCCACCGCTCCCCGCCTTGCATGTCATCTTCGAATATGAATTAAGTCGACCAGTCGATCTCTGCGATAAAAACTCCGGTCCTTCGCACGAAAACTGCCGTGCACTGCAGGTCAGGTCGTCTACGATATCAGTGAATCAGGCTTTCACTTGTGAGATGACAAATTGTGTTTCACCCCAACCTGACCTCGGCGGTTGACCGGCCGTTAAAGGGGTACCGAGGCACGGCCGTTAAAGGGGTACCGAGGCAAAGACGCGCGCTGGCTTGAGAACGTGGGAAATAACTATGCAAGTGTTTCTGTCTGCAGGATTCATTTGATATTATTCGGGCCACAGGAGTATTTTGTCTTCGTTTTATTCCTGATTCGTGCTGTGTAAGCCTAGGGAGTCATGCCGAGGTTCTGTGTGTGTGTGTGTGTGTGTGTGTGTGTGTGTGTGTGTGTGTGTGTGTGTGTGTGTGTGTGTGTGTGTGTGTGTGTGGCTGAGGTGTGTGTGTGTGTGTGTGCGTGGGTGTGTGTGTGTGTGTGTGTGTGTGTGTGTGTGCGCGGCAGTGTGTGTGTGTGTGTGTGTGTGTGTGTGTGTGTGTGTGTGTGTGTGTGTGTGTGTGTGTGTGTGTGTGTGAGTGCGTGTGTGGTGCGTGCGTGCGTGGTGTGTGCGTGCTGTGGTTGCCGTGTGATTTGTGTGCGTGCGTGCGTGCGTTTGCGTGCGTGCGTGCGTCGTGTGTGTGTGTGTGTGTGTGTGTGTGTGTGTGTGTGTGTGTGTGTGTGTGTGTGTGTGTGTGTGTGGTGTGTGTGTGTGTGTGTGTGTGTGGTGTGTGGTGCCTGCGTGCGTGCGTTTGTGTAGTGTGTGTATGTGTGTGTGTGTGTGTGTGTGTGTGTGTGTGTGTGTGTGTGTGTGTGTGTGTGTTGTGTGTGTGTGTGTGTGTGTGTGTGTGTGTGTGTGCGTGCGTGCCTGCGTGCGTGCCTGCGTGCGTTTGTGCATATAAGTGTGTGCGCGCGAGCGTGTGTGTGTGTGTGTGTGTGTGTGTGTGTGTGTGTGTGTGTGTGTGTGTGTGTTTGACTGCTGTCACCGTCTGTCCACTCCAAGCCAGCTTTACAGCAACGTCGCGTGCCTGAGTGGAGCAAAAAGGCCGCATGCGTCCGAAAAAAAACGGAACCGCTGCTCACGGAGTGTGACGCGTTGACAATTTGGCTGATGATAGGGGAGATGGGGCCAAATCGGCCGTCCTCTGATTCCGGCCGACAGGCGGCGCTGACCATTTCCGCTCACGTGACAAGACTCATCGACCGTTGCTTCCTGTACCGACATATACTGCTACACCGACACTGACAGGCTTCCTCTGCCTGTACCACCTCCTCTTCCTCTCCCCCCCCCCTCCTCGCCCTCCCTCCCCCTCCCCCCCCCCCCCCCCCCCCCCCCCCTTCCAACCGCCTCTTTCTTTCCCCGGTCTAAAAGGCCATTCTTAATACACGTCAAAGTGACTTCGCGGAGAAGCCTCGACTACATCGACAAGACATCGTCGAGACATTTGAGAGCGTAGATAGCTCAGTGGATAGACAGAGCGCCGGCCGGACTCAGTGGTGGTCGAAAGGTGCCCGTTTCCAGTCCGCTGCAGCAGCAGCGGTGGCGGGATAATTTTCTTCTCCAGGGCCAGCTTTCTGTGCTGACTCTGATTGCGTTACCCGTTCCCCCCCCCCCCCCCCCCCCCCCGTGTTCCCGCCGTAGCGTGCCAGTCAGCGGATGTCGCGGGGCCTATATCATTGGCGGGAGCTGCCACAAGTATCATTTTTTTGTCGCGACAAAAGCATTGCCGCGACACACACGCGTCTTTTGTCGCGACAAACGTATGCTTGCCGCGACAAAATTATGTTTGTCGCGAACACATGTATGCATCATTGGCGGGAGCTGCCACAAGTATCATTTTTGTCGCGACAAAAGTATTGTCGCGACAAACTCGCGTCTTTTGTCGCGACAAAAGTATGTTTGCCGCGACAAAATTATGTTTGTCGCGAACACATGTATGCATCACTGGCGGGAGCTGCCACAAGTATCATATGTGTTTGTCGCGCCAAACATGTGTTTGCCGCGACAAAAAACGTCTTTTGTCGCGACAAAAGTTTTGTTGGAACATACACGTGTTTATTTGTCGCGACAAAAATATTTTGTCGCGACAAAAATATTTTGTCGCGACTAACACAATTTTGTCGCAACAAAAGTTTGGTCGCGGCAAGCATACTTTTGTCGCGACAAAAATGATACTTGTGGCAGCTCCCACCAACGATATATTTCGGTATTCGTTCCACCGCCGTGTTCCCGCAGTAGGACGTAAAAGATCCTAGTCAGCGGATGTCGCTGGATCCATCTGATCCCAGGGGCCAGAACATAAATCGATCTAAAAGAAAGGGTGTGCTGTATTTGCCCTAAACCATTATGTCACCCGACATCGGAGGACACAAGTTAAGTATCATTGGCGGGAGCTGCCACGAGTATCGTTTTAGTCGCGACAAAGTATTGTCGCGACAAGCACACGCTTTTGTCTCGACCAAAGTATGCTTGCCGTGACAAACGTTATGTATCATTGGCGGGTATCACTGGCGAGAGCTGCCACAAGTATCATACTTTGTCGCGCCAAGCAGTTTGTCACGGCAAGCTTACTTTTTGTCGCGACAAAAGACGTGTTTTGTACCCAAAATGACACTTGTGGCAGTTCCCGCCAATGATGTATTTCGTTGTCCGTTCCACCCCCGTGTTCCCGCAGTAGCATCCCGGTCAGCGGATGTCGCGGGACCCATCTGATCCCAGGGACCAGAACATATATCGATCTAAAAGAAAGGGCGTGCTGTATTTGTCCCTAATCATTATGTCAGCCCGACTTCGGAGGACGCAAGGCCCCATTCATTGAAAGATGTGCCTGTGTGTGTGTGTGTGTGTGTGTGTGTGTGTGTGTGTGTGTGTGTGTTTGTGTTTGTGTGTGTGTGTGTGTGTGTGTGTGTGTGTGTGTGTGTGTGTGTGTGTGTGTGTGTGTGTGTGTGTGTGTGTGTGTGTTGTGTGTGTGTGTGTGTGTGTGTGTGTGTGTGTGTGTGTGTGTGTGTGTGTGTGTGTGTGTGTGTGTGTGTGTGTGTTTGTGTGTGTGTGTGTGTGTGGTGTGTGTGTGTGTGTGTGTGTGTGTGTGTGTGTGTGTGTGTTGTGTGGGGTGTGTGTGTGTGTGTGTGTGTGTGTGTGTGTGTGTGTGTGTGTGTGTGTGTGTGTGTGTGTGTGTGTGTGTGTGTGTGTGGTGTGTGTGTGTGTGTGTGTGTGTGTGTGTGTGTGGGGTGTTTGTGTGTGTGTGTGTGTGTGTGTGTGTGTGTGTGTGTGTGTGTTTGTGTGTGTGTGTGTGTGTTGTGTGTGTGTGTGTGTGTGTGTGTGTGTGTGTGTGTGTGTGTGTGTGTGTGTGTGTGTGTGTGTGTGTGTGTGTGTGTGTGTGTTTTGTTGTGTGTGTGTGTGTTTTGTGTGAGTGTGTGTGTGTGTTGTGTGTTTGTGTGTGTGTGTGTGTGTGTGTGTGTGTGTGTGGTGTGTGTGTGTGTGTGTGTGTGTGTGTGTGTGTGTGTGTGTGTGTGTGTGTGGTGTGTTTTTGTGTGTATGTTGTGTGTTGTTGTGAGTGGCGTTTTTTGTTTGTTTTGTTGTTGTTGTTGTTGTATTTTTGGTTAATATTTATGTAAATTGTTTTGGTAGGACTATGCTCTACATGTGTATAGAATGTCATATTTAGGTTAATATGTATCATGTGAGCGATTCAGGGCGTTGATGACCGCATGATAAATGTACATTATTATTATTATTAAATCGCCGACGATATGAGGGCGGACAGAACGCTGTTTTAATATTAATTTGAAGAAGCTGTTCTCCATGTGGGCCTTGAACAAGTCGGCGAAGCTGGAATGTTGAGACTTGACTGATACAGAATGCTGACATACCTTCACGGTCATGGTTGACTGGGCGTTAAAAAAAAGAAGAAGCAGTTATCTATTTCTCTATCGAGTTCCTGTCGGAAAAAAAATCAAAGATAAAAGATATAGGGCTTTTTTCCCTTCTTCTCGGTACAAAACGCCAATGCAGCGTTACTGTCTTGACCTTGGACCTCTGTCGCGAAGATCGTGATCCAAGGTCTTGATAAGTTTTTTTGTTTTTTTTCTTCTCTTTTTTTTTTGGTCCCCCCCCCCCCCCCCCAACCCCTCCCCCTCCCGCCCCACACACACACCTCTCTCCCCCCCTCCCCCCCTTTCTCCTTCTCTCTAGCCTCATATGCTCTTTTAACAGGGGTAATATTGAAGGGACTAACTCTTCCAAAATTTCACGTTTCACTCACTCATTCATGCCTATATGCATATAAATAATGCCTGTAATTTGATATCTGTTCATCAGTAGCTTAGCAAGGACTAGTTGTTAGACAGGTTTTTGAATGAACCTAAACTACAATCCTTGTAAAATAAAGTTTTCGAGTTCGAGTTCTCTCTCTCTCTCTCTCTCTCTCTCTCTCTCTCTCTCTCTCTCTCTCTCTCTCTCTCTCTCTCTCTCTTCCTCTCCCCCTCTCCCCTCTTCTCAACAATTTTTGCTTGTTAACCCTTTTTATTCAGATTTCAAAATATTCAATGGGTTTTGTGTTTCCCGTATGTTTTTACTATTAAAAGTGGTAGTATTTTTTTTTTGTTTTATATTTTTATCCTGTTTAAATATTAATAAGTTTTAAAACTTTTTTTTTTTTTTAAAAATTTTTTTCCCATTTTTCACATTGGTGTTGGGACTAGTTGTTAGACGGTTTTAAATGAACCTAAACTCCTTTGGAAAAAAATTTTGATTTCGAGTTCTCTCTCTCTCTCTCTCTCTCTCTCTCTCTCTCTCTCCCCCTCTCTCTCTCTCTCTCTCTCTCACACACACACACACAACACACACACACCCCACTCCCCCGCAGGACAGA
>JABMCL010003239.1:200000-207500 GCA_018857735.1 Alviniconcha marisindica
GGTGGTGGGTACGTGGGGGTGGAGGAAGGGTGATGGAGAGGGTGGTGGGTACGTGGGGGTGGAGGAAGGGTGATGGAGAGGGTGGTGGGTACGTGGGGGTGGAGGAAGGGTGATGGAGAGGGTGGTGGGTACGTGGGGGTGGAGGAAGGGTGATGGAGAGGGTGGTGGGTACGTGGGGGTGGAGGAAGGGTGATGGAGAGGGTGGTGGGTACGTGGGGGTGGCCGAAGTGTGGTAGAGGGTACGTGTGCGTGGGGGAAGGGTGGTGGAGAGGGTGGTGGTGATGGGACTGGAGGGGGGGGGGGATGTATTTTTCTGCGTCCGTGGTGCCCCACCGGAGCTTCGTGTCGTGGGGATAGGGAGATAGCTGCAATACGTATGCAGATGGCCAACAGCGACCAACACACCGTTGGCTGCCAGAATCAAACAATTTAAAGTCTTACAGACTTGTGAAAGGGACCTACTGTGCAGTGTAGTACGGTACCGTATGGCGGTCGTAACAGAATGCAAGTAAAGTAAACGTGGTGCTTAACGTCCACGGAAACCATAAGGCTTTTTAGGGACGGGGAGAAGGGGGGGGGAGGGGGAAAAAGGGGAAAAAAGGTGGGGGGAGAGGGAATTTATTTTTAACCAACCCGCTTTAAAAACCCTTAAAAAAAACCAACCAAGAATTGAAATTCCCTGGGGCCAGCAAAATGGAGGCCATTTTTAATGTTTCAGTTTTTTTTCCTTTTAAAACAAAGTAAAACCGTACCCCCCCTTCCCCAGGGGAAAAACCAAAACAGGGGGGAATTCAACCGGGTTTGCTTTAAAGGTTTTAACGCCTTTTTCGGAAACCTTTTTTTTAGTTTAACAAATTGTGCTGGTCGCGTTTTTTGTTTTTTAAATTTTTTTTTTGTTGTTGCCGGAAAGGGAACCACGGGAAAAACCACAAACACCACCCCCCACCCAAAACACAAAACACACACACCCAAACACCTTTGGGGTGCAATTTCGTCAGGAAACTTGGGATGTGACGGGTTTGTGTACCTTGGGTTTGGGTACATTTTATACAATTCTCGTGTTGTTCTGTGTTTATACGGCTCGGGTTTGGGCGTCTTACTATGTATGCATCTTGAGCCTTGATAAATATTTACGTAAAAGCAAAACAAAACAGAAAATCAAGAAAACTCAGTAACTCTCCCCAAAACAATAGCAACAACAGCAGCAACAGCAGAACAGCAGCACTCTCTCTCCCCTCTTCTCCCCTTTTCTCTCTCTCTCTCTCTCTCTCTTTTCTCTCCCCTCTCCTCTCTCTCTCCCCTCTCTCTCTCTCACACACACAACACACACACCACACACACACAAAACCCCACACACACACACACACACACACCCCACACACACACTTGGGACGCGAAACCCAAAAAAAAAACAAAACAAAGCAATCCAAACCCCCCCCCCCCTTCGCCCCCCCCCCCCCCCCCCCCCCCCACCCACCACCAAACCCCCACCCTCCCCGTAACCCCCTCAAAAGGGGGAGGGAACCCCTCTCTCTCTCTCTTCTCCTTTCTCTCTCTCTCTCCCCTCTCTCTCTCTCTCTCTCTCTCTCTCTCTCTCTCCCCTCTCTCTCTCTCTCTTTTTCTCTCTTCCCCCCTCTCTCCCTTCCCCTCTCCTCCCCTCTTTTTTTTTCTCTCTCTTTTTCTCTTCTTCCTTTTTCTTTTTTTCTCTCTCCTCTCTCTTCCCCCCTCTTCCTCTCTCTCCCTTTTCTCTCTTCTCTCTCTCTCTCTCTTTTCTCTCTTTTTTCTCTCTCTCCCCCCCTCTCTCTCCTCGGGGAATACACCCCTGCCCCCCCCTCTACAAACAATATCTCTCCCCCCTCCTTTACTCTCTCTCCCCCTCCCCCACCCCCCCCTCTCTAAACCCCCCCCCCCTCCCTCCCTCCCCCTCTCTCTCTCCGGGCAATGCAACCATGCCCACATATCTAAAAACCCAAACTCTCTCCCTCCCCCGCCCCCTTTCCCCCCCCCCCCTCTCTCCCCCTCCCTCCCTCTCTCTCTTCTTTGGGCAATACAGCCACTGCCCACACATCTAAAAACAATTTTTCCCCCCCCCCCCCCCTCCTCTTTTTTCCCTCTCCTCTCCCCCCCTCTCTCTCCCTCCTCTCTCTCTCTCTCTCTCTCTCTCTCTCTCCTCTCTCATCAATTTGTCTTTTCTCCTTTTCTCTTTCATTCGGGCAATACGAAAGTAATCTAAAAGTTTTTCTCCCCCCCCTCTCTCTCCTTCCACCCCTCCTTCTTTGGCAATACAGAGCCACCAGTTAAGAAAACAACCTTTCCTCGTCCCTCTTTCTCCTCCCTTCTCTCCCCTTTTCTCTGGCAATACAGCCACTGCCCACACATAAAATAAAAAAATCTCCCCCCCTCTCTCTCCCTCTCTCTCTCTCCGGCAATACAGCCACTGCCCACACATCTAAAAAAATCTCCCCCCCCTCTCTCTCCCTCTCCCTCTCTCTCTCTCTCTCTTTCGTGGGCAATACACAGTGGCGTTGGAGCAAAAATGAACCGTTTGCTTTTTTTGGGGGGTACAGCAGCTTGCCTCTCGGCCTCACTAGGGCAATGGAACGTTTTTATTCCGCAGGCAGGATGCTGAAACGGCAACTCCAATCATATTCCCTGATCCCGCCAGGGCTGGCCAAATGGCAAACCAACCATCCCCGGACGCGTAGCTGCGGGCCATTCCGTATTACGCCGCGTTCCTTTGATGGCGCTATCTTGACAGTGTATCAATTAATTCAGTTGTGTCTCCCCCCCTTTCTCTGTTGCAGCAAGCGGAAGGTCAAGAGCCGAGGGCTACGATTGGATCGCGGCACGGGTCTCTTATCAGCGCGAGGCATCTGAAAGCCGATCGCTGATTGGGCGGCTGATAGGGGAAAGGGGGATAACACCTTACCTTCCTGAAGTTGTTCCCCCTCGCAAATGAGCCTGTGTGAGGGAGGTGTGACCGTGTGCGTGTGGCGTTAGCTCACCTTCCAGCCATCCACCTGGGGACGTAATGTGTGGGGCTATTAATGAACTGAAGAGCGCGTGGGTTTAGAGACTGGTTAAATATATTCTAGGAAAGTCGTTCCGCACAGGCATACGTGACTGACACAGGAATAGACGGAAAGCCCTTTGATGTCGTTGTTTGGATGGTGGATTGTGCAAAAAGGGGATTGCTCGAAGGCGGATTGCGCGCAACGTCGTAATTATCGTTCGAAGGTGGATTGTGCAAAATTGTATGGGTTGAAGGTGGATTGTGCAAAAAAATATATTGCTTGAAGGTGGATTGTGCAAAACGGTGCTGTCTGAAGCAAAACTGTTTTGACTGAGCAAAATTATAATTATTGCTTGAAGGTGGATTGTGCAAAAACAAACAAACAAACAAACAAAAAAACTCGTTGTCTGGATTGTGCAAAACTCTATTGCTTGAAGTTGGATTGTGGCAAAAGTGTACTGTTTGAAGTTGGGTTGTGCAAAACGGTACTGTTTGAAGCAAAACTGTACCGACTGAGCAAATGTATATTGCTTGAGGTTGGATTGTGCAAAAAACGATATTGTTTGGATTGTGTGGAGCTATATTGCTTGAAGTTGGATTGTGGCAAAACTGTATTGTTTGAATGTGGACTGTGCAAAACTATATTGTTTGTAAGGTGGACTGTACAAAACTGTATTGTTTGAAGGCGGACTGTGCAGAACTTTATTGTTTGAAGGTGGACTGTGCAAAACTGTACAGCCTGAAGGTGGATTGTGCAGTTTGAAGGTGGATTGTGCAAATCTCTATTGTTTGAAGGTGGATTGTGCAAAACTATACAGTCTAAAGGTGGACTGTGCAGTTTGAAGGGGAATTGTGCAAAATTATTGTTTGAAGGTGGATTGTGCAAAACTATACATTCTAAAGGTGGATTGTGCAGTTTGAAGGTGGATTTTGCAAAACTCTATTGTTTGAAGGTGGATTGTGCAAACATATACAGTTTGAAGGTGGACTGTGCAGTTTGAAGGTGGATTGTGCAAAACTCTATTGTTTGAAGGTGAATTGTACAAAACTATTGTTTGAAGGTAGATTGTGCAAAACTATACATTCTAAAGGTGGATTGTGCAGTTTGAAGGTGGATTGTGCAAAACTCTATTGTTTGGAGGTGGATTGTGCAAAGCTATACAGTTTGAAGGTGGATTGTGCAGTTTGAAGGTGGATTGTGCGAAACTCTATTGTTTGAAAGTGGATTGTACAAGACTATATTGACTGAAGGTGGATTGTGCAAGACTTCATTGTTTAAGGATGGAAAACTGTGTTGTTTGAAGACTGTTTGAATGCGGGCATGCAAAGCGGGTTCCCGTCTTCAGAATCAGTTCGTAATATACAAATAAAATATATATATAAAAAGGGCAGAAAGGAAGCCTGTCACACAAATCATCGTGGACTGTGACAACAGTGCGCTGAGAGTGAAGTGAGCTTTGCACGTGATACAAGAAGGCAAGTCACACACATGCAGGGCTGGAAAGAATCAGCCACGGATTACGTAACACTAGCGTGCATGAACAAAGAAGCCAGAAAAGACTGCATACAGACGCTGCAAGGAATCAGCTGTGTTTGAACAAAGAAGCCAGAAGAAAAGAAAAAACTACACTCGGCGTGGCGTTTTGAAGCTAAGTGAAACTGTGAGGCGAGTACTCTGGTGTTTGACACCCGCCCGAAGAAGCTCAGCACTGATTGGGTCGTGAATCGCGGACCTGTAGGTCAACACCGAGAACGTGGAAAACGTGCTGGACATTGCGACTTGACTGAAGAACAGTTTGTCGGCTGTGAGCGGACCGTGTACTGTTTCGGCAAAGCAGGCGGTTGATTCTGAAGCGAAAGAGAATATTGTTGACGGTGGCTGCAGGATACACGGCAGAGAGAGGCTGCAGTGAAGTCGTTCTGGACGAATCGAGAAAACTCAGTCAGGGGAGAAAACCTAAACAAACGAAGAGGAAGAAGAAGGACGGCGGTCTGTGATCTGTGAATCAGTTTTCGCTTGGAATTCTGACTCGGAAGAGCGCAGGAGTTCGTTCGTCTTGGCCTGGTGGAGAGTGGTGAGTCGAATGAATTGTCTTTATTTGCCTCTCTTCTCTGTCTGTCTGTCTGTATCTCTGTTTGTCTCTGTGTGTGTGTGTGTGTGTGTGTGTGTGTGTGTGTGTGTGTGTGTGTGTGTGTGTGTCTCTCTCTCTCTTTCTCTCTCTCTCTCTCTCGCTGTGTCTCTGTCTCTCTCTCTGTCTCTGTCTGTCTGTCTCTCTCTCTCTCTCTCTCTCTGTCTCTCTCTCTGTCTCTCTGTCTCTGTCTCTGTCTCTCTGTCTGTCTGTCTGTCTGTCTGTCTGTCTGTCTGTCTCTCTATCTCTCTCTGTCTCTGTCTCTGTCTCTGTCTCTGTCTCTCTCTCTCTCTCTCTCTCTCTCTCTCTCTCTCTCTCTCTCTCTCTCTCTCTCTCTCTCTCTCTCTCTCTCTCTCTCTCTCTCTCTCTCTCTCTCTCTCTCTCTGTCTCTGTGTCTGTCTCTGTCTCTCTCTCTGTCACTGTCTCTCTGTGTCTCTGTCTCTCTATCTGTCTGTCCGTCCGTCTGTCTGTCCGTCCGTCTGTCTGTCTGTCTGTCTCTCTCGTGCTTTTCCTGCTGGTGGTTCGCTTTTTTTGGCTTTCCTAGTCGGATTCTTGCACCATGTCATTTTCTACTTGATCTTAAACCATCAAGCTGGCAAAGGTCAAGCCAAAGAAGCGACTGACCAGACTTTCACTGACAAACCGGTACAACTCATCAGTGTTACAGCAACTTGAATCGTTCGACTTAGTCATCGTGTAGGAGCTGAGGTCGCGACCGCATACGCTGAGAGGGAGCGCTGTGGTGTGTGTGTGTGTGTGTGTGTGTGTGTGTGTGTGTGTGTGTGTGTGTGTGTGGTGTGGTGTGTGAGTGAGAGGCGAGAAAAGGAAGAGGAGAGAGGAGAGAGAGAGAGAGAGAGGAGAGAGAAAAGAGGAGAGGGAGGGAGGGAAGGAGGGAGGGAGAGAGAGAGAGAGAGGGAGGGGAGGGAGAGGGGAGGGAGGGAGAGAGAGAGAGAGAGAGAGAGAGAGAGAGAGGGGAGGGGAGAGAGAGAGAGAGAGAAGGAGAGAGGGAGAGAGAGGGAAGAGGGAGAGAGATTGTTTTTAGACGTGTGGGCAGTGACTGATTGGGGAGTGGGACAGAGTGTCGAAAATCCGAAAGTATATACAGAGCGACGAACTCAAACCCGAATACGTTCAGACACAGGACAAAACGGAACCAACGGCCAGTTTTACAGAATATAGAGAGAGGGGGAGAGAGAGAGGAGAGAAAAGAGAGAAGAGAGAGAGAGAAGAGGAAAAGAGAAGTAAGGGGGGGGGGGGGGAGGCGGCGGCAAAGAGTGGTGTGTGTGTGTGAGACAGAGAGGGGAGGGGAGGTGTGTGTGTGTGTGTTTGTGTGTGTGTTGTGTGGTGTGTGTGTGTGTGTTGTTGTGTGTGTGTGTGTGTGTGTGGAGGAGAGAGAGGAGAGAGAGAGAAGAGAGAGAGAGAGAGAGAGAGAAAGAAGAGAGAGAAGAGAGAGAATGTGTGTGTGTGTATTTGGGGTGTGTGTTGTGTGTGTGTGTGTGTGGGGTGTGTGTGTGTGTGTGTGGGGTGTATTTGACTGAGACGTATCCATATCCTCTTGGACTCTGAGATCCCCATATTCCGCCACCCCCCACCCCACCCCCCCCCCAACCCCCCTCCATCGCCCCTCCACATCCTCTGCCCCCATCGTACCCAAATCACGATGTGGGTAATAGACCCTAGTTCATTATCCCATTTCGTTTGTCTGTATCTGTCGGCTTGTTTGTCTGTCTAGTCTTTACTCTCGCTCTGTCTCCTCGAATTCGTCTGTCTGTCACTCCCAAAACTGGCTTGCGACCCCCCCTTAACCCCCTTCCCACCCCTTAGCCCCAGTTCCACCCACCCATCCTTAACCGTCGACCTCCAGACCCAAAGACGGTCCTCCAGTAACATGACGGAGCCGCTGCAGCAACTGTCTCTAGACTCTACGCTCTTTAAGTTTCCCAACCACCTATTCTGCAGTCACCAGAGGGCAAAGGGAGCTAACCCTTCTGATCCCTGAGGCGACCACCCATCTTAGGTTGGGGAGTGGGGGGAGGGAGAGGGGGGGGGGGAAGGGGGGAGTAGGAGAGAGCGGGGCAAATTGACAGGTCGTCGTTACAGAGACGCAGTCAGGGTTCCACCGCCCCAGGACCTAGCACGCAACGCCGAAACCTCCATCCACGTTGGCCGCGTCGACCCTATCACGGAATATATATATCAGTGGCAGTTTGTTTTTGTGTGTGCGTGTAATATATCATACACAGTTTCTTCTTCTTCTGCCGCTGCTGCTGCTGTTCGGCTTTTTATCGCCTTGTTAGAACTGTCATGTTAAAGTACTGTACATAGCAACGACAGATATGTGAGTCGGCCCTTGTGCTA
>JABMCL010003239.1:215000-217500 GCA_018857735.1 Alviniconcha marisindica
CCCTCGGAAATTTCGAACAGAAATACCTCTTGCAGAAGATGAACTCAATCAGCCGTCAAACTGACATTCAAATTGAAAAGGCAAAGCGTGCTTGAAAATAAAAATAAAATAAAATAAAATAGAGCCAGGGGTATGACAAGCTCACTCAAACAAAAACCTTTCCCGGGGAAAAAAATAAAATCCCCCCAAAGACAAAGGGGTCCACTGCGCTAAAAAAAATTTAATAAAAAAATTTTTAAAAAAAAAGGTCAAAATTACTTGACCGGGCAAAATTTTTTGGGGGGGGGGTGGGGGTGGGGGGGGTTTAGAGAGAGAAGAGAGAGAGAGAGAGAGAGAGAGAGAGAAAGAGAAAGAGAAAGAAAAAGAGAGAGACAGACAGACGACGACAGACAGACAGAAGACAGACAGACAGAGAAAGGGAGAGAGACAGAGAACACAGAGACACAGAGAGAGACAGACAGACAGAGACAGACAGACAAAAAGAATTGAATAACTCGAAAACTTTTTTTTAAGGATTGTAGTTTTGGTTCATTTAACCTGCCCAACAAATAGTCCTTCTAAACTCTAAAAAGTGAAAAATGGGGGGGGGGGGGGGGAAAAGAGAGAGAAGAGAGAGAGAGAGAGAGAGACCGTCAGACAGACAGAAGCTGAAAATAAACAGCAATTCTGCAGTCGGAATGACGTGATTCGTGCCCAATGAGATGGAGGAGCAAAATGGAGAAGAAGCTGTCAAGAGGGCATCGACAAGACAAGAGCAACAACAAGGGAAAGGGGGAAAGAAAGAAAAAACAAAACGCAAAATAAATAAACAACAGTACAACTTCTCCGCAGCACTGGACGGGAGCATATCAAGCCGAGAACCGCACGAGGTGTCAAAACAAGCAAAGCCGAGACAAGACTTGCGACGGAAAGAAAGATGGGAAAATGATGGATGGATGGAAATGTGAAATTGATTCGTCACCTTCTAGCCTATCAACCTAAAGTGCAATTTTTTTTATGGGGTTTTTAAAGGGGGTTGGGGAGGTGGGGGGGGGGGTAGGGGGGGGGGGGGGGAAAATTGGGGGGGGTTCAGGGGGGGGGTGCAGATGAGGGGCTGTTTTTGAGGAAAATTTAAAAGGGGGATGTGATTGAAACGTTGGGGTATGGTTGATAATGATATGAAATGATTATGATTCAAATCTGAAACATTTACACGCATGCCAGGTGAGGCTTACCGTAGGCGACTCAGGTCTTTGTTGTTGTGTTTGTGTGACGTATTTCGAGCGCTAATTAACTCCCTTGTGTGTTGGTTCATAATCATTATTATGGTCAGAAGAAACGTATACTTACTTACAAGGGCTATGAGAGCGCACATGCTTTTAATACGCGCCCCCACCGCACCAGGGACGCCCCCACACACAAAACAGACAGAAAAACACACACACACACCCCCACAGACACACACACACAAAAGGGGGCACAAAACAAAGCACACCCCCATACAAATGACATAATTTTTTTTTTTTCTCTTCCCCTCTCTTCCCCTCTCTCTCTTTCCCCCCACACACACACACACACACACACCACACACACACACACACACACACACACACACAAACACACACACACACAAAAACACACACACACGATAGAGTGGTACATAGTCACACATCCCCCTTCTCGTATCCTTGCCCCACCCCTCCCCGCCCCCCACCCCTACCTCTCTTTCTCCCCCACCCCCCCCTTTTTTTCAGAAAAAAATTTTAAAAAAATCAGAGCCAGATGCAAGTAAGTAAGAAAAAGGGTTTGCTTAACGTCCAAAAAAACCATCAGGTTATAGGGACGGGAAAAAACCCGGGGAGGGAGGGTGGGGGAAGAGGGAGATAATATACCTATCTTTACACTGTCACCACCAGATCTCCTGCATTAAGATGGGCGGATGAGAGCCTTTTTAATGTTTCATAATTGTGGGGGAAAAAGTACAAGACGGTCCACAAAAACAACTTTGAAGAGAAGGAACCGAAGCAGGTTGGGGGTCCCTTTTGCTTACCAGCCTACCGCCTTACCGCTAGGCCACACCGGCTCACGTTCAGATGCAGAAGGTTTGGACGTAATTATAGTTTTTTTGGACAGATGGGTTTTGAGCACAGTTGTGAAAGCGGGCCATGATTCAAAATGGCAGGGAATTTAGAAGGAATCTCCCAAGAATACTTTGATATCAATCAAATTGTTCCACTGTTGTCTGTTGTTGTTGTTGTTGTGTTTTTAATATAATAATCTGCTCCTCGTTTCTTTCTGGCTCGAAGATTTTGCCTTTTCCGTCCTGCTTTCGCGACGTACGTTGGAGTTTCATCGCGTTGTTTTTGTTGCTATTTTTAGGCGATGCGTGTTTTTTTGTTTCTTCGCGGCAGGAGAGTGTCATTCCGAGTCCTTGTTATCTCCTCCTGCGTGTCCACTTCTGGCTCAGCGTCAGTGAGCGTTTTCGTTCCTCCGTTTGCGTGATTGAGTTTTTGTACTCTTT
>JABMCL010003239.1:222500-227500 GCA_018857735.1 Alviniconcha marisindica
GAATCGTGATGACTAATCGGCGGAAAAAGCTTACCGACCAGTTTACTGTTATGGCTGCTGTAGGGTGGGGAATGGGGAGGGGGTGGGAGGGTTGGGGGGTCGGGAGGTGGCAGGGGGCGGGGGGGACTAGCATTTTGGCCAGAACAGGCATCCGGACAACCGTTTGGTGTGCTTACGCAAGCGCGCACGCACGCGCGCACACACACACACACACACACACACACACACACACACACACACACACACACACACACACACACACACACACACACATATCATTATAGACTCTCTCTGTCGCTCTCTCCGTCTCTCTCTGTCTCTGCCTGTCTCTGTCTGTCTGTCTGTCTCTGTCTGTCTGTCTGACTCTCTGTCTGTCTGTCTGTCTGTCTCTCTGTCTCTCTCTGTGTCTCTGTCTCTGTCTCTCTGTCTCTGTCTCTCTCTGTCTCTGTCTCTCTCTGTCTCTGTCTCTCTCTCTCTGTCTCTGTCTCTCTCTCCCTCTCCCTCCCTCCCTCCCTCCCTCACACAGTGGTACACACGCTCTCTGTAATAATAATTAATAACAATACTAATAATATTGGAAATTTGTAAAGCGCCTACCCTGTGGCTCAAAGCGCTGAACAAGCATTACATGACACACATAATATACAGCGAGATGGAAAATGTTGCCAGCAATCTAACAAAAAAGCCAACACGCAGTGCAGACGGTTCAAATATAACTATGTAAAAGATTCACACACACACACGCACACACGCACGCAGGCACGCACGCACGCACGCACGCACGCACGCACGCACGCACGCACGCACGCAAACACAACACACACACACACACACACACAACACACACAACACACACACACACACACACACACACACACACATCACACACACACACACACACACACAATGGAACCCCTCAAAACACACACAACACACACACACACACACACACACACACACACACACACACACACACACACACACACACACACACACACACACACACACACACACACACACGGAACCCCCCAAAACAAAATGGAACTAAAAAACTCTGCACGCCAACTAACACACAAGTTAACCTCATGGGGGCAATCCAAGGCAAGTAACTCCAACCAGATCCGATTTTCGCCTTGTCCCCCTTGCCCCATAACCCACAGTCAAGGGAAGTAATCTCCAGTTACCTGGAGTGTCATTGATTTTGGGATGAAGGGCGATAAGGCGATCTGAAGACAGGGACAATCCTTGCTTGCCCTTGGCTGTGACCGGACCGGGGGTTGGTGTTTATGATTCCCTCCCTTCCCCATGCTGGGGTTGAGAGCGGTTATGGTTCCTGGTTCTCATCTCATACCTTCCTCCTCCCCCCGTCCTCCCCGTCCCTAAAAAGCCTTGTGGTTTCTGTGGACGTTAAGCGCCATGTTTACTTACCTGCGGATGTTGTAGGACGTACTGACTGGCTGGCTGGCTGGCTGACTGACTGACTGACTGACTGACTGGCTGACTGGCTGACTGACCTCTTTTCTCCCTTACTTGCATGTGACGTCGTTTGACCTGCTGCTCGAGTTTCAATAGTTTATGCGTGTCCCTTATGGAACGAATGCTTTATAATTAACTTCTAAAAGGCTTTGGGGCTTTGGGCTTTGGGCGGAGCTAGAACCGGCAGGGAAGGAGTTAGTTAAAGGTACTAACCACAGCCTTCTCAAAACACGGCTTGGGGCTTTGGCTTTGGGCGGAGCTAGAACCGGCAGGGAAGGGAGTTAAAGGTACTAACCACAGCCTTCTCAAAACACGGCTTGGGGCTTTGGCTTTGGGCGGAGCTAGAACCGGCAGGGAAGGAGTTAGTTAAAGGTACTAACCACAGCCTTCTCAAAACACGGCTTGGGGCTTTGGCTTTGGGCGGAGCTAGAACCGGCAGGGAAGGAGTTAGTTAAAGGTACTAACCACAGCCTTCTCAAAACACGGCTTGGGGCTTTGGCTTTGGGCGGAGCTAGAACCGGCAGGGAAGGAGTTAAAGGTACTAACCACAGCCTTCTCAAAACACGGCTTGGGGCTTTGGCTTTGGGCGGAGCTAGAACCGGCAGGGAAGGAGTTAAAGGTACTAACCACAGCCTTCTCAAAACACGGCTTGGGGCTTTGGCTTTGGGCGGAGCTAGAACCGGCAGGGAAGGAGTTAAAGGTACTAACCACAGCCTTCTCAAAACACGGCTTGGGGCTTTGGCTTTGGGCGGAGCTAGAACCGGCAGGGAAGGAGTTAAAAGGTACTAACCACAGCCTTCTCAAAACACGGCTTGGGGCTTTGGTTTGGGGCGGAGCTAGAACCGGCAGGGAAGGAGTTAGTTAAGGGTACTAACCACAGCCTTCTCAAAACACGGCTTGGGGCTTTGGCTTTGGGCGGAGCGGTTCTGGTGATGATCAGATTCTGTATGGTTTGATTGTCCATAGGAAGGAGACCAGGTTTTTCAGTTATGTCTGCACCGACTAGCGTTCTGGCGTTTTCAGCGTTTGTCATTCAGTCAGTCAGTCCCTCAGTCACTCTGTCAGTCTGTATTTCTGTATGTCAGTCAGTCAGTAATTCAGTCTGTATGTCTGTATGTCAGTCAGTCAGTCAGTCAGTCAGCCTGTCAGTTTGTCTGTCAGCCTGTCAGTCTGTCTGACAGTCAATCAGTCAGTCAGTCAGTCAATCAGTCTGTCTGTCTGTCTGTCTGTCTGTCTGTCTGTCTGTCTGTCTGTCTGTCTGCGTCAGGGTCAGCCTTCGTCAGCCATTTGTATCTGTCTGTCTGTCAGTCAATCTGTAGTCATCTGTCGCCCAGCAGTCAGTCAGTCAGACAGTCAGTCAGTCAGTCTGTTACTTTCTGCCTGCATCTGAATCGCTTCCTGCCAGTCTGAGAGATGTACCCTGCACACTGGTTTCGGGGCCGGCTCAACCCTTTCCTCTTTGGACAGGCCTTTTCGCAGATTATGACTGTGTTCCGTGACAATGGATTGTGTAGTACTAATTATGTCGGCGTGTATATATGGCGTGAACAGTGAAGTTGGCTGAAATTTGTGCTATTTTTTTATTTATTTTTTGTCAGGTTGTTTGTACGGAACAGTGAGTTTAACACGTGCTAGAGAAAAGCGCTTTACAATAATAATAATAATAATAACAACAATAATAATAATTATAATAGCAACAATAATAATAACAACAATAATAATAATAATAATAATAATAATAATAATAATAATAATAAGTATAATAATAAGTATAATAATAACAAGAATAATAATAGTAAGAATAATAATAATAATTACTGTTATTATTATTAATATTATTATTATTATTATTATTATTATTATTATTGTTATTATTATCTATTTTTCCTCTTCCGTAGAGTCTCCAATTTGTGTGTCCAAATTCGCAAGACTGACAGTTCAAACAGTGCATGCTGCGTTATTTGGGCGTTTCCATAATTCACACCGAACTCTGGAATTGGACTGCAGGATCTTTAACGTGCGTGTGTGATCTTTCTGCATGCGTGTGCACACAGGGGACCTCGGTTTACAGTCTCAACCAAAGGACCTTGGTGGGGGAGGGGGAAATGGGGAAGGGGGGTGCATAGCCTAGATAGCGCGTAAGGGACACCCATCTATGTATAGTGACCACGCACGATCGTTCTAGAGTAGGCGCTCTCGTGTGTCTGTCTGTCTGGCTGTCTGTCTATGCCTCTGCTTCTGTCTCTCTGTCTCTGACTCTGTCTGCCTGTCTGTCTGCCTGTCTGTTCTGTCTGTCTGTCTGTCTGTCTTCTGCCTGCCTGCCCGCCTGCCTGCCTTCTGTCTGTCTGTCCCGCTGTCTGTCTTTTCTTCTCTCTCTCTCTCTCTCTCTTCTGTCCTTTTGCCAGTCTCTGTCCTCTGCCCCCGTCTTGTCTCTCTCTATCGTCTGGTCCTGTCTGTCTGTCTGTCTGTCTGTCTGTCTGTTTTCTTCTTCTCCCCCTCTCTCTCTCTCTCTCTTTTCTCTCTCTCTTCTTCTCGCTCTCTCTCTTTTTCCCGACCCCACCCCCACAAAAACACACCACCCCACGGCGCCGCGCGCCGCGCCTCCGCGCGCGCCGCGCCAAACACACACAAACACACACACACACACATCACACACACCCCACACACACACACACACACACACACACACACACACACACACACACACACACACACACACACACACAACACCAAACAAACACCCGCACGCACACACCTCCCACTACACTGACCCCAACGTAATCAATTTCTTTCTTTTCCGGTTTTTTGTTGTTGTTTTTTGTCAGTTAGTTTTGTTTTGTTTTTGCTGGAAAAATCTGTAATGAAATGCCCTTTGTCGAGAGGTCTAGGAGTTCACAAGCAGAGGAGTAACATACCGAGTAATCCTCCCTTGAGATTAATTGCGGCCCCTCGCCGCCTCCTAAACAGTTGGGAGCAGTAATCTCCCTTAGGCCCAGGGCGGCCATGACGGCTCAAAAAACAAACCGGAAGAACTGATTGGTCCCTGATGCGTTGGGTGTCGTGCGCAGGCAGTGTTAAAAAAAAAAAAAAAAAATGTGAGTGACGCCCCCTTTACTAGGGAATGATGAGAAAATGATTCTGACTGTCCGCCGAGGAGGGATTATTTTATATCATTTTTTTTTATTGTTGCAATTCTGTTTTTTTTGTTGTTTTTTTTAATGACTAGATGAATATATTTTTTGTTGTTGTCGAAGTTCTGTTCTTTCGTGACAGCGTGTATCTTCTGAATGTCTAGTTGAATATAAGGTAGATTTTTTTTATATTACTTATTTGTCCTTTGCCTTTGTCCTTTATTGTTGCAGTTCTGTTCTTTCTATGTTTCGAATGACTAGATGAATATATTTGTTGTTGTTGTTGTTGTTGTTGTTGTTGTCGAAGTTCTGTTCTTTCGTGACAGACTGTATCTTCTGAATGTCTAGTTGAATATAAAGTTGATTTTTTATATTACTTATTTGTCCTTTGCC